>JAWNKX010000197.1:600000-952500 GCA_035041755.1 Cacoxenus indagator | reverse complement strand
TGATACAATGTATTACATAGGCTTGCAACTTACAAACTTTTTAACAAAATCATTATGCTGTACACTGCGTGAAGTGCACACGTAGGTATAAAAAATGCAGATACAAAAGTGAAGTTGCTCGAAAGCGTGTCGTGGTGTTGCTGCGGCTGTGAATGTTGTATGAAGAAAAAATGTTTTCGACCAACAACAAAATCTTTTCGATTCGCGTTTTTAATAGTTTTTTATTTGGCGTTTGATTTCGAATAGTCCATATACCATTATCATCATTATCATCATGATATTTTGAACTTCAATATGCGGAAGGCAGCTGAATTGATTAGACCGTTTCATTTCGAAATTTGACTTGTGCCGCTAAAGCTAAAAAGCCGCTTCGCCAGCACTCAGCTGTAACACTTGTGACGGTGCTTGTTCTTATTGGCGAACGTACGATTTGCGTTCATTTTCCGTTCCGCGCGATAGCGCACAGCAATTAAGATACTAGAGCGCCACGAAATGAATGTATCTAAGCTGCACACAAAATATATTTTAAAATATTCTTTAGATACAAGCGGAGATTAAAACTCTTGTATAGCAGGCAGCAGCTAATTTCAACTCAACAAAGCAACAACAATTTATAGCTGGCATAACATAGCTCATAATTTGTTGCACGAATTAGGCGAGCCCAAGACGAGCGCTGCACCTATTAACTTAAGCCAATTACGTCATAAGCAGCAACTTGTTTATTACTCTTTCTTACAAAGATTTCGACGTGGTCCATTGTTTGAGGCGCGCTATTGTCAAATCAAAATTAATCAAATAAAACAACAACAACAAAAAACTGAAATAAAAAGAAAATCATAAAAACAACTCAATCTTGACTAAAAGACTAGCTAACCGTCAAAACAGTGAAAAACAAAATAGTTCCGCAAATTTGTTTGCAGTTTATCTCCAATACTCGAGCTCGACTTAATTTATGCAAATATATTTCAATGTATGGCTACACATCGATGAAATCATTACAACTTGGCCAAGCCGTTTATAACACGTAGCCAGCGTAGACTACATGTGGAAGCAACTAACAATTTATTATTAAACTAGATTTCGCACGCGATTGCGCTTCCCTGGTATGCATCAACATTGCATATTATCGCACGGCATCGTTTTATTGGAATAATAGTATGTGCTAGCCAGGTCGAGCTCTATGCGGTGGTCTATTACATTTACAATTATATTTTAGGAAATACGTTGCAATACTATCTGCTAAGAATACTAAGAAAAAAAAATTCTACTTTAAAAAAGTGAAATATAGATTAAGCCCATGACACTTAGTGACAACGTAGCATGCTACTGTTGAAAGAATTTTTAAATTCGCTTGAGTAGTTTCAAAGATTAACACTAACATACAAACAAACACTACATCTTTATAATATTATTGGTACAGAGCTCATACTTATACTCCAACTTTTGGTTGGAAGATTCTTATGCGTACAGCTTGCAACAAATGATTAATGCCTGTTGCTGTCTATGGCGAATGATTTGACTGTTGAAAAAGACTGCGGCACAGAGGAGAGCTCGTGAAAAATCTAGTGTGACAGTGTTGAAGTTTTGCAAGTGATGGCAACAGGCCAACGAATAAAACGATGCATATTTAAACTCAATCGAATCATTGTAACTATACTCAATTGCAATTTCAAAAACAATGGATTTCTTTTTACTACACTTCAAACCGACTAAAGTGCCTAAACAAACATTTCATTGATGTAGATGATGTCAAACTGGAAAACTCAAAGTGTTGCGGTCGCCACTTCTAACTTCTGTAGTCTTTAATTCGCTGTTTGCAGTATAAAATGTTCGATTTGACAGTACAAAAAATACACCCTCATTGTACGCAACCTAGCAACAGATTCTATCTAGGCTGCTGGGCATATTTTGAGCTAAATTGCCTCCACGCAAGAGCATGCATATTAGCACGTGTAATTTCATTTATTTAAGATTTAAGATTTCTTTTTTTGCTCAGTTGCTGATGGTCTAGGCCTTAATTACAGTGACCACCAAGCATGAGCAGCATCTGTGCATCACTTTGTTTACAGCAGCTCGTTGCAATGTGTACAAGTTGAAACAACATTTGCCCAAGCGTGAAATTTAAATTACAATGTCCGGCTACTAGTTCCTTGTACTAGGAGTAATGTATGACGACACTAAATTTAGTGCAGCTATGCAAGTATTGGATTAAATATATGACTTAAAAGAACATGCAAATAAACAGAAGACATGAAAAAATAGTTGAGTTGAGTTGGGAATTAATTTTTTTAGCAGTCGCTTCAATGAAAGTTTGCTGAAGCAGCCCTAGCCGCTGGCTCTAAGCTCATATAAATACTAGCGTGCGTCCCGCTCTTCGAATGTTCGATTCGAAGGCTGCGATTCGCTCTTTGATCTTCCAGTATTTGACTTTTTGGGTGGCATTTTTGTATTCTGCACTTTTTTGACTTTTATTTTTTCCATCGAACATTTCGAAAATTATGACTTTGTACGGCTTGAGACGCATCTGAAAATTCACAGTAACCATCTAAAGGCCATCTATAGAGATGCTCTGAAAATGTCAACAAAATCGGTACAGCGGTTTCGGCGTCCATAACGAACAAACAAACATATTACCAATTTTATACAGTGCCGAACTAAATTATTGGCACAGCAAGCAATTTTAATTTCAGGCCTAGTTTGGAACACCTAGTGACATGATATTTGATAAAGAAAAAAATTTCTCCGGTAGGAAGGATCAATTCCCAACCAAGCGCTCATCATTTCTATTAAAAACTTATTTTAATTATTTTATTAAAATTAAAATAATAAGAAAACTGCTCAATTTCATTGAACAAAATTATTGGCACACTTCATTAAAAACGTAGTTTTTTTTTATCATCTCACTCGGTATCCCAAACCAGGCCTGAAATTAAAATTGCTTGCTGTGCCAATAATTATAATCTATATACATATATATATATAGATTCTATTACGATGAAAATATGTTTAAATTGTATAATAAAGAAAATATATATTGCCGTTTTAAAGAACATGCTTTCGAATCAGCCGAGGCTACACATTTCAAAGACTCTGAGTGACTCTGAGTGACTCTTATGCCTTGACCCGCGCTGATTTTATTTTATTTTGGCATAGAGCAAAATAACACATTTCAAATTCGACTTTAAAACGAATCTGCGCGGAATTATTAAACATTAATTAATGGAAATATAGTCGCGCCCACCTTGACACGCCGAATTAGTGTTGTATAGAGTAGCGTTAGCATTTTTAATTGCTTCCGTTTTGCAGTAGTTCTATGGCAAAGTGTAATTTTCTAAGCGATACAAACGAAAAACTGCTTGCAAATTATATGGCAAATTATTATTCTCCCACAAAATAATTAACAATCACTGTGAATGTGGCTTGGTTCCTTCTAACGTGCGGCCTTCCTGCGATTCTACACAAAAGCAACATTCAAATCTCATCTATGGATGAGATAAATCTAACTAAACATAGAAATAGAAATTGTGCACATGAGTTATATGAGATATAGAATAATAATGAGCGTTCGATGGATCAATTGGGAATAGGAACTTACTTTCGTCACGAATTCATCGTCGGGATCGTCGTTGTTGTGGGCGATCGGAAGCGAAAGTGTATTTAGCGTCATCTTCTTAATTCAATGTTAAAACGTTAAAATAAGTCTTAATTCAGGTTCTGATCTTTAGTTCTAAGATTTCAATACGCGTTAAACAGGAATAACGCATAGCAAGAATCAATTGCAGATCAAAATAATCTGCACAATGAGGCCGTATATAGTCATCTTCCAGCCTTGTTTGCTTTGAACTTGACGCGACTTTGATGATGAGCAGTACCGTTAATGCAGCAACGTTAAGCAACAACAAAACAAAAAATAAAAAAACAACAACAACAAAAATTCCAAACAAATATTATATATCTACTCGTTTAAGTTATGAAGAATAGTAAATATTATAGAACTTGTCTGGCTTTGCGTTTAGCGCGAAATTTGCACCGTTCGTCGCTTGGCTGTACTGTTTCGCTCTGCGTTTAAGTCGAGACTAACTACGATTTCGCTGGCAAGTTCAATGCGAAGATAAAACTCTAAGCCGCGTTTTGTTAACATTGCCAGAACTATGACTAAACTCGGCTGGGGCCGCAAACAACTTGACGCAACTCAACTCGACTTGACTTGACTCGACTTGACTCGACTTGACTCGTTGCGTGTTATTTGAGCTCAACTAAACATTTCACTCAATAGGCTATTTGTTCTGCGCTGCGAAAAATGAAAATAAAACTGGTTCCACTCATGCAGCTAATCACAGCGAAAACATGACTAACTCGTTGTCAGGTAGGCGCCCCCATTTTCTTAGAACGCTTCAAGTCTATTTTTGTGACAGACTCGGCTCGAAATTTTTCATGCTGTGCTGCAAATGCAAGACAGAAGCCGAAGAAGCACAAACAGTATTTGAGTCAGTGTCAATGAATACCAGGGCGGCTCAAGTTGAACACTGAGACAAGCAGACAAACTGAAGAATTCTAGTTATTAATTGGCTTAATAGTGTTTGGAAGCAAACATCAAACAACAAAGACTTGCTTGATGAATTCTATGGCGCTCGTAGTCATTGCAAATTTAAGATTGAAGTTTGAAGAACTATGAAGAAGCTATGTGCTTGTAAGATTATGCTGAAGAAGTTGCTATGCTCCTTTCTAAGCACAGATGGAATATATTGCACATAATTCCAATCACTTACGTAGCTAGGCGTGAAGTGGTAGTGGAGACCGATTCTTTGCCAGCCAGTGGAACACGCGACATCAGGCCTAGGCCTGTTAACGGTTGTCGTGTTCGGGTAGCCGCAACCAGTTGCGGAAGCGCGCACTGACCCCAGCGAAGATCTTTTGTAGCCTATACTCCGGTTAAGATAATAGAGCATCTACCTTTTTAATAAAGAAGCTAGAAGTTTCTTTGGCGAAGAGTGCCTAATCAGAACAGGTGACAAAGTGTCCTGTTTCAGAAAGTTCAGACGTAGTTTGGCCAACACCGGACCACCAACTTGCACAGGTGGTGAAGACTTGTTTCTACGTCTGCTAAACAGAGCCTACACTCTGGATAGGATGACAAATCTAGTTTGTGCAGCTGGTAATTTAGGCGTTGGTGAGCGGTTAACTAGCCCATAAGCAGTCTTAGATCCGAACTACCAAAATCTAAATTCGGTAGGTGTGTTGCCAGGGCAATTGTAAAAGGTGCCAACAACTTGCAAGTCTAGTTTAAGCAATAGTGTGAGTATAATATAGAATACAGCATATTGAGCAACACTAAAAATAGAGCCCTCAGATTAACTCATAAATTGCTCAAATATAGATTGTATGTATGTTTGCATGTAGTCTCCTAACCGCTGAACCGATTTAGCTGAAATTTTCAGTGAAACTCTGGAACAGTCTGCAAAGGGTAGCGCGAAAGTCTAAAGTCCAGAGAATGAACACAAAAAAAATAAATCGTTCCATTCAGCTATAGAAGCGCTCACTGGCCATTTACTCGTTACAAATATATATCATAAAATCGACACGCATCGAAATAGCATGACTATATTAACGACAACCAAATCCATTGAACAAGCTACTCGTATTGTAGTTGCCACTACTTAATAAAGTACTTGACAAACCCATCCAATTGTGCTGTTCTTCGAATTTGAAGTCATTCAGTCAAGACGCTTTAAGCATTATTTCCCACTGATTATTCGTTTTGTTTTGTTTTGTTTTGTGTTGCGTCTTCGTCGTTCTTCATAATTTTTATTTCGTCGAGTTTTCTTTGGCGTGTTTTATCGTGTTGACTTTGAACTTGTCACTTGAACTTTGAGAACACTTTTCAGCGGGTCGAAGGTCGTCAGTTTGTTGCGGTACACCGAGTATTGTGTCATTTCGAATGTACTGCTTAGTAGAGTTCGAGCTATAAGCTTCCCAAAACCCATTAAAAACCGGCGCATCTGTCTACGATACACTAAAAAGGCTTACACATCTGATAAGAGAGCAATTGAACATAGCACTGTAATTAACTTGCATGGAGGCATATTAAACACTTAACGGCTACTAATATGATTGAGTGCGTCGATTAGTTATTAATTTGTTATTATCACGGCCTCATATTTACAACAAGACAAGCGACAATGATTTTTTTTTGTCTAAGAGTATTTTTCACACAACAGCAAAACAATGTCTCAACAAATTGAGAAATTTTTGTTAAAACGCGGATCATAGGCTATAGGAAAAGTATAACTATATCAGGCTCTGGAGTGTGCCAGCGAAACAAATTCCGACTCTGATAGTGCCTGGGATTTTTTATTGTTGTGAACATCGCCATATGCCGAGTACCTCTTTCGTTAAAAACCCCAATTTCCTAATCAACGTCTGATTAGAATATGGATTATCACAGAGACACGTACTTGTATTGTTATATCATTCCAGAAGAATGTTATGATAAGAGCCTAAAACTGTTAGGCATGACCCAGCCGGGTATATAAAAGCATGTGCTAATTCAAGGTATTCAGTTATATTCGTACTCCGTGGCTCAATCAATCTGACAACATGAAGCAGCTGAGTTTTGTGCTGATCTTCTGCCTTATGGCAACGTTGGTAAGTGTTGTTTGCACCAATTCGAATTCAGCTTATGGCAACGCACACTTCCGGCGCACAGATCAACGCTGCCACTTTGCCACAGGAAGTGGCCGCCGCCAGCAATGAAAATGCCATCAGTGAGATCGTGCACGAACTGGAACAGATCGCCGTCGAGGCAGGTAAGGAGCTGCAAAAACAAATCCAATTGATTGTGCTGGCTCCGCTGCAAGAAGTCGAAGATGCGGTACAAGCAATCGAGGAACGTCGTGCTGAGCTGGAAGCTTGTATTGCCGAACACGACGCCCACATCGGCGTTGTCGTTGAGAACATGTACGCTGAGTTGAGTGCTTGCGGTGCTCAAGCAGTGGACACAGCTTCGGAAATTGTCGTAGACACTAAGGCCTCTACCGAGCAGCTGGTCTTCGAGGGCATCGAATTGTTGACCACGTACCGCAAGTGCCGAAACCACAAGAACGCTGTACTGAGGAAAGCATGTTATGCGCGTCTCTCACTCAAGGCATCAATATATGTGCATACCGCACCCAAGTCCCTCCGAACAATTTCGAGTGTCACTAGGCAGCGCATTCCAGCTGTTTTCAACGAAACCGACACCTGCACACACGCCGCATCCCAGAAGGCCGTCGGGGAACTTGATCATGTGCAGGCCAGCATCGACCAATGTGATTCCCTTTCCGTCATGAGTACCACAACCGAAAAAGTAACCACCGATGTCTATTGATAGCACCATTTCATTATGTTGCCATCTCTTGATTGGTAGTGACAAATAAAGCACATACCTCAAGCAAAACCTTGTGCATCTGTCCAAAAATTAGATTTAAAGGAACTGCTTTCCAGTCTACGATTTTCACTACACTAAAGTAGCATGAGAGGGGAAAGGGCGGCTTCAAAACGACGCTGATTGAAATTGAATTTTTACAGTGGTTGTTCAACGCCCACGATATTGCTGGACTTCGAGTATTTCTCAATAAATTTCTATGTTTAGCCCATTCCAATTAAAACTCAATAACACTCAAATTGTTCAGATTAGGGTTTATGGATTTATTTGTGTTGAGCGAATATAGCAGCCGATCAACAATGTATGTATGTTTTATAATTTACGAGGTCTACAATGTCTGCTTTAAAAAGTCTATGAATTATATTCATAAAATATTAGTTGATATAAGAAGTGTAAGTCAAAAAATAAAAATAATAAGTGAAACGGAATTCAAGCTGAGTACGCTAGAGAGTGGTCTAAGAAGAAGAAGGTCTAAGCATTGGCTTGTGCATCTGAAGCGTACAGAATGAGTGTTAATGCGTTTGCGCTCTTCTCTTGAATCATATTTGTGCACATGGAGAGAGCGAATTTCATTTACGCCGCTCACTGCATAATAATTTGCTATTTGAACCATAATTCTGTGCTTAAATTATAAAGAGGTAATGTTTGTTTGGATGTTGGAAGTAATCTTCGAAGCTCTACATACGATTTTAAAAATTCTTTCACCAATTAAATGCTACATAGTCGCTGAGTGTCATACGCTATATCAATATTTTTTTCTTAGCAATAAGTTTATACAAAACCACTGCAAAACCAAAAAAGTTTCATACGTTTTTTTCGTTGTTTCGACTAGAGCTCAATCTGGGTAGAACATACTTTTATTCCGATAAAAGGAGCCTGTGGCATAATGTTCAATATTAAGCCATACCACTTGAGTGAACCGTTCTGGTCGAAAAGCCCACGAAACAGTTAAATCGGTACTAGACCGCTTGAAATGAACAGAAAAGGCCAACAAAAATGTGCTGTTCAAAAATGGACAAAAAAAAAAACAACAACAACAACAACAAAAACATGCGGACACTTTTTATATCACCCAATATATACGCTGGAGTACACGGCCTTTGAGTTTAGGCTACTTCTCGTTTTCTGTTGCCACGTTATGGTATATTTACTATATAGTACGCGTATTTTAGAGAGGAGCAGTCATCTTTGCGTACTGTCTCTCATTTTCCTTTTACGTAGCTCCCAACGTACGTTGGAATACGCCTTCGAGCGTGGTTCAATGTTATATCCTCTACACTCTAAGCTGAAAAGTTTGACAGACTTTTCAATTTGCTTTGAAGAATTCTTGAGACCAAAAAACCGCCTTTACTTGTAGCTTAAAAAGTAGGCCTTGATTTTCGATTTCTTTCAAGTTAATTGTCGCCGCAACTAGTTTTAGTTATTGGACCATGAATTCTAGAACGAAACGAGTCAGAATTTCGGATTTTCAAAAATGCTCGCATTGAACCTAAAACGAGTAGAACGCATTAAAAGTGATTTTGGCGAATTGCCATAATTAAAGCTGCAAAGTCAGAGGCGATCAAGCTTACTAACTGCTTGACTAACATAAATGATAGACTGAATGAGTGGCTGAGTGGCTGAGTGGCTGAGAAAATCGATCAGCAACTGTAAAGAAACCGTTCGAGTGGCAGCCAAGCATGAACAACGTCTCCATTGTGGTGTCTTAGTGTTGTGACGATGGCGGTGTTGGCAGCGGTGTTGGAGGTGGCGTTGATCGTGGCTACCCAAGGGCAGCTTTCAATAACGTTCACGCAACTCGGCGACGCTGCCATTTCAATTTGTTGCAATCTACATGCGAATGCACTGCTAACGCGCACACAAGCGCAAGCTCACATACTCGTGCACACACACATGCATGCTAATCAGCAGTCTAATCAGCTTGTCATATGTCGTCGATCCAGTAGCTGATTTGCTCACGAAGTTCGAAGATGAAAACTATGCGCGGCTTGCTTGGCAGACCTTTTTACAAGCGAAATATTACAATTTTCATGGTCGCCGTGCCGTATTCATTGTAGATGCTGTGAAATCAAAGTCGGCTGAAGATTCCATATCGGGCCAGCAAATATAAAGTAAGCAGCTAAGCGTTTCATTTGAACCTTATACCTTATATGTATGTATTCAGCACTCAATGCTACACTCTTTAGCTCAGTCTAAATCAGTCGACCTGGTCTACTTGACTGTGTTACAAATGTCTTCATAACAAAAGCCTCGTCATTGCTTGATCCTTTTTCACTCGGTCAATCCTTCTCAGAAAAAGCGATAGCCACGAAAATGTAATTCGTTTGAAATTGTGGTAAATGCGAATACGGAAACACAAGCACAGGAGTTTGAGAGTCAATGCATTTCACAGCAATGCATTTCAAACTGCGTGAATAACAATCGAAAAAATTTCATTGCATACCAGTCGGCAGTGAATAATTTCAAAATCATTTATATAGTTTTTGGCAGCAAGAAATATATGTATGTATACTCTTAGAATAGAGCATGAGTTCTTAAGAATACATACATATATAGTATTTTAGTTGGACAGCTGTCCAAGATAAAACTAAAAATAACACTGCTCAGAAAAATGCTCAATGCATTATATCCGATTTGTGATTTCTTTGCATAAACGAAAAGTGACATGAACACACAATATATATACTCACATGGGATAATTTACTGCATAAAATCAGCAAACTACAATTGGCGCTGGGCGACAATAAACTTGAACAGTTTTACCGAAGCTGTGAGCTGCTACTGTGTGCATTTGTTCTGCTTTTGCGCTCAACAAGCGTCTCTTCGGCAAAGCATGCGTTATCGCTTTATCAGTTTTCGCGTGCTCTGAATAAGCGCTTAATTTGCGCCCAACACAATGCGAATTTGCGTTGGTGTAGGTAGCCCCACAGTCGTTACCGTTGCTAGCGTCTCCCGTCATCGTCACAATCTTTGTGGTTCGTCTCCGCACGCGTCTATTGTCACAGCAGAATGCGCCGCATCAGCGTTTTGTCAACAGCATCGCTTGACGCTCTCTTGAAGCTTGCCGCCAGCTATCGCTCCAACTCACTCTGGCCACGCTCCAAGATGCCAAAACAGGTCGTCGTTTCGTGCAGAGAGCGCTGCTCGTGTAAGCCATGCAAACGACGTTTTGCGCAAATATAAAGACTACGTCGTTGTCGTTGCTGAAGCCGTGCTAGTGCTGACTCAAATTTAGCGTCTTTTGCGAAGCAGCAAGAAAAGTAAATTTATACGAGTATACCGCTCCACATGCAACGGTCAAACAAGTGCGGCATTGGCAATACGCGTAGTTTGTTCAGTGGTAAACGACGTCACGATTTTTGTCGTCATGGCGCAATGCAAACGACGGCTGCCTTCAGTCAACTAAAAATGTAAACATAACCAAATTGCAATTCGGTCTCTACCAAACGATCGTTTGCTCTCACTCGTTGGGGGTGCTTAAACGGCACATCGAGCACACGAACGCACTGCTTCGACCCTAAATGTGTAAAATGATGCTTTGTAAACGATAAAGCACTTCTTCATAGCGTTTGTGTGTGAGAGCAAGAAAAAAACCATAAACAATTTAAACAACAGCATCGCTTGGCTTTACATTGGATTACTTCAAATTCTAAGGCATATAAAGAAAATTTAACGACAAGCCTAACGCTTATTTCGGCGTTAGATGTAACGTAGATGAACCGCTTCAGTTGCAACCAGATGGGCTTTTTGGCTTCGTTACTTTGATTTCGGTGTATGCCGATCTCGTTGTTGCTGCTGCGTCTCGTCGTCAATGGCGTCGCTTTTGCTACGCTGTTATTTGTTTTCTTTAAATTTTTTTGTTGCTTTTGGTTTTCGCTTTTTAGTATATATTTTGTTTGTGCGCTTTGGCATTTGGCAGCCTCGATGGCTTTCGTGGAGATTTAACTGCTCATTCCATTGGGAGTCGTAACGCGACAACGTCTTCGGCATTTCTTCTGTGAGGCGCGCTTGCAACCTCGATCCAACGTTTGGCGTCTGAGGCTGCTTATTATTGACAGCCGCATGCTTCGCGTGGAGTTTGTTTTGACTGCAATTCGCTTGGTGACTTGCTCCTTGCATAGCTAAAGCCGTTCAAGCTCATAGCGCGCGTTCGTTAAAATAAAAAAACAAAAACAAGAAAATAAAATTAAAAAGAATTCAATAAAAAAGTGTTTACAAAAATGTTGCGTGCCCTAATATTTGTGCGTCGCAGTGGAGCAACAAACATTGGATTTACTTAAGTTTTTGTGTGCATTTTTTGTATTTTTTTTTTTTGTGGTTTAATTTTATTTTATCAGAAAGCGTAACAACTTCTTCTAAAAAAGGCTTAACTTTGTATTGAACACCAGCCTCTAGCAATAAGAAGGATTAAGTGCGAAGACTTCAGGTGAGTTCAAAGTGTGAAAAATAATGCTTAGCTTAGGTTAGATTACGACGACTGACCACCCACTTAGGCCAACAATAGGCGCTTTGTGTTGCCGTATAAAGCGCGTAGTTTATGCCTCAAGTTGCGTACGAACACACGAAGGACACAGTGCACTTAGGCTAAGTTAGCGTGGTCTGATAAATTTTTTTATTTAATTTTTTTTTTTTTTTTGAAGCGTCAAGCTCCTGTCTTCCTCTCACTTTTTGCAGCGGTATTGCCACAGCACTGTGGCTAGTGCTACTTACACCAACATCTCAATATTGTAAGTGTTTTATGAGCTGATGTGTCTTGCCTGTCTTTATGGACGATTCGATAGCATTTTATGCGCAGTACCACTTTACTCGTTTATTGAGCTCAGTCCAATCAGTCAGGTTGGCGTAGCTGACTGTAGACTTATGTTGTTGTTGGATTAGGCTGTTGTTTAGGACGAAGCAAATCACTTGGACAGCGACAAGCTGTATTGCAACAAAAGTGCGACTCTTAGGCAGTTGGAAAATGCGCTTTCATTTAGTTACAAAAAATGTGTGGAATTAATTTGGAAAAATATCGAAAATTCCAAAATGAAATTTTCTTCTTTTTTTTTTTCGCCTATTGCTCGCTGGAAAATTTTGAACGCGGCACAAACGCATTCGCCCAATGCTCAAGCCATGGTCTATTAATTCGTCTGCGTTTTCTTAATAATAAAAATTATAATTTTTTGTTTTGTTTTTACTTTTTGATTTCTTTGTTTTGTTTTTTAATATTTTTTTTTATTTATTTATTTATTTATTTTATTTTTTGGCAAAGTAACTTTGCGTGCTTTGCGTGCATCATGCTCGTCATTTTTGTTTTTGCTATTGTTGTTGTTGTTGTTAACACCTGAACGTGTTAACTCGTAATCGATTTCTACTTTGGTCTCTCCTAATTGAAAGCATTTCATGGCGACACATTTCGCTTCTTTTTTTTTTGCTGTGCATTTCATGCTAATCGATTTGATTATTAATTGTTGATACCAGTTAGTAGTTAATATTATAATAAAAATTAATTGCAAAAAAAAAAAAATAACTTAAGCAGTGGAGTACCGAATTAAACGTTTCATCGGTTTTTTCAGTGACTGATCGACCAAAGCGAGTTGCATCTTTGACAACGAAATTTCCGGAACGAAAAATCACTTCCAAGTCCTGCATTCACTCACAGCATATTTTTGCAGCGGTTTTACCTTTTCTATATAATAGTAAAAAAAAAAGCATCACATAGCAATCTTGTAGCTCACCCTTTTTAAGCTTAGCTATTCCATTATGAATTATGATTTTATTAGCCTGTGCTTTAGTTTTGAAAGCACATTATAATTTTAAAAAAATAAAAGTATGTTCTACCCAGATTGAGCTCTAGTCGAAACAACGAAAAAAACGTATGAAACTTTTTGTTTTTGGTTTTGCAGTGGTTTTGTAAAAACTTATTGCTAAGAAAACACATATTTTCCTTTAAAAAATTCAAATATAGATATAGCGTATGACACTCAGCGACTATGTAGCATTCTATTGGTGAAAGAATTTTTAAAATCGTATGTATAGCTTCGAAGATTACTTCCAACATCCAAACAAACATTACCTCTTTATAATTTAAGCACAGAATTATAGTTCAAATAGCAAATTATTATGCAGTGAGCGGCGTAAATGAAATTCGCTCTCTCTATGTGCACAAATATGATTCAAGAGAAGAGCGCAAACGCATTAACACTCGTTCTGTACGCTTCAGATGCACAAGCCAATGCTTAGACCTTCTTCTTCTTAGACCACTCTCTAGCGTACTCAGCTTGAATTTCGTTTCACTTATTATTTTTATTTTTTGACTTACACTTTTTATATCATCTAATATTCTATGAATATAATTCATCGACGTTTTAGAGCAGACGTCGTCGAACTCATAAACTACATTGTTGATCGGCTGCTCGCTTCGCTCAACACACGCGCGCCCTCTTCCCAAAGACTTCTAAGCTTTAGAGCGAGATTTGTTATCAACAAATAAATCCATAGTTATATGGCTAGCAAAGCATTTAGTTATAAAAAACGCGGTTACTTTTTATATCACCTAATAATGCTGCAACGCTTCATGCATGCACAGACAAGCTAAAGATTGAAGCGACAAACGCGCTGCGCAGCGACTGTGACAATTTGCACGTCACCAATGTATGCATGTGTATGTATGTATAACGGTTAAACAAAACAAAACAAGTTAAATCAATTGAAATCAAATAAAATCAAATCGCCGCAGTTGGTTGCGCTCGCTCATGTTGCACTCAATTGGCCTTTTAGCGTTTCGTCTCATATACACACATACTCGTACAATAACAGTTCAATTTCGTAATTCACAACAAGGCCACGAATTGTCAGCAATTTCACTTTTAATCGACGCACAACAACAATTAATATAAATGCAGCATTGTTACTATATCGCTGCCACTCGTTGCAATTGCATTGCAATTAATTTTGCATAAATGACAACAACGTCACAACGCGTCCCCTCACCATAGCTGCGGCGCGTTACAGTTTATTCACACGCCCACACGCTGCCGCAGACCACACGATGCGCTGTGCATTGCACTGTTGCGTTGCACTGTTGTGCAGCAAAGGGCAATCTTCAGGTTTGCATGCTACACGTACCAGTGCCACAGTAGACGGGAGTCAATGTCAAAGCAGCACTCTGCAGGTGCGGCAATTGTTTTCATTATTATTTTTTTATTTTTAATTTTTTTTCAAATTTTTTTTTTTAATTAAAAAAAATTTTTTTTAAATGAAAATTTAAAAAAAAAATTTTTTTTAATGTTGTGTTGCACTGCTGCTCGTATCTTCTGCATATCAGTCGTTTTCATTGCTCTGCAAAATAATTGCAATGTCAATGTATACCATGGTTGTCTTGCTTCTCTTCTTCTTCTTTCTAACTACGCCTGTGAAAGTAGCTGCTGACGCAGTTACACTTTGTTTTCTTTAGATCATGATTATTATTATTTTTTTTTTGTATTCATTCATTCATCTCTACTTTGAAGCGTATAGTGTAGCTTTATGATTTTGTGACCGTTATAATGACACACTCCATTGCTGTTGCCATTGCCATTGCCGTAGTCATAGGCATAGAAATGAACGAAAGTTTGCGGTTGCCCTTTCAATGCTCTTGCAGCCGCTACAAAGCTAGCATCATACATTTTCCCGCCACAATAACAAAATTTGTTGCAACGAATTAACATAATTATCGGTCACTCGGCCAATCGCTGTTTCGATAAAGTATCTCAATTCACATTCTACGAAAAGTGTGCCTTTCTTTTCGCTTTCAGTCGCTATCGAACAATAAACCTTCACTTCGGTTTTGTCCGCTTTCAACACCCTTCTTTTTTTCTTTTATCTTCTAGCTTTTTGTGTCACATATAGCCCTTCAACTTCTCGTTGAGTTATTTTGTATATTTTCAATGAGTCGCCAGTTGCCAGCTAAAAGCACGTCATAAATATACCGATTTACATATGTATGTATGTCGATACGTCGACAATAGAAAAACCAAAACAATAATAACAAAAGCAACAACAACAACAACAATAAGAACAACATGATCAATTGGTTTCAATGCTTTTGTTGTTGTTTTTATTTTTATTTTTATTTTAATTTTTCTTTTTCAACTTCCGAAAGTGAAACTCAACGGGCCAAAAAACCGTTTCTTTTACATGCTTTATATAAGCTTACCCTGTATGTTTGTAATGCGAGATTTTCACGCGCTTCCAATCCAGGATCGTTGACAATACAATGCGTTATCCCTATGAACTAACCAGAAGCATCAGTATTAAATGAAAATGCCTAATTTTACTAGCGCTCAGCCTTTCATGTGCAATCCATGTGCAAAGCAAAGAGAGCGCAAATACATAAAATTCATAACTCCCACGTTGTGTATGCAACGAAAATGGAACAACAACAAAACTGATAGCACATAGCTGTTATTGTCACAACCGTTATTGTTGTTTTAACGCGTTTATCTTTAACACGTGTGCTAACCTAAACAAACGGCGCGATTTTGATAAAAAGTTTATTGTGCACACCTACCTAGTGGTAGGTTTTTTTTTTTTGTAAATCAAAATCGGTTCAGTGGTTTAAGCAGATAAATTTGCAAAATTTTTATATATGAGTATGTTAAGTGCATCGTTGGCCGCACTTAGTCTTTTCATTCGGAATACTCTTAGTGCGAATCGACTTCTTAGGCTCAGACGTCTTTTTTGCTTTGAAGGACTTCATTTTTATTTTACGCGATTTTTCAAGGAGCCTAATTATATCGTTCAGTGTATGTTTGCATGAACAGCTTCGGATTTTTGGCCTATAGTCTTACTCAGCCCTTTGCAGTCGCCTCATTTCGTCGGCATGAGCAATCACCTCATCTTGTGGTTCGGGTCGACCATTGCCGTGGCTGCATTGAATGCAACGCGAGTGCTGACATGGCAATTTGTATCTTTGAAATTTTCTATTGACGTAATGGACGATCGGTATAGATTTGCGCTTCTTGGCACTGGCTCTTATCGTCTTTACTGTCCCGCAAATTTTCAACTATAATCCATATTTTTAATTAGTTATTTTTAAGTATGTTATATTTAGATTTTTTGTCATACTGATTCAAACTTGTGCTTATTTTATAACGTTTTTTTAAAATACAAAGCCGTAATATACACTCGGGTTTTGAAGATTTACGGTCTGCTGGAACAACAATTTTACCTAAATTCATTTGCTATTGGCCAGTTGTGAGATAAGTACAAAATATATAATATTCGTAGTAATCGTGAACATACCAACCAAAAAAAAATTAAATAAATAAATAGATTCATCATAGGCCACTTTCCGCCAGTCAATTATACGAAAATAAATGCGACCCAAGACGAGTTTTGCGCATTAAGTCCACGACCTCAAAAGCTCAGCACAACGTCACAGCTGCGCACGGCTCGCTGATTGGTTAACCTGATTGACTGCCAGACTCTCAGACTGCCAGTCTGCAGTCGGCTTAACAGCAGCACGTTGACAGCGATGCTGCTTGCGCGTTGACCTTTGTTGCAATAGGAATATGCGAGCGCTTTGAACTTGTGCACATGCAAAGAAAAAAAAAAAATTAAATTTTTAAAAAAGGCAGCAGCAGCAGCAGAAAAAAGATTCAAAGCGAAAATGCTTTAACGATGGGAATTGAATGTCTCTGCCATAACGAAAATCGAATGCCAAACGTGCTGTGCTGCGCTGCGCTGCATTGGCCAAAAAGCGTTTGACATTGCAAGTTGGCGGGCTGTTGCGAGGCTAAATTGAGGCACAACGACAACGGTTGTCTGGCATTTGTGGCATGCACAACAGCAATGTTGTACAAGTAGTTGTTGTTGTTGTTGTTTTTAGTGTCGCCGGCACTTGCTACAACTGCAACCGCTGCCGCTAATGTTGCTATTGCCGTTGCGTGCTTGTTTTGGTTTATTTATGTATTTTTTTTTTTTTTTATTAAACAATTTTTATTTTATTTTATTTTTTATTTTTATTTCAATTTTTTTTCATACGATTGTCTATCTATCGTTAGGCAGGATTATGCTGCAACATAAACAGCAGCAATAAGAAACAGTTGACTTTCGCGTTTAGTGTTAACGAACGCCATGGATTTTGTTGCTTGTCGGCTTTTATGGTATAAGCTGAACGTGAGCGTGAGCATGAGCGTGAGCTTGATCCCGAGCTGAACGAGCTCAGCTAAGCTACGCATGCGTGCCACTGTTCACTCTGTTCGATTTGTCACATTCATCATGACACGCCATATGTAACACGACTACCGTTAGCCACATTATACCGCTACGGCACCAAAGCTGTAATGCCATATGTTTACTGATGACGAAAGCCTTTCTTTCTTCACTTTACATAATATTCGATTTGTCTTTTTAACTTTTATTTTTGATCGTTAAATCTGCTCTGTCTGCCCGAGTAATGACTGACTTACAATTTTATTACGGTTTCTTATTCGATTTCGTTTTTGATTCGATTTCTTTCTTGTTTTTTTTTCGTTTCCCCCATCTTCGACGGCAGCTGACATGTGTCGCGGCCGGCTCTAAGCCTTAAGCTTTTGGCTTTTAACTGTTATATACCACATTTTTGTGTTATGCCAACAGCTGCCCGAAGCTTTTAAGTTGTGGCTTTGCTCGAATTGATTATTTATTCTTTTGTCGAGTCGCTGTCGCTCTGGCCTATTGTGATGGAATGTTGACTGGGCTTTGTAGATCTGATTATCACGCTTAAGAAGACTTAAAAAGACATGTGAAGACATGTGAAGACACTGGACTGCACTCAAGGCTGTTAGCTAAGATTGCACAGCGGAGAAGAATAAGTATTATTAGGAGCTTGCATAAATTCTAGTCAGTGACATCTAATTGTCAAAATTCGATGTGTTTACATTACAGCTAATATTTTTAATTGCATTGTATTACTATGTGAATTCATTAATTTTATTTACCATATAATTTTTTTTTTATACTTACAATAAATCGAACACAAAAAGCTATAAACATTCAAACACAACGAACAAATCAAAGAACAAATTAACAAAGGAACGAAAGACACGCTATTTAAAAATTGTTTATCATATGGCTACATTATCGAATTGGCCGAGGGTTTTCGTTTGCGATTTACTCGATCTACTCAGTATTCAAACGATATGGTTTCTTCTTCAGCGCAGTTTTTCCACGCTTCGATACTTCCACAATCGACTGCAACTCTGCCATTTGCTTCTTGCGCTTCTCCTCGAGCGCACGTGAGATTTTCAGTGTGTTCGGCGTTAATGGGCAAGTCACACGATGCACCACCTGACGCTGGGCCTGCTGCTTGTGATAGGCTTGGAAATCTGGCATTGGACGACTGTGAAATTCGCGCATGCGTCGCGCTTCTGCGCAGTGCTGTAGCACCAATTGCTGCTTCTTCTGCTGGTAGATATCCTTGAAGCAGTACGCCTTTGGTGCAGTAAGAGTTGCCTTATTGACAGGCACGTTGTTCACCTGGCCAACGGCGCATAGCACATTATATGTGGCTCCTTGGACATTTTCTTTATCCTCAATACCCTTGCTTTTAACATTCAGCTGTTCACCAGGCATTAACGGATTTTCAGTGTCCATATCCAAGGGTTTTCGCTGTACTCCTGCCATGTCAAATGTCTATTTTGCTTTGTAGTCAGACAGTTTTGATATGAGTATTTATTTTGTTGGAAACCGAAAAAGTCACAAAAATGTACTAGATGAGTACTAGATATGAGAGTATGGAAAAGTGTATATTGCTTCGATAATTTGCCGTTGATTTATATGTGGTGGTGAACCTATCTTTTGTGCATTCAAAACGATAAAAACAATTTCTTCCTTCTCTTCTTCTTCTTCTTCTTCTTCTTTGCGTGGCACTATAGTACGGAGTGGACCAGCGCCTCAACTAACAAACCTTGCTAGCCTGCCCAACCTTTTGCAAGCTGCTTCCAATTGCGCACATCCAGTTGGTTGAGGTGCTGCTCCACTTGTGTGCGCCATCTCAATCGAGTGCATCCTCTGTTGATTTGTCCCATTGGCTGGGATTCAAAGACTCAGTTTAGTGTGTTCAAAATGCACTAGCAGCGTCGTGGCCCTTGCTATATATATACATATGAAAAGTGGATGTATACATGTGGTTATGCATGTATGCTCCATATAGACTCGGTAACCGCTGCACCGATTTTGATGAAATTTTCAAGTAAACTCTAGCATAGTCTGAAGAGTAAACGGATCAAGTCAAAAGTTCATAATAACATATGGAAGTATAGTTAAAAGACATATTTCATATATGCATGAGTATTGCATAAACTTTTACCTTTCATTAATAACATTTTAAGCAAGACGAAAAGCCAACGGAAAAAGCCTAAGACAGACTAACGCTGACTAACGAAGGTTCAGGCAATAAAAATGAATTAAATTAAAAAGCTTCAAAAATGGCATAAATATTTTTATTGGCAGCCTAATTAGGCATTCAAACGTTGCGTGCTCTGCTCTTGGGTACTGTTAGAAATCCATTACATCAGACTGAACGCATCGGGGCATCTACCGAGCGAGCCTCACCACTTTTATGACATAATTGTGGTCAACAACAGTGTGAGCTTTTGCGGGGTACACATTGACTCGTCACATTGGATCGTCTGTTCGACATTGTCTTAATCAAAAACATTTAATTAGAGCACGTTTGACGCATGAAGTCACACCACACACATCCGCACACCGAACGCACATATGAACGCGATTATAATCCTCATATGTACGGTACGAGTAAATTATCATCATCAGCTTGGAATCGGCTATTTCGTTATTTCGTCATTTCATTTGACTTTCACTTGCGTGTCACCGTTCATTGGGTCGTGGTCATGCTTGTGGTCGTGTTCGCCGAGACTTTGACTGATCTTGTTTGCCTTAGACTTGACGCTGGTTAAGACTTGCGAGACCGTCAAATTGATTTACTACATGCTTTTTCCTACGCGCTAACGTTGATTTTTCCATTGCGCTAATGCATTATTAATTGTGCACTGTTCATTGATTTAGCGTAATTCACATGCAACCCAATTAACAATTTCCGAGTTGTTCAAAGTCACGACAAAACAGTTTACAAGAAATTTCAACGTTCGAGTCTAAGCAGAGGAAGTATGCTTGGAAAGCTTGACGAAACTTTTATATGCCCTTCAGATCAAGTTGCGATTAATTTGCATTGCCGTCAACTGTATGTACCAGTCTACATGCAGCTGTCTAACAGAAAAAAAATGAAAAAATGAACAGAAACTAAACGACAAAAATAACTATTGAAAGTTATAGTTATAGCAATGCCCCCAAAGTGCACCTCAATAGAATTTTCTTTGGAGTATAGTTCCTATATTATCTGGACCGACAGATTAACTGAAATACAGCCTTTACTATTTTATATGCGTAACTAATTTGCTATTAAATCGACACCATTGTATTTGCTCTTAGTACAATACAAAGGCAAGCGTTACACATTACAAACATACAGTTGCCGCTTATATAAAGCATGTAAAAAAGAAGATTCTTGAAGGCGATTGGCCACCGAAGAAGGCGCAGACGTGGAAATTGGACGTGGACGGTTAGAATGATGGCCATGGTTGTTTGGGAGGCCGCACTCAGAAACATCTACAACCGATCAACATCGATTACTTGGAAAAAGCGACAATAATTGGATAATATTATGTATCGTTATTGCATCGGTTTGGCTGCAGGAATAAAGACAAAAGAAGAAAGAACTCATGCTCCATCAGCTTATTTCTTCAATACAAAAGAATTTGCTTGAGTTTGAATTGCTTCGTCATACAACCTATGCCATGCATTTACCTAGCACGTACTATTGTCTGTGCCCAAACCTGAAGATGAATGGCTTCATGGTACCAATGAGTAGCTGAAATGCGCTGTAAATCATTTTTTGAGACTCGGACTATAAGCAAGCTATAGAAGCCATTGCGAGTGGTTGGAAAAAGTGCAACGAACTAAAAAAAAAACAATTTTGCCAAATATATGGTTGTTATCATGGAAAATAGCCTCTATTCCCGTTAGCGTTCTTGTTTTAAAAGTCGTTTCTCTGTCGTCGACGCGAAATACAACGAGACATCGAGTACAAGTTGTCGAAAACTAGAAAAAAAGACAAATAAAAAGTTGGCAGCGCTGCTGCCAATTCACAAAGCACAAGGAACTACAAAGCAGAAAGAAGTCAAATGGACACAAAACGAAGTAAACAATAGCATGTCGTTGACGCAAACTCATCAGATTTTTTCCAGCCAAAAATCGCTCAACGCAACTGAAGAAGCTTTCACTTGCCATTTACAGCGTCATTCTATACAAACCCCGAGCAATGACGTAGCACCAGCTAGTGATATCATACGCTGTTAGAATTAAAAAAATCGACTGAAATCAGTAGGCACTGAAATGGGAGCCTTATTTCCTCAGCTGTGTCGTATTAGTTTTCATTAATAAATTTGAGAGCAAGCTGTGAAGTACGAAAAATTTTTGCTCCGAGAAATTGTGAAACAATTTTTCGAAGGT
This sequence comes from Cacoxenus indagator, assembly GCA_035041755.1. Classification (NCBI taxonomy): domain Eukaryota; kingdom Metazoa; phylum Arthropoda; class Insecta; order Diptera; family Drosophilidae; genus Cacoxenus; species Cacoxenus indagator. The sequence continues at coordinate 930,542 of JAWNKX010000197.1, read as the reverse complement.
TGAAAAACGAGCACATCGCAGTTTGTCTTCATTCGCTTATTATTTGTAAAAGTGAGTGCAAAGTAAAGAGTGTGAAAATGTTTGGTTATTCATTTTTTAATACTTTGTTTAGCCATGTCATAATAGGCTGCCCAAGATGAGGATCTCTCCATTAGCGGATTCGAGAGGAACTGCTGGGCGGCGCATCATCTACGCTCATGACTTCGAGCAACCCTGCCCATTTAGCAGCTCTGCATGAAACCAGTTGACCAGGGCTATGACATCGTATAATATAAGCATAGTGCCGTACGGGCAAAACAGACACTTTCTCAATTGGAAAACTACTGCATTTGAATCTATATATTCAAACGCTTTAGTATTCCATTAGAGAATGTGTCTGTTGTGCCCGTACGGCGCTATGTCTGTTGCCGGCCCTGGTCGACACTATGAACATGCAGTGCCACGCTTGCATTGGCGCCGAAATTCTAGCCGAAGACATACGTAAACGCGTTCGCGGGCAACACGTCGTGAACGGTACATACGGACGAATGTTCAACGTGCTAAATTCTGCATGCTGATATGCCATGTAGCCGATGTAATATTGGATCAGGGATTCAAGGGCCAAAACATCGACTTGAGATGAATTCCTTGATGAGCGCATTAAGCAATTACTCGATGCAGTCAAACGTGAGGAATGGTTGTTCGATACTAACTGTGATCTGTGTGCCCTAGGTCGAGTGGTTGGCTAAGAAAATGCGTTGGCCAACTTTAATCTCGGCTTAATGCACGCCGACATGGAACGTAAGGAGCTCATGAAGAATTTCAAGAATTTCACGAGTTCTAATCGTCTGTAATGTAATCAGAATTATGACTTGTTCGTTTCGGGCGTAAGTGGGTGGCCACATTGGACGACATATACGCGCCAATTTTGAAAGCATATAAATATATTTCAGCATATAAAATTTGAGATTGTACAGAATATATATTTTAGTACATTACTTAATGGTCAAGTATTTTTGTATTGTTGACGAGTGGCATGGTGAGAGTGCAGAATGCAAATTGAGGTTATTTTATTTGGGAACGGGAACGAGCGGTTCATTTCGATTCGATTTCTTTTGCTGTTACGTTTTGTCAGCTAATTGATGCAAAAAAATGTAGCGGTTAAGCGTTTCGTAGTGCAGCAGCTGCAACAACAATAACAACAACAACAAAACAAGTGCAAGAGGAGAGATGTGGAGTTAATTTTGAAATGGTAACAAATTCAATGACACCACAGACTAACAATTCCAACATAGGAAATGTCAATGCGCTCAAGCAACAACAACAACGATAATAATATTAATAAAAATAATAATAATAATAACAACAATAGCAAAATAAGTAAAGCAACACTTGAATCAATTCACTTTCTGCCAGCGTTTAGCTCTTTCTTTCTTATTGCATGAATTGCTTGCTTGAAGCAGCGCGTAATTATCTCTCTCCCTCTCGCTCTCTCTTTCTCGCTTTCTCGCTTTCTCGCTCTCCTTGCCAAGTTGGCCCAATTTGTGGCGCTAATTTAGTCAATCCGGCTGCTTCGCTCAATGCTCAATGCATTGAATGCACGCAACTCCAAAGACAAATATAAACTGTTGCTGTTGTTGTTGTTGTAGCGGCATACAAAATGCAACAGCACTTGGTATAACAGCATATCAACAACAACATCAAACTTTGCTCAAAGAATATTTCTCTGGAACAGCACCATTACATAGAGCCATTTGTACTGTGGAAAACGTCGCCTTTAGTTGTTGCTGCTTTGTGTGCTTAAAAATGAAAAGAAAATTAAAAAAAAAAAATAAAAACAATTAATTTGGCTTATTATTGATTTAATTTTGCAACAAAAGCTGTTACATTTTAGCATGATAAACTTTTCCATAGCGGCCGCAATACCAAGCCAAGCCAAATTGTAGGCTTGCTCAATTTTGGAATAAAAATAATGTCACGGCATACCAAATCTGCTGCTTATCATTTTTACTATTGTTTTTTTTTTTTGAAGTTTATTAATGGAACACGATACAACATTTAATGTTAAAAATAGTTACATGCTTACCATATATAAAATGTCGCTTCAATGGCTGTCTGACTAAATAAGTTTGAGATTTCGTTATTGTTGATTGTATATGGTTTCCCTGATTTTCTATTTTAAGTGTAAAATCGATTTAAATAGTTGATTGTTTTGTTTTTCGTTGTTTTTTTGTTGTTTGTTTTGTTTTGTTTTTTTTTTTCCTATTAAACTTACGGTCATCAATCAAGTCAGCCTTAGAATTTGAACAACGACTCAAAAATATGAATTGCTTCTGCTCTTCAGCGCCAACATCAAGTATTTGCTTCGTTAAAACTATGAGTTTCTTATATTGTACGAAATGCAGTTTTATAGAAAATATTCATCTTGTTGTATAGTGTATTTTTTGTATTGCTTCGGTTTGTTTGTTGGTTTGTTTGTTTGTTTGTTTGACTCAAGTTTCATTCTTGAGCTCCTATTAGATTTGTACAAATTTCTGGCATTACTATTTCTATGCTTAAGGAACTGCCAAGTTACATTACACTTAGATCAAGCTGCGTGTGTATATATGGTGGCTTGTGTAATACATTTTGAATATAACTTCTACTGTTCTGTGTATAAATCGCTAGAAGACTAATTTGGATGTCAACCGTAAAGAGCTTAACAATTTTACTATTTCTTTTAACTTTTTTTTTTTTTTTTTTTTGAATACGTAGTGGTGTTTAAAGTACCTTGGCGATAAGTTACAATAAAATAAATTAATTAAAAAAATTGTTTTAAATACACAAATTAGAAGAAAAAAACATTCGACAAGAACTGCTTTAACTAGCGTGTGTGTGTGTAAATTTGTATATAAATATATAATATATGCCTTGCAAAATAAGAACTTGTGCGGTGAATAGAAATTTGCATAATTAAAAAATAAATCAAATAAAAACATTTCAAACAGAAAAAAAAAGAATGTGCACAAGCATTCTGTCTAAATTAGCGCGCCGCGCCGCTTATCGTTAACATTGGATGTGTGTTTGTACGTGTACATTTTTATAGAAATATATAAATATATAAATAAATAAATGCACAATATTGGAATGAGACAATGATGAAAAAAAATTTAACAAACTAAACTTTAAATAACACAAATGCAATTATAATCAGTTCCATTCCCGATGTGGTTCATCCTCATGAAACAATAATTTCTGTGCGATTTCGGCGGCAATTTCATTCTCCGAGTTCAACTGCTTATGCTTTAAAAATGAGTAGAAACTTTTTGCGAGTAGTGTACGCATTTTGAATATCTTGGATGCGCCCACTCCATTTACGTGGAGTGATATCAATTTATCTATTCTTAGATCAATATTGTTAAATTCTTCATTTATGTCGTCTTCATTGACCTTGATAGCGTTCATCTTCTCGCAAATTTCCTGACAAGCGGCACCCTCCGGGTCAACGTTGTATGAACAAGCGGCACCCATCGGTAATATACGTTTCTTTGACCATATTTCCATATCTTTGCCGCACTGCAGCGCAATCGTGAGTGGTGAAATCAAGGTGTTTGTGTTTATGTAGTGGCAGTAAGAACCAAAACGGCTTTTTTCATAGAATAGTATCCATCTGTAAGGTTTTTCACAATACCCATTAGGAAGGATAGTATGTTTGCCGACTGGAGCCAGCACTGAGTTGCGCTGTATTGTCACCTTTGTCCAATCCAGTGAGACACTAATTGCGACATTTGATAAATTGGGATACAATCCAGCTGCTAATGCCATATTAAGCATTCTCGTATCATTTTTGTACTCCGAGTTTTTCTCATTAATGTTAAAATTGCGCGCAACGGTTTCCATTATTTGTCGTCGCGTCGCTACGAACATTTCAATGGTATTGTACGAGAGAAAGTTTTCGGCACAAAACTCTTTAACGCGATTGCGATTATTACGGATTCTCATATACTGGTAGTAAAGATTCAGTATGGCCACGTAGTCACTATTGCTGGTGCCGGCAAATGATTTGCGTTGATATAAAGCTTTACCCTGGGCAGCTCGGTCTGACGGTAAGATGAATGGGTCCTTGACCGAGAGGTAAGCGACGATTGTTAGCATGGGTTCATAGCAACGCAGAAACAGGCTATATAGCAAACACTTGCCTAGTTGTACATCGAGCGGTAGATCGGCGATGCATTTGCCGAGAAGTGTTATGTTTTCGTTCTTGTCGAACACCTGCATTAACATCAGCTTTTGTATGGCGTTCTTAACGCTTAAATTATGTGGTGGATCTAGCGCGCGTGCTAAGTATTCCTGCACGGGAATGTCGTTGCGCAGCGTCTTTGCGTACAAACATATCTCTGCGAGTGAAATGCGCATGAATTCGGGCAAACTGAAGAGCACCATATTCTCGAACTTCTCCTTCGAGTACAGCCGGTAACAGACGCCGTTCTGCGTGCGACCAGCACGGCCACTGCGTTGGCTAGCGTCTGCCTGCGATATCCAAATGGAGTGTAATTGCGTCGATTCTGACAACGAATCGTAGGTCTTCATTTTTACCTTTCCTGAATCAATGACGTAAACCAGATCAGGAATCGTTATGGACGTTTGTCCAATGTTTGTAGATAAAATTATTTTCTTTTCCGGGTAAATCTTGAGCGCATCGCATTGGTCGTCGGTGCTCATTTGTCCATGCAGGACGATTAGGCGAAAGGCTTTTTTGGAAAAGGTCGCATATATCAGATCTCGCAGTTGTAGGATTTCCGCATAGCCGGGTAAGAATACCATAACGGCTCCTGTACATTGTTTGCGGAATAATCCCTCCAACAATGAAACTATTAGCTTATAGTCAATATCCCTTTCGGTGTCAAATGTTTTTTGATAGGCGTCCATAAGCATTTGCGGAGTTGGTTGCTCTTTCTGATTTGCCGCCAAGAGCAAGCGAAAGCCCTCCCTGTCTATGTTTTGCCGTGAGTAATACAGCGCATCACGTCCCCATATATCACAGAGGTTTATGTTTGCACCTTTTTTTATGAAATAATCCATGAAATATGCCTGATTTATCATAGAGGCGACAATCAACGGCGTAACCAACGTGCGACTGTGCGGAGTGTCCACATGAACGAAATTGTGTTCAATGAATAGACGAATTTGGTCAAACTGCTGGGATATGCCATTCACAGTAACATTGTTAGTACTAAAATAGTCCAAAGTCTCATCCCATGTTGCTTGCATAGATGGTAACAGCTTGGAAAATCGGTGCTGTTGTTGTTGGCCTTCTTTGTTTTCGTCCATCATTTGTGATTTTAAATAACTAGCCATTTGTTCCGTACTATAGCCTGTACTGTTCAGTATGTCGTCTAGGTACATAATTGTTACATTGTGGGTCTGCCCTAGCACATTAACGACCGGACAATTGTTGAAGTAGTTCGATAGCAAATTTATGTCCATGGTGGCAGACATAAGAATGACGCGAAGTTGCTTGTTGTGTTGTAGTTGCTCTTTGATGGCAATGAGAGTGAAATCTGTGTCCTTATCGCGCTCATGTATTTCATCAATGATCAAGTGGGTATTCCGACGGAACCCCTCCTCATTATCCAACATTATGCTGCGCAGAAAACAGCCACTGGTTGTGAACAAAAGATTCGTCTGAGCATTTGCTTTACCTGAAAAGCATCAATGGCGATTTTTACTCATTTGGAATACGGCAACAAATCGTAATTACTTACTCTTCAAACGAATTTGATAGCCAACAGTTTTTCCGAGCTCTTCGCCGCGCTCCTCAGAAATACGCATTGATACGGATATGGCGGCAATGCGACGGGGTTCAGTAACAACGATACGGCAGCTTCGATTACGATTGTGAGCATCTTCCAGTACGTACTGCGGCACCTGGGTCGTTTTGCCGGAGCCCGTCTCACCCTTAATGATCACCACCTATAAGAGCTTAGATGAGTTACGCAACCACGCGCCACAAACAGAGTTGTACTCACCTGGTGCTCCTGCAATATATTCAACAGTTCATCGCGATGCTTGTAGATGGGTAAGCCTTGTTTTTCGCTTTCCAATTCTGGGCTGATGTTGCCTGGCGGCGGTGGCACAGTGGGCTGTCCAAACCGTTCGCCGTTTAACCTACCCGTATTCGGTTTATCCTGTGCATCTTCAGGAGACGGTAGGAGATTCAGATGACGTTCCATCACCTCACTGTACTCACTAAACAAGTTGAAATTCGTTTTTGACACACGGATGTGGTTGTTAAGTAATTGCTCTGTTTTCGTTTTGACTGCTTTTATCATTAGCCAATTGTCAGGCGTTGTTGATACCATTAGCCCTTGACTTTTGGCGAACCGTTGCAGAAACAACCAATGTTCGTATGGTAAATCTTTGCCATCAATCGCCAATACCTCTTCGCCCGTGGCTATAAAGTCAAGCACACGCTTTTCTAGCGGAAAGCGCTCGCGATCTGTGAGGAGCACCCCATGATTTCTACCAAGGAATTTGCCATTGTTCCTAGGGTAGGCAGAGTCAAAGCTACCATGGTCCTGTCGATTTGGCCCGCCCATCGACCTATCATACTGCAGCAACCAAGGCGACTGACTTGGGTTATTTATCTGCATTACATTAGTCGGCACCGATGGGTTTGGAAAAGGTTGACGAAATTGCCAATATTGACGGCGGTGTGGCATTATGTGATTTTGTATTCCTACTTTGATCTAGGTTGGACTAAACCATTGTGAAATAGCCCCGAAATCAGTTTTTGCGATTGGCAAATAAGTTGGAAAGTGCTTACCTTATGTTGTTGTTTTATATGTTATATTTAAATTTTTACTTTTTTCTCCAACCCCGATCAGCTAATTTTTATAAAATTAAAATTTGACAGGCAGATCACAACAAGTAAAACAGCGGCGATATACAGACAATTCTTTTCGAGCTACAGTGGCTACAACGAATAATCGGACTAACAGTTTTAACATGTAGACATTAAAACATAAGGTAAAGCGATATTTTTTCTTTATGTATTTAATTATTTTTTTTTTGTTTTTTTTTTGTTTTGATAATTAAGTATAACATTTATTGCAGTAAACTGCATAACACATTTTTCGGATTATAAATAATGACGTTTAAAAAATTAAACTTAGACGAAACTTAGACGTGATAACTATGATGCGCCATTAAGGCAATGACTGAGAAGACTATTGATTCCTTCTTAGGGGGAGATCATGCGTGTGTAGCTTTTTCAGTTTACGCCTTATTGTGATATGGTTGAGGGAGCTGGCGTCCCAGCGAATTAGGGTGCATCAAAAGTCTTGAGTGAATAGCTACTGTTGTATACTTTTCGGTGTAGTTCTTCCCATAAATGTTGAATTACACATAAGTCGGGTGACTGCGACAGTTCCGGCAAAAGTTTGGAAAGAAATCGTTTAAGATACCCAATTTTTCTGCGCTTTGCTTGACTTGTTGTTTTATAATGTTTAGATAGATATACATTTTTCCCTCAATAAAACAAAGGTTGTTCACTTCAGAAGTCTTTTATAAGCCAGATAAATGAGCTTAAGAGGTTGAAATTCGCCAAGGAATATTTGTGACTTCTGAAATAAGCCAAATGAAGCCTTTTCGTCAGATTTTGACTCGCAAACGTCTGTGCGAGTACTAAGCACTAACACTGTCAGAGCGCCAGTGTTGTACATGCAGAGCTCAACTCAACGTTTTACGGCATGGCATTTGCCGCATGTTTTATTGTATGTATAAGAAATGAATAATAAATAATATTATTATTGTTAAAATTAATTATAATATATTACTCGGGATAAAAATAATATTAGTAATTATTTACAGAGCACCAGCTTCGAGGCCTTCGAGGCTATACAGAAAATATTATTTCGTTTCTTCACCTTCCCCTGGTAGCTGAAAAATATTTTTAGATTTCGTGCGCATGATTGTCAGTGTTAGAAACTCTTGCGTTTTTTTTAATTCCTAGGAGCATAGAGCCCCCACAAGCCTCTTCCCCTTTATTGAATATCCATGACTTCTGGTGGTTATATTAATCGCATGGTTTTTGTTTGATAGGGTGGCTGATAAGCCTGCCGCTACCAGTGCTTTACGATAGAAGTACCATCTGACGCCACCAAGGAACAAGGCCTGCCTTCAGTGGGGTCCGAGCGGCAACCACAGTGGGCTTCCGCCAGGCTACCGAGGCACTCTTTAATTCCACATATTGACTAATTTTTTTAGCACACTTGTCTGTGATCTGAACTTTAAGGTATAATAAAATAGGATATGGAATAGGGAATAGTGTCACTTGTAAAAGTCGTGTATGAGCAGTTGCCAAGCATGTCGATTCCTAAATAATTCGAATGTGTTTACAGACGCGAGGATTATCTGATGCTGTATCTAGCGGTGTCTACCTTTATCGCAACGAAAAGCCCCAAAAGCAGTTTAACACATTTGAAGATCTTCTACATTTAACTTTGAAGCGATACTCCATTGTCGTGTGCCATGAGCCCATACAGGCTTTAGTATAGACTCTTACGTGTGCTATAACTGCCAGTTGCTCACTCACGCCTTCAGTCCAGTCTTTTAAGTGGGGTTGCTGTGTAAGGTGCCTATCAAGTGTCAAACTCAGGTGCCACTCCTTGGAATTGGAGCCGTTTATGATCAACGGGCCTGTCAAAACATGAATCCAACTGAAGTTCCCTCAACTTATAAGAGAAGTGATAAACGAAGACAATTTTGGAACTTAATTTTCAGTATTATTTCGAAGTAGTTGAATAAGAATTGTGCTTCATTGTATGGCATATCATACGATTTGAAGGACAATTTTTTCGTTTCTTGGTTTAGTTTGTATTGCATTTCCAGTTTTTCATTGGCCGTGGCGCTGATCTGGATAGGACCAATTAGATACGAGTATGTACACAAAACGTGTATAAATCATGAATAACACCGATGACAGTTTAAAAGATACACTTTTGTCTGAAGTCATCATGCGTTTGCAGCTGCACTTGCCAGCTGCCGAGGCGAGCCATTATCCAAATCGCTTTCGTCAATATCTTCCTCCGAATCGTCAGCGTCTGCCAGGTCACTGTCTTCATCCGAGCTTAACTCCAAGTTCCATTCGTCGTCATTATCGTTGTTGGTCAGTTGAAGCTGTTTAATCTTTTCAAGCAACTCCTCGCGTGTGTGTGGCACACGTAAAGGTTTCAAAGCCGTAATGTCAGGTTCCTCGCCATTATCGTTAAGCTGCTCCTGGTTGTCTTCGTCTTCGCCGGCGACTGCCTGTTCCTTTTTGCCTTTGCGCATGTAGCGCAGAAAAGCACGTCGCTTGCGTTCCGAGAATGATTTGATCAGTCGTTCCATCTCCACTTGCAGTTGCTGCTGTTCCTGCGGCGTCGGTTCCGGCCTTTCGATGGCAACTTCATCGCCGCTTTTGAGGCACTTGGCGCAAACGCGGTCTTTGGTCGCACAGTCCCTGCAGATGACGTGGTAGGCCTTACGCACATTCCGTTGCTGGCAACGGGTGCACGTCTTGGGCTGCGAAAGTGGCTTGTACTTTTTGTATTTAATCTTCCATTCGATGACATCCTTGCAGCGCTGGCAAACTGCGCTCACCTGCAATGTGTTCAGCCGCTGCTGGAGCGGCGTTTTGTCGTGCAAATCGTTCTTGAAAGCGAAGCGATTCTTGTGTTTCTGAACGCGTGTGCGTTTTACATTGCCACGCTGGGTGCTCATGTCTATCGGCGACGGTGAGCTGCGTATAATCGAAACTAGTTAAATAGGAACAGTAACGATTTTAATGAATAACTTACATCAATCAAAATTAATTTTTTTTTTAAATAACAAAACAAAACTAAATCCAGCGTACATCCACAAGAGTAAATGCACACAACAACGCAAACCGCGTGCCAAACACCAGCAGCAACAGCTGACTGCCTTGTAACAGTGCTGGTTAACTTTCACTGAACAGACCAATTTTACAGAAAGCTTCACGCAACAGAATCTGTGCAACACCCTTTGAAAAAGCGCTTTTTAACTGTTGGTATTGGTCATTGAAATACCGAATAACGGCACAATGATCAGCTGTAGCTTAATATTAATTTTATTGGTTTTATTAAACAATTTTGTGATGTCTTGGCGAAAAAAAATTGTTTAAAATGGTACAAATGTGTTCATTTTAGCTTTCAGTTTCATTTGGAATTTTCCTATTTGGCCGTATTACTGTTGCGCGCGTATCAAAGAGTTGTGAGAATGTAATTGGATCCTATAGACCACGTACAATTGCAATTTATCAAGTCCATGCTTTTCCTGTACGTACAAGTGAGACTAATGACTTCAAATATGACAAGGACATGTTTGAGGGACCTCTTCTGTGACCTCTATTAATAAGTACACACGAGATATATCGAGAAGAGGAAGAGGTTACACAATATATATGTGTCGTGTCATGTATTCGTTCTATTTTGCCTCGTGTTCTTTCTAATTAGAGTTCCACTTATAGAAATTCATGCAACTAAAATCTTTATTTGTTTTTCAGCGTCACATTCCCAGCCACATCGGACTGCACATGCAGTCACGGAATCAGCGGGGCCATGCGTGATCTAAAACAGTGCCTGCTCGATCTGTTGCGCTCTGGCGGCATATCGGTGGGCGACAATAGTGGCAACCCTAGCAGCAGCCAGAACACCGGCAAAAATGCATCGAAGAAACCGAGGAAGTTGCATGAGTACACGGCGGCCGATTGCAACTCGTCGTTTCTGCGCAAGTACCACGACCTGGACACCAGCCTAAGCGTCAACAACCCAGTGGCAGCAGCCAACATTGGCAATATAATTTACTTCAATGAGAATCTCTCGATGACCAGCAAATACAATATGCGCCATTTCCCGCTAGCCCGATACCCCTCCTGCCCATTGAGCAGTTTTAGCATAGACGGTGACAATATGTCGCCATCGAATTCGAGGGAATATCGCAGCGGACTTGAAGCACACCACAATATGGAGCACATACACCATGTCGGCATACTGGCTCCAAATGTGACAGCGTGCAATGGCGCAGACGAGGGCGCAGACGACTCCAGTGAAAACGAACAATACATGTTCTCCTCCGGGGAGGACTGTGAAACACTAATTAGGAACGCAGTGCGCCATGAGGATTGTGAAGATGTCGACTATGATGATGATGATGAGAATGAAGAAGACGATGACGATGATGAAGACGAAGATCACATAATACAAGAGGATTCGCAGCTGGACTCGTTCTGCACGCTCTGCACCTCAACGTTCAGTTACAACAAATGTTGCCGCTATTGCGAGAACTCACTCTGCGGTTCCAAGTGCACTTCGGAGCGTGGTTCACGTGCGAGTCATCGCAGCCGAAGTGGCGTCAGTGGGAGCGCCCGTGCTGGTGCTGCTGACAGCATTGGCAATGACGGTGGAGGTGACGGCATTTCGCTACAGCATTTCGCTAATTTCAGGTAATTAGACACTAATTTTTTGCTAGTTAAAAGCAGCTACACGCTATGCGTCCAATGACACCGCATTTGCATGTGATTCAATTAAAGTCTCATTATATGAAAATACGAGTACGAGTTCGCTATAAAGTTGCCAATTACAAGCATTTTATTGCTCATTAATGCCACATTGGCGTTTGACTTCTGCGAGAGCGTTGATATATAAGTAATGATGCTTTGGCCACCACCCAGTGTCATTCAGTTTATTGACCTCTTATAATCCAAGCCAGGTTGCGTTGATTCCTTTGACCAATCAAGAAATGTTAGAAAACTAATTAAATCCTATCTAATACACCTGTCTATCCAGCTAGCTAGTCTATCATCTAGGTAAATAGATTATAGCTATCTACCTATCATTCTATCAATTAATCTAGCATCCACGCAGTGTTTTGTTTCGATTATTTTTTTGTTTTTAATGTGAAAACAATTATGAAGCAAAGAAACCGTTAGAAATTGAATGTAAAGCGAGGAAAAGCGAGCGAGTGCAGATGATGTACTTTACACATGCGCATACATGATGAAACACCCAAATCGCTTGACCATAAAATGAAAGAAGAAATAAGACGAGAAAAACATAAACAATAAATAAACCAAAGAATATTATACGCGCGCAAGAAATGCGCAAAAGCCAACGATGAAGACCACATCATAATCACGCCTAGGTGTAAAAGCACGACCATATCATAACCAAAAACAACAACAACAACAACAACCAGTGAATAGTCATCTTTTCGCTGAGTTGTTGCATTACTCGTATGCCTGCGTCTTCGTTGCCGATCGCTCTTCAAACGCCTTTCCTCGCGCAACTCCGCGCACACTGGCGCACACTGGCGCACACTTTATCATAAGCAGCAACAGCAACAATAACAACGACGAAATTTCTTCCTCTGATTATTGCATTTTCCATTTCTTTTGATGCGTTGCGGTTCACATTCGTTGGCTCATTCACTAGTGCCGCTAGGCGGCTTCTTCGCTGTTTTATTGGCTGGCTATATTGGCGGCTGAAACGGCGCGTTTACATTGTTTTGGATTCAAACGACCGATGACCACCGTTCGAGGAGCACGTGACGCTTTCTTCTGCGGCACAACTCGACTCGCTTTCAATAGTCAAGCGACTTTAAAGTTGAAGCATTCGAAAGGAAAATCGCGCGCGACTTTCGTCGTTTGTCGGTTAAGTGGAACTAAAGAAAACCCTGTGCATATTTTCTTGCTATTTTTTGTTGTTATTTGTTTGTTTTGTTCTTTTTTTTGTTTTCTTCTTTTTTTGTTGTTTTTTTTTTTCTTTCTTTGCAAGCAGCACAAAGTGCAAATTTTTCCGACTCGATTCGCGTGCAACTAAGCTAGAAACGTGGTAAGCGCGTGCTGCGTTTGTGTGTGCGTGTATGTGTTATACCTAAAGAGCAACCATCGTGTATGCATTTTGTCTGTCTCTTTACTAAATAACTGCAAAATCAACGAGTTGCGTGCCGTTGGATTGAGCCAATCTAAATGTATGGATTCTTATCATCTGCGTTTAAATAACAAATAACAAAAAAAAAAAAAAAAAAATTAAATAAAATTACGTTACCCAACAAACGATTCGCAACCAAACACAGGTGAGCGTTGTAACGGTTCTTTTGTAATTAATTTAAATTTAGGTTAGGCTGTTGCAACTGCAATGAACTGCGCAACCAATTGTATTAGCTGAAGCTAGACAGCATTAATTATCTTATTACACTTGTTTTCAAGGATCCTTAACAACCGAAGATTGCATTCTTTAAAGGCCTACAAATGTTTACTAAGGAATGATTAGAAAATCAAAGCACTTGAGCTGCTTATGCCCTTGATTATGCCCTTGATTATGGTAGTAATCCAACGGCACAACCAGACAGATTATAGTATCAGCCAAACCAAGCCTTATGTGCAAAGTATTTTCGCATTCGACATTTACCCATTGGCCAGCTAAAAGTTGTAATAGTTTTTAACATTGAATTTCTACTAATTATTACACTGTACTATTCTTTTGGCAGCGAACCAATGTGTTTAGGTATTGTCTAAGAAGCTACCCAATTTGGACTCAAAATATATTGCTGTGGTTGGCTGACGGTGCCACCTAAATAATAATTATAACAAAAATCATAATAATAAAGCATAAGTCCAAAAAGAAGACGCATAAAGTGCACCAAGCATGATCTTAATCAAAAAACAGTGGCAACTGGCTAAATAACACGCAGCAATTTTAGTAGAGACTAAGTGAGACTAATTAATTAATTAATCAATCAATCAGCTCATCGAAGTATTCGTTCTATGCAATTTTTGTAACTCCATAACATATATAACATATATGTAAGTCAGTTTCAGCAGGTCTTCTGCAGTCAGTTTTCACTGTACACTTGCGCTTACCAACTATTCGTTGTGTGCGTTTATTAATTTTTTTTTTCTCCGTTGTTTGGCTGGCTGCATTTTCTATTCATACGAGTACAACGTACTGCAACTGATTATGTTTTTTCAAGTTTTACGATTTCCAATGCTTTAACAAAGCACGGCTTGCTGCGGTTCTTGTGTATTCTTGCTTGCCAACCAAAGATAGCAAGCAGACTGCTTCGGTCATTCGTTATGAACGCCTGAGTTGCCTTGCCAAACGGCTAACGGTGCTTTATGTGCTTTGTGAAAAAAAATAAAAAAATAATAATAATAACAAAGAAATTGTAATAATACATTAATCAAAAACAGCTGCAGCCATAGCAGAGCAACAGCAGCAGCTCTTCACGCTTACAAATCACACGTTTCAGCATGGCCAGAATGCGATTTTAAAAAAGGAGGCGCTGGCGCCGAGTTTGTCGAAACATTCACTAACTGCCACAGCATAAATAAAAAATAATAAAATAAAATAATATATATATATATATTTCTTTTTTTATAATTAGTTTATAACATTTGTCGCAGCAAACTGCATAACACATTTGTCGGATTAAAAAAAAAAATAATGACGTGAAAAAAAAATTAGACTTATACTAAATTAAAAACGATGCAAATTTCGCCGAAAAGGCAATGATATAGAAGGCTGAATCCTTCTTAGTGGGAGATCATGCGGATGTAGCCTCTTCAGTTTACGCCTTGTTGAGATACGGGTGAGGGAGGACGCCAGCGGATTTGGGTGCGATAAAAGTCTGTAGTGATAGCGGCAGCTGTGAGAATTAATCACCTCCATAACAGTTGGCACGGCAAGATCCCTATGCAGCGTCGTGTTGCGGACGTACCAAGGGGCGCCCGTAAATCATGTGAGAGCCTTGCTGCACTCTTCTAATGTTGTAGGCAGCAGTAGTGCCCCAAATTTGTATGGCGTAGCGCCAAGCAGGCGCTACCACTTGCAGCTAGATAAGCCTTTTATTAGTTAAAGATAACTTATTCGATGGGCGGAGGAGCCACTCCAGTTTCTTGAGCTTTTGGTAGCAGCGCGCTGTAACTAGCTGATACGAATGGAACGTAATGTTTAGCAGCTCAAGATGGCGTATAATACTACGATAGGCATCACTGGTGCAGGGCAGGATTCTCAGATCCTCTTTAGGAGATGCCTTCAGCATGTATGAGTATGATTCGGGTTCGGTCACAGTGTCAAGGTTGGCTAACAAACGGTTAATGTTTGTGATGCCGACAATGAAAATGGGTGGTGGCTTCGGAGATTTGTTATGAATCCTTGAAACAGTTTGATTATTTATAATACGAGTACGAGTAGTGGTCTCAGGCCGACTGGTCGAAGCAGCGGTTTCATTGGCGTTTACAGTTTCCAGAGAAGGTGTTGCGCTCTTATTGGTACACACTTCTTCAAAAGAAAGCTCCATGTCAGAAGCGTCAGAATCGCTACTAAGTGGTGCGAATCGATTTGCATCCGAAAGTTGTTTTCTGCTAACTTTTTTAATACTTGTCTATTTTAACGAATTAATTAACTTGATGAGGGCGACGAAAACCACTCCAGCAACGGAGCAGCGGCTTTGTTCGAAAAAGCAGGCATGATGTCAGTGGAAGGAAGGCTATGGTTTTTGATGGCTATGGCACTGTGGTCCGCCTGGTCACTGATGTAGGAGCGACCAGCAGTGCAGATCGGAGGAAACAACAAATAAGCGCTTTCCAAAGATTTCGTGCAGTTAAAATATTTCTTTTTTTTTGGAATTAATTTATTAAACAATGTTGTGAAAATTTACTTCACTTGTTTGACGCTAGAAGCAATATGAAAATAATATAAAATAAAAAAGTGAAACAACTGCATTAGAAGCACTTTTATTGTGCCATTAAAATCATTTATCGTTAACTGCGAAATTGCCCAGCGTCAACACTCCGCGTTCATTACAAGGCGCAATTAACGCAATTACTGTTGCACTTGCAACAAACGCCGCGTTGCACGAATTAACGACGAGACTTCAACGAGATCAGAGCCAAATTTCGCAAATGGAAATTCAAGTTCAAAAATTAGACTTTTCAATTGCGACTGGGTAGAGCAGAGCGCTTCAAAGGCTGAGCGAAAAAACTGAAAAAGTGAAATTACAACCAGTTTTGGAAATCATTGCAAAACCAAATAAATATAAAAAAAAAAAATAAGAAAAATAAAAATTAAAACTAAAAAAAAAAAACAAGAAAAGACCGTGCAAAAATCCTCTCGCTTTCATTGGCATTGGTGTTGCCTAACGCTGGATATCTGCTGGTGCGCCGTACACACCCAGAGCCAAACTGTTTGCACTGCTAACAAAGAGCCGCATTCGAGACGCAGCCACCGCACCGGCCTAGGCCACATTGGTCAACAATTTCTGCAACTTTGTTGCTGCTTCTTTGAAGTTGCTTTAAACGTTGCAGACAAACTTTCTTCTTTATGCGGTGTCTATAATTAAGCATGGCGACTGCCCAGTCGCGCGGGGGCAGTTAGTTGTTTAAATGTCGTTTGCATTTATTTTATTTTATTTTTATTTTTTTTAAATTATTATTATTTTTTATTTATGTTTATCTTTAATTTTTTAATTTAAATGTTTGGTTTTGTATATGCTGCCCACCATTGCGAACGTCTAATCTCCATCGTTTGACTAATCTCATCTGAATTATTTTTTTTTAAATTTTTTTTTACTTTATTTTCTTTATCATTATTTGAAAACCAATTTGTGCGCTAATCATTTTGCACAACAGATTTTTGCGTTTTCGAAATGCACTTCGAGCAGGCCGCGTTTTCGGAGCGTTTTTCCAGCGATTTCTTTGCGTGCGTCTGTTGAACTCGAAGCTGCTTATGCGCTCTTTGAGTTGGCTTTGACGTGCAGATCTCTCGAAAGATCTTTAAAGCTTATTTGGCATAAATAATTACATATTGAGCATCAAGCTCAGTATGAGATGGATAGTTACACAATGTTGAATATGATGAAAAATTTGTTTTGCGCAGACAGAAGAATTATTGTCCGACATTCTTTTGTTGTATTCAGATAAAGAAAAACTTTGTATTTTCGTCTTGTAGCAATAAAACATTTGTTTGCTACAGTGAAAATGCTCTTTCACCCAACGTGTATGACCGACCTATCAAGCTGTGTGATTTGAAATGAGAAAGTTTATAACAAAAAATTCCTTTATTTCGATTATCTCAAGACACACATTTGATTTTAGTAGGGTAAAATTTTACATAGTGTAACGCCCACATACAATCAAACATCGCAACGTTCACATAAAATAATAACAATAATAATAACAATGATAAATCATTGTAACGCTCATATACAATCAAACATCAAGGGCTCACGCATGTTGCCATACGCAGTCATTTATGTTGCTTCACTTCAATTGCCTGCATGAATGTATCCTGGTAGCCTAGTGAAAGCGTACGGCGTTTGTCATGCTAAAGGTCGAGGTTCAAAAAAAAAAAAAAATATTTTTCAATTTTTCAATTTACCTGCGACTCAATCCCCACGGTGTATGCGAAAAAGACAGACGATGCGCGTTTCATATCAGAAGCGCTCACGAGTGCTAAGTACGCTCACATATATTTTCTTTAGGTTCTTTATGTAAGCGAGCGACAGAGCAAGACAGTGTAGTACATCCGGTTCAGCGCAGCTCTTCTCCTACAAAACGCAATCAAAATGTTTGATTTCACGAAAACTAATGTTGTCCGCTTAATTATTAAATATTTTAGTGTTACTTAACTGTTTGATGTGTGGTACTATGAAGTACACCTCTCTCTCTCTCACTTTCTCTCGCTCGCAATGCCGCTGTTGGTCGCTGTTAAAGTGCGATTTTGGTTTAGCCGTGATACATTGTAGCTGTGAAAAAATCGCATCTTCAATTCGACGCGGTTGCCTAGCGATTTGTTGCGGCGTTTTTGTTCGCTCGCTCGCTACGCTTTTACTTGTGTGGTGTGGATGCGATATTCGACACGCTTCGAAATCAATTTCCCAGCTAAAAGAAATTGCAAAAAGAAAATCCACATAACAAATGTAAAAATATAGCAACAACAACGACAAAGTAGTGTGCAAATATATATATATATATATTTTTTTTTTTTTCAACATTTTTTGTTCGCTGTGTATGCAATATTCTTGCGTTTGTATGCTCTACTCTCGGTTTGATGGGCACCACGATTTTATTAAAGCTTCTGTTAAGACTCGGCAAAAATTGAACTAACTTCCCTGGGAAATCTTAATACAACCAACATACAAGTATAGTCTGCATCTAGCACCAACTGATTACCATTTATTTCGCTGCATGCAGAATTACTTTTATTGGCGTAACAATGAGTTCCCTAAACGACCAAAATTCAGAAGCATCAGCATTTTTTCAAAGGCGTAATTATGGTTAAACCCGAAAGATGGCAAAAGATTATCAATAAAAATGGAAAATCTATAGATACAAAATTGGTTGTATGTCTGTCTGTATCTCTGTATCTGTGTCTGTCTGTATATGCGTTATAGATGCCGGAACCGCTGCAACGATTTTGATGAAATTTTCAGAGAAAGTCTAGAATAGCCTGTCGAGTAATCATGTGAAGCAATAAATTTTAGTACTTTTATTGAATTCCTATATTCTTCGCTGATACCGGAAGGTACATAACCACTTCTGCTTGTATTTATAATAATAAAATAAACTTGTTATATGGAAAAGAAATTGTTAAAACATTATACTCATTATGCTATTAGATATTTGGAATGCCAGATTTTAAAGTTTCAAGCCAGATTTATAAAGTTCAAGCCATCATTAAGAAATAGTTTGTCGATGGGAGTATGGTGTATGATGATGTGTTACTTATGATGGACTTTATCATATAAAAACAAAATTATGAATACCACTTTAGGCTATTAATAGTAGTAGCCATTCGCTTTACTATCCAAAAAAAAAAAAGCACCTCATTGCATCTCGAAATGTTCATAGTTAAAGTTTATTGCAAAGATTTGAACTTTATTCTTCCATAATGTATATCTAGGGTTATGAAAAAAAGTTTTACATAGGAATTTTTATGCAGACTAAAGCTAACGGGTAAACAATGACACTAGCTCAAAGCCCTAGGTACTAGATGAGCATTGTCTCGTTGTACTGGTAAATTTGTCTGTTGTTTGTCTGTTTGTAGCCCATGGACTCCTAGACCTTTTCAGGGAACAACATGAAAATTGATGCATATATGTATGTCATTATGGAAAATGTTTGCATGTGAAATTTAATGCGATAGTCTATCGCGAAAATTGGAAAATTTCAGCTAAATTTTTTTGTAAGAAAATCTCAATCTTGCTTCATCAGTTTGCCGATATTCATAAACATTTCATAGACTTCCTAAACGTATGGCTTTTGTGTATGTACTCGTTTACTTTCACTATTTTAACTAATCACTTAATCATATCATATAACTGCAACACGTTGTGAAGAGTATGAAATAATGGTGCAGCCGAAGTTATCAGTTTTCTCTTTGTCTTATATTATCGATGAGCTGTTGTTTATTGTTTGATTGTTTATCTGCGCAGACGTGTATTTGAACGAATAATGTTCAACAATAAATTGTCAACACTCGCTTTGTGACAGATTGACTTGACTGGCCGCGCAGGTGAGTGTCGCGCCCTAACAACCTCGCCGGCACAACGCAGCAATCTAGTGTTCGTCTTGGTTTTTCTTTTCTTTTTTTTTTTAGCTAAACTTTCTTGCCGTGTATGGCATACTTTCACAGCCACACAGTCACTCGATAACCTTAAAAATATACAAAACACATGAGAGCTACAAGTACTAAATACAAACGATTGTCTGAGTGTATCTGAACGAGCATCAAGGTGAGAGATTTGCATTTGTTTGGTTGTGAAGACGCATTCCGAACAGAGCAGACCAGCCCAGACGTTTCCTTGGTTTTGGTTTCAACTTTGCCATTTTTATTATCAGATCGATTGATCGTTAGAATTGAAATATGTAGCTTTAAAGAACTGCTAAACGGCGTAGCTTTTATTCGAATGCTTCAGTGCAAAGGTCAACTTCTTTTAGCTGTTGCGGTTCACTTTTACTTTTGGGCTGTGCTGGTTTTTCATTTCATTTCATTTGGCTTGACTTCGATTTCTGTTGGTTTATGCGCTGTTTTTGTTTCTATTATTTAAGCTGACACCAATTGTTGTGTTGAGACTTATTTCAAACGATATATGTGCAGCACCAGCTGCCGACTAATTTAAGATTCTTTTTTTTTTATTGTTTTTCTTACAACTTCTCTCTTGGATTTAGCTGCACGTTGCGCATTTCGGCCATTAGAGCGCAATTAATGGCAGCAACCGTGAGGCAGCGAAGCGAATGAAAATTTTTCTGAGGCCAATAATTTCCGCGTTGCCAGCAATTTTTTTTGTTTTACTTGCTTCTTTCATCGAGACCCAATTACCAAGTGAACAGTTAACGCGCACAAAGGCAATAAACACTTGAGTGTGTATCTATTGTATTAAGCTTATTCGAATTACGAAAAACCAAAACAAAAAGAAAAATGCAACTAAAAAATGTGCATGTTGTCCATCTTCCAATTTGGTTTGCAGTGGGTGGGCGGGCATACAGTTGAGTGTAGCTCGTGCTTATGTGTAAGCTGCAAGTAAGCCATACTCGTTTGTATTGTTATTGCAGTCGACGTCGTAGCATTGCATAAATACGAGTTTGGCTAATGTTACACGAACCGGCAATTGCACTTGAAAATGTTTGCTCTTCAGAACGTCTAGCGGCACATAAGTCACATAAGCAAGATTCATTTACGAGTACACTGTATGGAATTAAAGCAAATTTATGTAATAGTGTGGGCATGGCTTCTTTTGAAGACTTTGGCCTTAAAAACAGAATCAATTAAATCATGCCAGCTCATGAAATTTAATATTATGATGAATCTAATATGCAGTTGCCTGGTATATCATCAAGCTGCCGAAATCTTCTTTTTAATATTATTTTGCCTCCTTCATAATGATCATATCGGTAGTCACTCTTTTTCGAAGCCCTATTTCCGGTAATTCGTTGTTTTCTAGGGTATTACTAGCTGTTTTCATCTAGTTTGGAAGCTTTTCACTTAGCGAAGTACTCTGTTTGTGAATCACCATGATTGGACTTTGCCATCCATTTAAGTATTTTCATAGAGAACCTTTTTTGTTTCTAGACATTTTCGTCTGTTTAAAAACCTCTCTGTCTGAAAGTGTTCAACCTGATTGTTAAGATCTTTGAGCTAATAATTTTTCATATGCTGTGTATTCCTAGCAATCGACAAAACCGTTAAAATCTTCTGCTGTAATCTCAGTATATTTTTTTTAGGGTAACTCTCATTAAACCACGTAAAATTCAAGATCGTAGAGTCTCTATAGAATTTCCGCGAAATTATTACTTAGATTAGATTAGGTTACATGCAACTCCCTTGCAAACCCATGACTTTGTTTCAAGTACTTCGAGCGTAAGCTGACTAAAGCCTATGCTAAAGCTTTTCATGTTATACAATACTTGGTTTCTTTGCATAGATATCGTAATAACCACGCTTGGTTATAACGTACAATTACTAATAACTCACTTCACTTCAACTTCTTGGTTCCAGTAATTTTCTCACTGTGTAGATCTCGTACCACTGAACAAGAAGCTAACAGCGTATTAACAGCGAGTTAACAGCGATTTAACAGCGATTCTTGTTGCTCTTGCCTCAACTCAAGCGTTTCAATTTTTAGGCTTCTACGTTTATTTTCACGTAGTTGGTCAACGGTCGACAGCATATAACGCGTTCCTTTCGGCTGCCTTCGGTATGATTCCCCAACCCTCAACAATAATTTTGTTGTTGATCTTGTTGTTGTTGTTGTTGTTGCTTTGCAAAGCCATACATTTTTGTATGCTAATTATAGAACATTCTACGGTATGATTCACGGCCGCCATTACCATTTATTTTCGGCACTCGCACTGCCCATGCAACCATGAAAAATTCTAGAGGTTCAGTTCAGCCAACGCGTCGGTTCAATGGTTCTAAGCGCGTGCGTGCACAACATGTTTCGGCATGAGTTCAATCGATGAAAATAATAGAGAAGTACTCTTTGTTATTCCAACTATACTTACTGACTGATATCTGACTGACTTATCCAATTAACGTAAAAATATCTAGCAGAACAGAGAAATCTGCTAGATATTTAGAGAAAACAAAGACTTTGGCTGGGAACGCTCTACGGAAATTCGGTAATCATCAATGAGCATGCAATGGCTTCACTGTCGACAAGTACCAAGTACCGAAGAGGGCCTATGTGTAGTTTTGTCAAAATAAGCTACTTACATTTCCTTTCGACAGTCAATCAATAGACAACTGCATCCATCTAGAGTCTAGTGGCGGGAGTTCCCGGACAAGAAATCACATACAACAAAGTGTAAGATGTTGATAGAGGATGTGCTATGGAGTTATAAAGTCTGTGAAAATGCTCAGGTTTTAGAATGAAGCCATAACTCTTAACCTCTACGCCTCTTCGAGCTACATTGAGCGAGTGTTTTTCAGAAAAAGAGACTTCGTCGAGGGGTATCTCTCCCTCTCTCTATCTCTCTCTCTCTCTATCTCTCTCTCTATTTCTATCTCTCTCTCTCCACTATCTCTCTTTCTACTCTCACACTCCACTCTCTCTCTCTCTAGTCTCTCTCTTTACTCTCTCTCTATTCTCTCCTTCTACTGACTCTCTCTCTACTTTCTCTCTCTACTCTCTCTCTTTTTACTCTGTCTCTACTCTTGCTCTCTCACCTTTCTCTCTTCTTGCTCTCTCACCTTCCCCTTTTCTCGCTCTCTCAAACTATTCTCTCTCTACTCTCTCTCTCTCTCTACTCTCTCTCTCTACTCTCTCTTTCTACTCTCTCTCTCTCTCTCTCTACTCTCTCTCTCTCTCTCTACTCTCTCTCTATTCTCTCTTTACTCTCTCTCTATTCTCTCTTTACTCTCTCTTTCTATCCTCTCTCTCTCTCTCTTTCTATCCTCTCTCTCTCTCTCTGTCCTCTCTCTCTGTCCTCTCTCTCTCTGTCCTCTCTCTCTCTCTACTCTCTCTCTCTACTATCTTTCTCTACGCTCACTCTCTTCCTACTCTCTCTCTCTCTCTCTCTCCCTCTCTCTACTCTCTCTCTAATCTCTCTACTCTCTCTCTAATCTCTCTACTCTCTCTCTAATCTCTCTCTAATCTCTCTCTCTCTCTCTAATCTCTCTCTAATCTCTCTCTCTCTCTCTACT
This sequence comes from Cacoxenus indagator, assembly GCA_035041755.1. Taxonomy (NCBI): domain Eukaryota; kingdom Metazoa; phylum Arthropoda; class Insecta; order Diptera; family Drosophilidae; genus Cacoxenus; species Cacoxenus indagator. The sequence continues at coordinate 907,380 of JAWNKX010000197.1, read as the reverse complement.
CTCTCTACTCTCTCTCTACTCTCTCTACTCTCTCTCTCTCTCTCTCTCTCTCTCTCTCTCTCTCTCTCTCTCTCTCTCTCTCTCTCTCTCTCTACTCTCCCTCTCTCTACTCTCTCTCTACTCTCTCTCTCTCTCTCTACTCACTCTCTCTCTCTCTCTACTCTCTCTCTCTCTCTATCTACTCCCACTCTCTTCCTACTCTCTCTCTCTACTTTCTCTCTCTCCATACTCTGTCACTCTATTCTCTCTCTCTACTCTCTTTATCTGCTCTCTCTCTATCTGCTCTCTCTCTCTCCATACTCTCTCTACTCTCTCTATTCTCTCTCTACTCTCTCTCTGCTCTCTCTCTCCATACTCTATCTACTCTCTCTCTACTCGCTTTCACTACTCTCTCTCTCTCTATCTCTCTCTCTCTCTCTGATGCGAGTCGACATTTGATTGGAAGCAAAGCCTATGCAACTTTTCAATTAAATTGTCGTAGATAACTGAACATTACATACATACTCCCCTCTTCATCAGCGTCCCATCGGCGATTGTCATGAACAGAAGAGGCCAAAAGTGTACACGAGTTTAAATGGTAACATTAAAATGAGATGTGTGAAATTTATTTTATTATAGTTAAAGTTATGATCATCACTATTATTATCATTATCATTATCATTATCATAATCGTCATCACTGAACACTTTATAAGTTGTTTATTTTCGTCGCATTTACTACGTGGTGTCGAGTCACTCATTTGAATGCGAGTGAATCTAGATATGCAACTGAAACTTGAGCGCTTCTCACCCGTGTCATTTACATGGTGCGTGCAGCGTACGACATGTGGCATGCGACATGCGGCATATATATTTACGAGCAGCAGTTTAAGTCAATTAAACCACTTGATGAAGTTGGCCTGCGGAGCTATCAGCGTTTTGCAACGACGCTTAGCCTTGTTAAGGCCACAAATTGTTTCATTATGTAAAGCCAACTTTGGAGCAGAGCAGAGCCGAGCGGAGCGAAAGTAAAAAACAGAAAAGACATTTTATGGCTTTTAGCGCTTTGAGCCGCAAACTAATGAGTCTCTGGGGGTATTGTTGTTTTGGAAGGGGTTTGCGAAACTCATTTGACTTTGACTTTGACTTTGGCTTTCGCTTTGTCTTTGTCTTCGAAGCTGTGATAAAAGAAAACTTTGAAGTATTGAGCCGCGTAGTTTCTCCAGCAGTCCATGAAGATGCGTTTTTATCTCAGTCCATGCAATTGTAGTCTTGGTTTGTTGTCGATGTTATTCCTTTATTTATTGGTCGAATACGTTTTTGTAGCATCCTCGATAGCTTAGTGTAAGTGCAATAGATATTCCGCCGTTGGTTCATACTACTCCTACTATAATACCACCGCTACTATTCCCACTACTCCTACTAGTACTACTACCACCTCTACTACTCCTACTACTACCTCTTATAGTATTACTAGTACTACTGCTACAATATCTTTACTACTACTACTGCTACTACCGCTACTACTATACTACTACTACTACTACTACTACTACTACTACTACTACTACTACTACTACTACCGGACTACAATACTATGTTGGTTGGTACGCTTTAGCCAAGTCCGCTAACATAACTTCAACGGTGCTTAGTATGTTGGTGTATTGAACATGATAGATAGTTGATTACCTGAACCCGAATTGGAATTGGCAATCTAATGAGCGACATATGCATTTCACTTCTGCCACAGTACAAAGATACAAAAGTATCTCGGGGCTTTTGCAATTTCGGTTTGTCATATCTAAATAGGCAAGTCCATCATAGTTTTTGATAATTAAATGCAGATGTTAGCGGTGTGCAATGCGTCATTAACGCAATGATCGTCGTTTGTATAATGATGATGTTGAGAATGGTGATGAGGTTGGAGTTTTTTTTTTTCTTTTTTCGTGCTTTGTTTTTGGCGCGTGCGCAGCCAACTGAGACAATTCAAATGAAGAGTCAAGCTAACTAATAAGCCAGTAAACGAGCGAGCGAGAGAGCAAAATGCGCTCTTCAGGGAATGTTGTGCACAACTCAATGAACAGCAATAATAATAACAGCAACAACAACAACAACAAGAGCAGCTGCTGCTAAAATGAAAACAATAAAAATCAACACGCATTTCGTTAAAAGACAATTAAATAACTCAACAACAACAACAACAACAATAACAATAACCGTGGTTGTTACTTGCCTGTGTATTAGTGTGTGTGTGCATTTGTGAAAAAATCGTTTGATGAATATGCGAAAAAAGGGAGCACGAAACAACTAATTGTTGTTATTGCCCTTGTTGTTGTTGATGCATTGCGACCGACGCCATGAGGCAGCGGAGCAACAAAAATTGGTGAAAAATTCACGGCAAAGCGTGAAAAAAAAATTTCAAAAACGAAATAGACAACAACAACAACAACAATGAATTTAAATAAAATTGAGTAAAAACCTTCGCAATAGACTCGCGCATCACACACACACACACACACATAGAGAAGCGCGCACATCTGCGACGTCGCGACTTTTGCATGTTGAAGCCTAGACTTTTGTCAACATTTACGGAAAACTAGTAACGGCGTACGGACGTGGCCGGCGCTGTTAGTGTCGAATTAGGCGCCACTGTAAGCCACTAAATGAAGAAAAAAAAACCACAGTAAAAGAATAATATTTTAATAATAATAATAATCGGTAAAAGAGAGAAAAAAAACGCGAGCGGAAGTATGAGAACACGCGAGTACCGGAAACCAAGCACGCATATGTAAGGAGCGTCAGATTGATAGAGTGAGTGAGTGAGAGAGAGAGAGAGAGAGAGAGAGAGAGAGCGAAGTGGCTAACCGCTTTGGACGGTTTTAATGTGCAAGCGGCGCGGCGCACGCATAAGCCGAAATTTCACGCCAAATAGCAGCAACAACAACAGAAACAACAACAGCAACAAACTCAACAACGCGCTAACAACAATTGTCGGCAGAACCAGAACATGTCAACGGCGACAAATACGCGCGTTGCCGCGACCCGCAACATGAAACTAAACCGGAGCAGCAGCGGCAACAGCAACAGCAACAGCAACAGCAAAGCCGGCATCGGTAGCGCATTCATTAATCGTTCGGTTTCTGTCTGGAACGGTGCACAGTACGCCGCATCGACCAAAGAACTCGAACTGGAATTGCTGCGTCGCGAATACGGTTTGGATGAGCGCATGTTGGAGTCAACGCCGGTGCCACGCTACAAATGCCACAAGCCTCAGGCGAGCGCACGTAATACGCACGTCGCCGTCGCCAGCACACAGCTACAGACGTCAGAGGCACCAACGCGTAAGCACAGCAGCTCAGCGTCAATTCGCAACAGCAACATCAGCGGCGGCAACGTGAGCCGTTCAACTACGTGTACCTCAAAGTCCGATTGGATATTGCGCTACGACAACGACAAACAATTGGCGATAACCAATTTTCATCCGTGGAACGGCATAAGCAACAGTCCATCTGGCAGTGGTGGCAGCGGCAGCAGCAGCGGCGGCAAATTTTCGCATTTCGATTTGGTGCCTTGGCGTCGGCATCCACGCTCCACGCTCGATCTCTACGCCGTAGGCGATTACAGTGGCCACGAAGCAGTCAAGTCGTCGGCGCTGTCGCGACTGGAGAAGCTTGAATTGCGTCAGAATCGTCGTCAATTGAAGCGTGTCGAGCGCAACAGTCAAAAGTATCTGCGGCGGTTTGTACGCGTCCGTCTCATCTTCTCCATTGAGCTGCGGCACAAACGCATGGAAGTGCTGCGCCAGTGTCAATTGCCGCCGCGCATCTTCGAGCAGAAGCTTGCGCTCAACGAGACCGAAAGCGCTGCCTATGAACGCATCCTACTGGACGCAAACACCAGCCTTGAGCATCATTTGGGCTACTTTAGCCGTCGTCCAGTCAATGGCAGCGCTGCAGCTGATACAGTAAACGATAATCAGAGCGCAACGCTAACGGACGCTGAGATGCAGGTGAAGCAGAAGAAGCTTTCAAATGTGGCGCAAGCCCAGCTCAATGATGACCCCAGCGAGTCAGCGGCGGCATCAGAGACGGAGAAATCGCTCGTTGTGGATTTCGCAAGTGAAGACGACGACAACGTTGAGGACAGCGAAAGTGTTGATCGTGCGTGTGATAATAAATGTGAACGTGATCGTGATCGTGCTCGAGTCCGCGAACAACTTAACAGCGCTCAGCCTGCTACGGGGCCAACTGCTAGTGCGACGCGTACGGAGTTACAGCAGGTGCCATGTGTCAAGTGCCGTGACATTGCCATCAAATTGAGGTAGGCCAAATCCAAAACCAGATTCTTTCATACTTCAAGGAGCATATGAGTCTTCACCAATCTCAGGGTTAGCAAGCTTCGAAAAAGCGCTTCAATGGCCGTGGTTTGAACCCTCTCTACTCAGAGTCAGAGAGACCAAAGGCCGTAATACGCTAGAAGCTAACCAAAAAAAAAAAAAAAAAAACTTTCCTTGAATTGATGTCCACTCATGCACGGCGGCAATTCAAGTTTGTCATTTCGCATTTTGCTCTGCCTTTCTCTCTCTCTTCGCAGTCTTTATATGTCAAACTCACGAGATCGAGGTAATAAAATCTTTGAACAGATAAAAACTTCAAATCTTCAAATGACTTGTTGCACTTGCCACACTTTTTGACTCAGCTGCAACTTTCGATTGTTCAACGCGCACTTTAATACGCTTCATGCCGTGCACAGTACTATAACTTTGTAATGAAGTTTGTAACACAAACAAGGAGAGACGAGAAACAACTAAATAAGAGCCATCGCAACTGTCCATATACTCGTACAATATTATTTTAGGAATTCATTGTTGTTGTTGCAAATTGTTTAGACATATGGAATTGAAATTTGGAACTTAGGCTTATACATAAAAACTCTGACAATTTGGAGTTGCTAGGATGCAGCTCTCATATCAATATCAATCCATGCATCCCACGCCGTATTATATATCTTCTTTATATGTAAAACTCTGCTGTACGTTTGCTTGGGTACTACATATTATATACTACTCATGTTTAAACTGCTTGTGTGTGTTTGAGTGGTAGATGGTTTTAGATTCACGTTTGGATCCTCACGTTTGGTAGCTCAATATGACATTTTATTTTCATTTTCTTTATTTTTCTATCCTTTTTCTATTTAATTGTGCTTTGCTGTAAAATTTTGACTGAAATGCCGCGTAGAAGGAAAATCTCATACGTACGATATTATTTTCTGAGGGACTGCTACTCTATATATATAAAACAACGTGGCAAAAACCCTGCGTTTCCCTCTGCTGCCCGTAATTTTTTACCAATTCAGTTTTATTTTATTTTAAAATATAGTTAATTACCGTAGGAAGGTCGGGGCATACTTTTTTTTTTAGTTTTCAAAGGCAAATATACTTTTTTTTAGTATTAAGTTTTTTTAAAACAACTACAAGACCACAACACAAGCACGAAACGTTTTGTACGTTATTTTGTTGTTTCTGCTATGCTTCTACTTCATTTGTGTGTTTGTATTTGTGAGTTGCTTGTAAAAAGTGCATGAGCAGATACTTACTAAGGCAGTGAGTGCGCTCTCATGAATACAGTGAGAGCGCATAGGCAGAGAGCATTAAGCATAAGTCAGTCGTGCAGCACATACTAGAGAGGCCAAAATAACGTTTGCCGGGTTTGCTAGTTTCTATATAAACCAGTACCAGTATACTCTACAAATTTGAAGACCCCGATTGCACTGCATCGTAAAGTCAGTCGGCGTTTCAGAAACACTTATTTTGTCATCATCAAAGTATTATAGAGCACACTTTCATGTTGCACACAACTTCTAAAATGCTCAGCTACTTTTTAATTAATGTGTACTGTATTGCAACTTCTGCATAGCCAAATTAAGCGTTTTTTCTTAAATTTCGCTTACTTTTTTCTGCAGTTTCAAAATTTGTTTTATGACCACACACTTTGAGATTGTTTTCCCTTACACTCTACTTACACATATATGTGTGTATTGCGCGTGTAGATTATAAGCAAATTAACTAAACCAACTTTCGCGCTATTTACTTATTTACAAACACACACAATTCCCTCTCTCCCCTCGCTGATTCGACACTGTGACTGCGCTGTCGCACATTTTTATTCGTGTCTCCGATTTGTGCACTTGTTTTAAAGCCCAACAAATCCGGCAACACATCCAACAATTAAATTAACTTAATTATTTTCGAGCATTCCGTATGTGCGTTACGAGGCGAAAACACCACAAAAAGAGTTTAAAAAAAAAAATATAATAATAATTGTTTGTTCCATTTTCTTTCACGTCGCATTTCTCCTCCGCCGTTTGTCTAGCGACGTCGCCGTTTTTCACTGTAATTCTCGATCTTTACGACTTTTCGCTCTGTTAATGATATTTCATATCAAAGCGAGAGACTGGATTTTTGTTTTTGTGGCAACAGCTTTCAGGCATTCAAAATATTTGTTGGCTTACCTTTAAAACAATATTAAGGTCATTGCTTATAACCATAAATTATACCCAGAAACCTATGTTACATGAAAGATCAATGGTAAAACTAGCTAGAAGAACTAGCTAGAATATGAACAGAATATACAATACAATAAGCTAGCTAGCACCTGTGCGTAAAAAGGAAAAGTTGCGAAAAGTTTAGGATACATTTCGGCTTACATTGTATCATAATCTATTCTATTCTGCTGTATTCTATTCCCATGTCCAAGGCCATAAAGTTATGTGTAGAATTCTGCTTGTTTATATATTTTGCAATTCTTTTTTTAATGCCAAGAGCTTGAAGTAGTATAAAATATATGTATCTAAAGTATGTGTAGATGATCAATCCAATTCCTTTGCTTTAAAATATCATAAAAATCAGTTAGTATCGAACGACCATTCCTCACGTTTGACACAAATGAGTTTCGTCGTTAATCTGGAACTCATCTCAAGTCGAGGATTTGGCCCTTGAATCCCTGATCCAATATTTCATCGGCTACGTGGCATAACAGCATGCATGTCAACATGTTGTCCGTATGTATCGTTCCGGACGTGTTGCCCGCGAACGCTTTTACGTATGTCTTCGGCTAGAATTTCGGCGCCAATGCAAGCGTGGCACTGCATGTTCATAGTGTCGACCAGGGCCGGCAACAGACATAGCGCCGTACGGGCACAACAGACACATTCTCTAATGGAATACTAAAGCGTTTGAATATATAGATTCAAATGCAGTAGTTTTCCAATTGAGAAAGTGTCTGTTTTGCCCGTACGGCACTATGCTTATATTATACGATGTCATAGCCCTGGTCAACTGGTTTCATGCAGAGCTGCTAAATGGGCAGGGTTGCTCGAAGTCATGAGCGTAGATGATGCGCCGCCCAGCAGTTCCTCTCGAATCCGCTAATGGAGAGATCCTCATCTTGCGCAGCCTATTATGACATGGCTAAACAAAGTATTAAAAAATGAATAACCAAACATTTTCACACTCTTTACTTTGCACTCACTTTTACAAATAATAAGCGAATGAAGACAAACTGCGATGTGCTCGTTTTTCAACCTTCGAAAAATTGTTTCACAATTTTTCGGAGCAAAAAATTTTCGTACTTCACAGCTTGCTCTCAAATTTATTAATGAAAACTAATACGACACAACTGAGGAAATAAGGCTTCCATTTCAGTGCCTACTGATTTCAGTCGATTTTTTTTTAATTCTAACAGCATTGAATAAGTAATGTTGAATATATGTTACGTCAAAGTCGCACTCACAGTACATAGAGCAATTGCACATTGGATCCCTTCTCCCGCTAATAAGCATTAATTCGTTGCTCTGCGAACTTTTTAGAAGTTCCAATGTAAACTTTCCACTGCAGTTTTCTGCAACGTATACCATACCGACTTTATTATGGTCTTATAAGAAAGTTTTCGCATTTGATTGTATGGCAGACAAACGCCGACCCACTCTGATGGTGCAGTTGAATTTTTTTTTTAATAAATTTTTTTTGTAAACTTTTTTGTAATCTTTTAATTAATAATTTTTTGGCGTTGTTGGCAACCGCAAATTTTAATTACTCGTTTAATTACAAATCAACATATACATATGTGTGTATGTGATATTTTTCAGTGAAACAGCCTGAAGATATGTTATACTCAACTCAAAATCTTGCTAAAAATTTTGTTTTCAAAATTATTTTCTGTATTTTTAACCGGTTTGGCTTATGTGCGTTGTGGGAAAGCTTTTAAGCCAACTGTAAGCTTTTAATGCTTTCCTCAAACTCTGCTACGTTTGCTACCAATGTGTTGCGCACAAAATTATGCAATGTTTTTGTCTTTTTCTCACGTTTTATGGCCTTTGTCGCACAGTAAATTCTTGGATTACGTTTATTTTATTTTGTTTATTTTTTTGTTTGTCATAAAATATTCCTGTGATTATATTAAAGAGTGACGTGAAAGCGATGATATAGTGGTGTACATTTATCTAGCAAAAGGTTGCCATTTTGAAGAATTTCAGCGTGCATAGTAAGTCTTCTCCGTAGACTGGTAGAGACTACTGTGAATTTGCTTTGCTTTCTTGTTTTATTTAAAACCTGATCACTGATAGCATTCATGTGCCATCTTTCCAGAACTACACCACCAGATTGTGGAACAACGAATTTGAACTTGAACAACAACTACAACAACAATAAAATCATTGGGAATAATAACAGTCGGAAGTGCAACAGAAACAACAACAACAACAACAACAGCGGTAAACTCAATAACACTAAGAACAACAAAAACAAAAATCTAAAAAATTCGACTCAAATGATGCATTCGCATCAACTGGACTCATTCATTGGCAACGGCATCATTGGCGTTGTAGGCGGCGTTGGCGGCATTGGAATTTCCGGTGCTGCTGTTGCCAACAATAGTAGCCACAGTAACCACAGCAACAACAGCAACAACAGCAACTCAATGCACTCGGGGAGCATTTCATCGAACGAAAGGCCCAACGGAGGCGCATTAGCGCTACACTATGCAGCGGCACGCGGCTGTCTTGACTGCGTGCAACTACTGGTGGCCGCATCTGTAGATATTTGGTAAGTCAAAATGCATAGTAAATAAATTAATAAAAGCTACGAATTAAATACATACGCACACATGAGACACATACATATGCGAAATGTAGCAAATGTAGCAGCCAAAAAAGTCAATTTCTGTCTCGGATATGAAATGAATTATGGTGAAAGCCATAACTTTATGAAATTGTGCTAAATGCTTGATTAGAAATTAGTGAAAAAAATAAAAATTAAATACATGGAGAGAAGAAAAGCAGAGTATATTTAATTGGTGCAAAAAGTATGTGAGCTTCATTTGAATAGCGACAATAATCAATGCTGCTTCCAGTCTGTATGTTTCTATATGTACTTGTAGACTCCACCTGAACACCAGCAATCGACACTTGCCAACACTTTCGTCTGGACAGTTCCACACAAATGCTTGTCCTGATTTATGTATAATGATTAGACATTTAAATGCTTTTAAATCGATTCTTAATTACCACTTAAACATTTCGATTGGCTACCGCAAGCATTTCACTCAATGCGTTCTGTCTAAACCAAACAATTTAATTGACTCGAACTAATTGAATGCGAAATCTTGCCGTTTGTGTTGCTGCTGTTGTTTTTACCATACTCTTAGTGCTTGCTGTAAACGAAGTAGTAATATTAAGTAGAAGAGCCACGAAAGAAATAGTGGTACAGTATTAGAGACAGAGACATAGGAAGCGAGTAAGTTGGTAATGATAAGTCAATTTGTGTTAAGCAGATTGAGGCAAGCCGTTGCTTACGATACTGACTAATCATATGGCGTGGGACGTTTAATAAGTTCTTCGAGCGAGAGATAGAAAAATATGTTATAGCGATATTTTCGTTTTTGCTGGCCTGTTTTGCGGGGCTAATTTTTAATTTCTTTAGGTTCGTTTTTAAAATAGTTTAACAGCTGCCACAAATGTTATCGAACCTTTTTAAGCGTTCCAAAAATTAGAATGTCGTATGTGTTTCGAATTCTACGCATGACCTCTTTGTTTTCAACTGCGCCGTTTTAAAGTTTCAGGTAAAGACTGGACTTTTTAGGTTATGCATGCATGACACTGTCTATGAACTTTAGATACGAAAAAAATAGAGAAAAAAAAATTTTATGAAAACTGTATGTAACGCTTTCCTGACGCTATACTAAACCATTTGTAATATATATATTTTTTTAAACAACACATTTGCGCTATACAACAAAGTGGCATAGTTCAATTTTTGATATTTTAAAGATTATTATATTTTTTTTTTTAGTATTAAGAGTTTGTTTCTGCCGTGCTTCTTCTTCATTTTAGTGTTTGTGTTTCTGAGTTGATTGCATTTTGCGTATTGCGGTCTTCGTTCTGTTATTTATTTATTAATTTATTTTTTGTGTTTGATATGCACTCTGATTGGCTCAAGAGAGATTCAAAACCAGGAACAAAATGTCTCATTTGCTGTTTACTTTCAGTGTATACTCTTTGAACGCACAACATACAAGAGAGGGCAAAACAACGTTTGCCGGGGCCACTAGTAATAACATAACTTTATATGTTGGTCTTCTCTACTTGTGCATGGATACCAAACATTTACAGTGTATGGTAAAAAAAAAAAGGCTAAAGGTACCCAAAAAAATATACATATGTATCTTCTTTATATGCGGAAAAAGCGTTTGTTTCCCTCTGCTGACCGTAATTTTCAACCAATTTAGTTGGTTTTTTTATTATTTTAAATGTAGGTAATTACGATACGAATTGGATGGCCAAAAAAAAATAAAAAATAAAAAAATTCAAAATATTTAAAAAGGGAAAGAGTACGCTCACGTATACATAAGCATACATTAAACCAAATATTTAATTACAGTACTTACTTTGCATGCCATTTAAGTTCTCTTCTTAGCTTTCACAGTCCGGTGTGGACCATAGCTTCATCAACAATTTTCCTCCATTCCGCTCTATCTCTAGTCAGAGCTCTCCAGTCTCCAACACTCAGCTTGTTAAGGTCAACTTCGACGTCGTCTATCCATCTATTTCTTGGGCGCCCACGTTTTCTTCCTCCAATTGGGCGCATTATAAAAGCCGTTTTTGGCATTCTTTCTGCTGGCATCCTCATCACGTGACCAATCCACCGCCTTTCTGAAACGTACAACATTTTGGCCGCCGCTAATGTTTTCGAGTTCCGTCTTCTAGACTCACTGGGCCAGAAAATGTCTATATTGTATTCATAAAACTTCTCAAATATTTGGTTCACCACAAAACTTTGGTCGACAGCTGATCTGTCGCTTCTGAAACCACATTAGTACTCATCCATTATTTCTTCACCTAAAGACCAGCCCCTCGTGGGCATCTCACTCCATATCATTAGTTCCCAGTACTTCCACCAAAGTCTTCCACTACACTGTAGAAGTCTGTTTGGTCTCCATATTAGGTTAACAGCATCACCACTAGAAGGCGATATGAGGGGATTGGAAAAAGAGGTGTGAGACATCCCGTCCCTCGATCCGCCATCAAGTTACACATTTTTTCCTTTATGACGCCAATTTGTCAATTGCCAAAATATAATTATTTATTTTAGGAATCGTTCCTAGAAAATTAACCGCGCTATTCGCAACACTATGTCAACAAACATGGACTGTAGTGACAAGTGACAGAGCTGTTAGAGCTTTTGGGTATTCTCATGCACTGCATTTTAAAAATTATCATTAAAAAACTGTTTTTTACAAATGTCTCTAAGTCCATGTTGCCAGTTTGTTAAGTACATTTTAACATATGAAAATTATAAATGCTATTTTGCAATTTGAATTGCGCGGGAAACCGACGGTTGGCTCATAAGAACGGCATGGTTGTTTCCTACGCACTTTTGCGCCATGAAACGAAACTCAAATGAAATTTTTGAGTTTCCATTATTATGCGGCTTCAATTGCTTTATCAATTGGTGGCACAATATTTTTGAGAATCGGTACTTTCCCGCAAAAATATTGTCCGATATTGAAAATGGATCACTTCTGTCATGCAAAGACTTTAACACACTTCTATTTTCATGTTTATCGTTATTTTCCATAAATTTCACGAGTAAACAGTTATTGTTCATTTCAACAGTGTGCGAAATATTGTAGTAACAAAATTTTGACATCATCTGATGAGGAGGCGTTAAAAAAAATGTAATAAATAGAGAATAAATAGAGAAAGAGCTTTCGGTGAAAGCGCAATGCTTTTAACAATGCCACAACAGTTTCTGTTAGACACTAACAGACTTTTAATTTGTTGATAGATTGCTGAGAATAGGGCGGTTAGTCCTAATGAACAATCTATTAATGCAATGTGGTAGCTGCTGCCAGAGCAGAAGCAAATGAAGTACAGCGCACATACAAGATGCTCAAGAACGCACCATGGGCGGGGCGCAGCTAGTACTTTATATAGACTCTGACAGATCTTTCTTACTAATAGCTTACACTTATTGTAAGCCCCTCGAAGATTACGTAATGCACAAACGAAATGAAAGCAGCGTACGCGGTACGAGTAGACGTAGAACCAGAGCAATCAAAGCGTTTCTCTTCATAGACAGCAGCATATATCTCACATTGCTGTTGGCCAACCAAATATACAAAACAATAGAGTTGCAGTAATTAAAAATCATAAAGTCGCGTGCTGAGCAGAACCAGTTGGAATTGCGTTATGCCGTAATGTTGTGCTAGAACATTTAAACAAGTAGAATCAAAACGAAGCCCGTTCTGTTTCATATCACAGCACATGGCGCACAGCTCACCTACATAACAACGAACCAACAAAGGAACTAACTAACGAGCTAACCAAGTGAACGTACGAGTCAGAGCGCATGAAGACGCTGAGCAGCTGCAAATGAGCCAACATTCAATACTCCATAAAAAACGCTTCAATGCGCAGAACAGGGTAAACGGGAACTCAGCCAGCAACAAGCGATGTTAGGTGAATGCCAAAGCCGCAACAGCTCAGCCAGTCAAGCCGGTGGACAGAGAGCCGAGTCGGTCGAGTCGGTCGAGATCTTAAAAAAGAATTAAATTACTATATTCATAACATTTCAACGTTTTGATGCACTAAAATGACTTCAAGCTCCTTTCATATATTTATTTATTCATCAAGCATTAAAAAGAAAAAGTGAACACCAACCGTAAATGCAAATGTTTAAAAAGAAAAGGAAAAAGGGCGCATATCCCTTAATATTTACAAGTGCATCCATCTAAGCCTATAAGTTCTGTGTTATACAGCTATGTACATAGTAAGGCATCGATTTTTATAATCAGCCATAGGCCATTCCAAGGCTCTATTAGTTCTAAAAGGAGCTTGAGCGTCGCAACCAGAGGAACCAGTTACTCAACGAATTGCAAGTCATTAATACTCGTAGTACAGAATGAGGTCACTACAACTGAGGTCGTTTGTATAGTTGTGTATTCGTATTTGATAACGGAGCCTATATTCGCAATAGAAAACATTCGCCAGTTTGGCTGTCTGTCTAGTCAACCGGCGAACGAGTTTTTCTGGTAGCTGAACAGAAAGAAAGAAAAATATTTTAATGAGCGTGGAAGAAGTCGCAAAATGCAAACGTTGAAAACATCCTAATTGGGTAAGACGAAAGTGCATGGACCCAGTGAACGAGTAGTCAGTCGCCTTGTTTAGAACGGAAACTGGATTTGCGATATTGTGCAATTTCTAAGTTGGAGAGAAATAGAGATAGTGCTAGTGATAGAGAGAGGTAAATGCATTGCAATTGCAATCGACACAGTGAACAACGAGTGATAAGCATACATTTGAACCGTTCATATTGTGATCAAGTGGTTAGAGCTAGGCATTGCAAATACTCGGTAAAAACTGGCCAGGTAGATGAGATGAGCTGTGTCTGAAGTGATTAGTATAGCGGCGGCAACGTTAAGTGTATCAAGCGTTGACGAGTGATCCATCAATAATACATAATAGCGATGACAACGACGGCAATAGCAACACAAACAGCTACAAATACATTTGCAGATACATAGTTATACATAGTTGAGACTAGGCCTTAATAATTCAAATTGGACCACGCACAGTTTGAGCAAGCAAACCTGATCGAACGCTCGCGCGCTTGCTGCGTCCACTATACAATGCTATACAATGCTATGCAATGTGATGTTGTGATATCAAACAGCTGAGCGCTGATCTGTCTCAGTTGGCTTACTGCTGTTGGTTGACTTGCTTATTGGCAAGCGCGTTTTGGTCCGGCCGCAGCGCAGCGTCTATTCGTGTTCGACTTCTCGAGGCGAACGGTGCTGGTGTTGGCTTCAATTCACATTGCACGCTTAGAACGACGCATTTGTAGCATTATTTTGACCAAAATCGATAGCAATAATAATAATAATAACAATTTGAAGCAAAAGAAGCAGAACAACACATTCAGTAGCAATACTCAATGCAATCGATCGATCCGTTTCGAACAGTTTTGGAGAGCGCACGCGACGCGCGTTTCAGCTTAAAACTTGTGTCGTCTAATCTGCATATCTACGCGTGCATACATACATATATGTGTTACCGTTCGCAGAGTAACCGTTAGACTAAAAAAAACATCAAAATTAAATAGCAACAAAAAAAAAAAATAGTAGTAAAGATAAAACAATAAAAATAACAACAACGGCAGCATCTGTTGCCACAATAAAATGGAAACGTTGCTTTTATGAACGATTGGCTTTTGTATTGGTTGTTGTTGTTGTTGTTTTTTTTTTTTTTTGATCATTTAATAAATTCAAAGTGAAGTGAAAAAGAGTCAGCGAGTTATGAAAATTTTTTTTTAAATTTATATATAAAATTTATAAGTAAATAACTAAAAATAAAAAAAAATTAATCAATTGAAAAAGCATTTTTATTAATTTTTTAATTTTTAAAATATTTAATAATGTTTCATTTTTTTATTTTTATTTTTATTAATTTTTAAAGAATTTTATTTTATTTTTTTAAATATTTTCTAAATATTTTTTTACGTAGTTTGAGTTGCGCGTGCGCAATGCTGGTCAATTGGCGCAGCATTTCGCTCGGCTTCGCGTCGGCTGCGGCGGTCAGTGAACGTTCCTGTTATTTTTGTATTTTTCTCTTGTTGTTGTTGTTACTTTGCGCTACAATGGACTTAACGAATCGTAACGCGAAATAATTAAAATCTTCAGTAACACAGAAAAAAAAAAAACAAATGTATACAACAACAACAGCAGCAGCAGCAGCACACCATAGATAAAAGTTATATTTTTCAAGACAAGTGCAAACATTAACCGCAACAATGAAAAGGTAGTTAGGAAAAATAAAATAAAATTAAAACCAAAAACAAAAAAAAAAAGTATAATTCAAAATTTGTAAGTGCGCTTGGAAAGTCGAAGCTGCCACAAGTGCTGCATTCGTGCGTCGGTGTTGAGTTTGTGCGGCTGCGAATTCGCCAAAAGCTGAGCAAACATTTTAATGGTTTTTTTAAAAAAATTTTTTTTCGATCATATCAAAACCATGTAAAGTGAAAAGTGTCGAAAAAAAGTGGTGCGCTACAAAAACAAATACAATGGACGGATTATCAGTGCGCCGTTGTAATGACTTGAAATACGTTAAACGCAAATCAATTTATATGAATTTTAATTTAAATTAGTTGACTTAACTTGCAAACTGTTCGATCAGTAGAAAGAACTCTTCATGTTGGAGATTATTTAAAATTTTTTATTTTTTATTATTTTTTTTATTTTATAAAAATGCATCTACGAGTATGTCAGCGAAATCGTGTTGACACGTGAATCAGTTGCTCTCATACATTCATTCATTTAATTGTAACGCTATCATCGATAACTGTGCGAATCATATTAACAAGTGATGTCACGACTCGACACACTGATCGCAAACATTTATCTTGATCTATAGCGACGCACAGCAAACAACCTTACAACACTATTTAAAACTATTTGCACTCTCCCTGTCGCATTAGTTGGCTGTTTGATGTTGCATGCGCTGAGCGCGTGTATACTCAAATTTTGAGACAAGATTCAAATCAGTATTGTGTCAGTGAATATTATCTTCAATTATAGTATACAGTTAGACGAAGTAGAGTGTGTTTGTGGGCAGTTAGTTAATAGATAAGGAGCATAGCTAAACATAAAAATGCTGAAAGCTTAAAGAGAAAACTTTTGGTGCTGCCTAGAAAAGAACACAAACACTTGGATAAAACTATTTTTGGCAATGGAAAATTTGTGACCAAACCCAAATGAGCTCCCAATATCATTTAGTGCTAAAAAACGCGAATACTTTTTATATAACCCAATACTATGTAGTGCATGCGTTGGCCAGCAAAAGAAAAGGTGTAGGGGAAAATAGATGTAAAAAAAGAAAAGAAATGTACGTTGATGATGTTCGTTGTTTTCACACAACACCTACCTACGAGTACGACAACGATGATTTACATTGATTGACGAATGGCGAACGTGGATAAACGATGAAGTTGCAATGCTCGATTCGGATAGAAGAAACTCATTTATGGCGCCATTAGAGTCGTTCAATTTCGAGCGCAGAATTCAAGCCATTTCAATGAGACGACGATATGAATGCTGAAGAAGATGAAGAAAGCATATATGAGAGACTTTAATTGGCACGCAATTGATTGCCAAAAGAGCCAATGGACAACAAACATTGACAATGACAACGTTGAGTTGTTGAAATTAGAAAGAAAAAAAAAAGAAAAGAAATTAAAACAAAACAAAACAAAACATAAAAACTAAATAAAGAAAGCCAGAAATAAAGCAAAGGCGCCGCGTTGTCAGCAGACGGCAGTTGCTAGACGATATAAATTTTGAGGCTGAGGATGCATTGTTGCTCCCATTTGCGGCAATTGCAAACATGATGATGATGTTAATGCTGTTAATAATGATGTTGTTTAAAGCTAACTTGTTTTTATGGTTTTTGCTACTGTTTCTGTTTCTAAGCCGCATATGTATCGTTACATGTATCTGTTGCTTCTTCTTATACATTGTTTTCTTCTAATATTAATACAGTTTTATTTTCTTTTGTTGTTGTTGTTGTCTTAGTTATTATTTCTATTGTTGTTTGTATGCAATGACTACGCTTGCGCCGCGTTCAAATTAACGCATCGCAGCTCAGTGCAATATGAGCAGCAGCTAAAAGCGCAAAATAATACACATACACATACATATACACAACAACAACAACAACAACAACAACAAAATCTAGAAAAAACACAAAAAGAGAAAAGCGTTTCTTTCATCTGTTTCAAAACAGTTTCCGTTAGTTTTCCTTTAGCCGTTGCTCACGACGATGGCGGCGCAAAAATTTTCCTGCCACCAACTCGTATTTTTGCCATAATTTCTTTGCTTCTGCTTCTGCTTCTGCTTCTGCTTCTGCTTCTGCTTCTGCTTCCACTTCGTCGAAATTTTAACGAAAATATTGCAGCAAAAATCGCCTTTGTTGCAACAAACAAAACGCGTTCGACATTCGTCAGCAGCAGTCACATTGTGCCGCCCACTTTTGCGTGTGTGCCTGAATTAGTTACCATCTCTAAAGCAGCAACAGCAACAGCAACAATGTAATTCGTTTAATAATTATTCGTCATAACAATCAACGTGTGTTTTAGCTTAATTTTCAATATAACAAAAAAACCTGAGCCACTCACTAGTTTCGACTCTGATCCCAGCGGCGCCTTCGCGCCAACTTCGACATTTGCAAGACAATAAGCGCAGTAGCCTTTGTCCAATCGTGTTTCTTTGTATACAAAAAAAAAAAAAGAAAAGGAAAAAAGAGAAAATAAGAGAACAATTAAAAAAATCACATTAATAAAACAACTTTCATTTTCGAAAAAATTTTGCAAATTCCCAGTTGAACTAGACACCTTCTGGCGGCTGGCTACGTCTGATCCAAGTGTTCCGGGTTTGGTCCGACGCCAGTGCAGTAAAGCACCGAACGCGGCATTTAATGAACCCAGTGCCAAAAGCATTTAACTCTTAAACATAAACTTTAAATGTAGTCTTATTGAGACCTGTTTCCTTTTATTTGATTGAGCTCGTCGAATTTGCATAAATAAATAATGCAAAAGGCACAAAATCTGGTACGCACTACAGGTGCCCAGCTAAAGTGCAAGTAGTTTGCCAAATGTCAGTTGATTGTTGTCCAAGAATTTACTGTGACTGAAATTATTGTTGACCAAACGAAAAACAAAAATAATAACAATTAAGGCCGAGTGTCAGAGTGTCACTTGTATTCGGCGCTGAGCTTGAATTGATGTACCTCTGCTCGTGTCTTCTTATGGGTATACACGCGCGTATTTTGGAAGCGTTTGAGCATGTTGGAAATGGTTTTAGCTTCAGAACACGCTTAGTTGGTGTCTCTCCTTTCGATCGTCGATCTACTTCAGCGACAAACTCAGCTCAGTACTGCTCTGCCGTAGGCCAGGCAAGATAGGCCCCTTTAAATTCAGCGCAGGTATATATGCCAATGAGTTACATTGGCTAATGCGATCATCCACAACGAATTTATTCGTCTAAATCGCCGATTCCATTTCAAATTTTGTTGTTTCGCTGGCGAGCATATTTTCCATATTATGGAGTTGTTCGCGTTGCTCTAAGATATTCTCTCTCTCGTGAGTTGAGTTTTCATTGTGAGTGTAAACAAAACGTAACAACATTTTACTTCACGACAAAACTATGGAAATTATGTGCGGCGAGTCTGTTCGCGGTTTGTTGCCAACCGACTGCGTTCGAATCACACGAACATATGCGCCGTGAATGGCCAGCTTAATAGTCGTGCTATTTACAAGCAGCTGAATTAGGCTGTTGAGCGTTAGTCCCTAGAGAGATGGTTGAATAGAAATATATATATATATATATATAGGTATATAATTGATGAATGAAAAATCTGTTTAAAAAAATAATAAATAGATAAAAAGTCACAATTTGATGGTGTGCAGTTCGAATGATTCTTGATAAAAACGTATTGAGTATTTAATCGTTTCATGCACCTCATTTAGCCACTCGATAGAAGCCTTGGGAAATTACTCTGTACTGCACATTATTTGAATGAAAAAATTATTAAATACTTTTGGCGATTCATTAAGTTCTCTGAGTGTTCATGGTTACCTATTGAGTAGGGCACTTCGAGTATTCCACTTTAGTATCCCAATCTATTTTAGTCTAGACTTGGTTTGGAATGAAACCCCCAATCAATTAGTGTTGTCGCTTATGGCGATTATCTTTATTTATTTATATTGCTGACGTTTGTATATCGAACAAATGAAAAGTGAAATGTCAACTTCAAGAACGAACGAGAAAAGCTTAGCCCAAAATTTGCATCTGATTAATTAAAATTAAAATGTGAAGAAGCTCGCCGAAAAAGCTCAAACAAAAATGCCGTAGATGAAAGATATTAATAAATAAACTAATAAATAGATGAATAAAAACGTAACAAAAAAAAACATTTATGTATTCAGATCTAAAGACATTCATTTGAACCGAAATTAATTGAATAATTCATGCAAAGTGAGTGAGTAAGTTTTAAATTGATTAACGGTTCTAAGCGTTGGGCGGAGAAGTGGCGAGCAATACTTGTCGGACTTGTCGGGCAAAGCCACACGTTCAAAGATAAACAGTTGCAGAGTTAGGCAAACAAGTTATTGAACAAAGTGAAAAATGTAAGTGTCAAAATCAATGGTTCACAGCCTCGCACCGCACCGCACCGCAACGCAACGAAACGCAACGCACGATTTAGCATGAAATCCAAACACTCGGATGCAGAACTTTTCGCACACTTTCTCGCTTGCAGTTCTCTGAGATGAGTTGCAGTTCTCTGATATCCCTGCACAAGCTCAGCGCACCAGCACGGGCAGCGGCATATGCCACGCTTTAATTCATAACTTCCAACCCCCCCCCCCCCCCAACCACACACACTCCACTAAGCACAAAAGCGCACTCACACTTATCACATTTTGTTTTTGTTTGTTTGTATTTTTTTCTTTGTACCTACTAATCCTGCTGCACCGAATATCGTATCCAGCAGTTACTTCTCGACGATCAGCGTCAAGAAGGGTTTGCTCGGCCGAATGACAACCAGTTTCACCTCATATCGACGCAGTAAGCACAAAAGTAAATCTAACAATGATATACGTGCGATTGTTGGTGAAGTGAGCGGCGGCGCCAGTACCGGTTGCAGTGCTGCAGGCAAAGGCGTTGGCCGAGGCGGAGGCGGAGGCGGAGGCGGAGGCGAGCGTACAACAGAGGCGTGCGGCAATAAAAAGCGAGTACGCCGCCATATCACAAGTAGTGACGATCTCTGTGATCTAAACGAAATGATGGAGGCACATGAGAAATGTCACTTTGTTGGTGTAGAGGAGGCGGAGGAGGGTGACAATGAAGCAGAGGAATTTGATAACGATTTGGATATAAACGGTGAACATTGTGGCTCGCCAACTGGCGCGGCAGGACGCAAGGAGCACAACAATCGTCGAAGCATCGTAAGGTAAGAGAGACGTTGTACCGTCTCAGCCCAAGCGGACTTGAGTGGAGCTAAACTGAGAATTTGATTTAAAAAAAAAAAAAAAAAAAACTCTTATTGACCAAGCGAGCACATCAACCTCATTTTAAAGTTTTTATAGAAAAAATGAATTTTTTCTTTGGATTTGAAGTTTGTTCAACACGTTTTGTAATCCTCTTCTATAGATAATAATTTATAAGATTAAATTAAAAAAAAGATACACGCAACTCGAATCTTCGAACAGTTAAAAACCCATCGAGTGAGTCTGCGAGTACAAAGTTAATGACGTTTTGCGTTCGTGTTTGTGGGGATGAGCGCGAGTTCGAAACGCAGTTTTCGCGGTGTTGGAACTTTTACTTTCGAACATGCATATGCTATATAAGAATTTCGAATTCTGCTTGGAAATAAATATTTAATATTCGAACAAGTGGCACCCGTTACGCAGACGTTGTTCTGCTACAGAAACAACTGCAGTTATACGCGTGAAAAACGTGTGATTTTCTAGATTCAATTTCCATTCCATTTAATATTTGCGCTTTTAAGCGATTTCCCATAATTCGGTTATTACACAGTTTTGGCGTATATAAATTACAAAGTAATGTGCTTGATGAATCAATTTTCAAGCGCAGTTATTCTTCAAACGCACACCTTTAAAATCGAAACTCGATCAAGATCTAAACAATAACATTACCTATCAGGTGAAAAACTATCCTAACTTTGAAGCTGAAACCACTCGTACACATGCCCAAAATTTCACTGAAAACGGTTGAGTGGTTTCGGAGTTTAGCCTGAACATACATAGGGACGGACTCATGATTTTTATGACTTAGTTGATATGATTAGTTTGAACTTATGGTACAACGACTGCGTCTTATGGCCGACTATAAAAAAATAAAACAATAAGATTAATTGACTGTATAATAAGTTCTCTGTTTTTTTTTTTTAACCCAATTAATCTTAAATTGCACCATATTTATTCCTATATTCCTATATATAAATTATTGCTATATATCGCACAACTTGTTGCGGTCATCTTCTCAAAAATATTATATTATAGTTCTATGTTGTAGAAGTGATTAAGCCAATTGTTGAGATCTTCATAGGATAGTGTGTAGTATAGCGGTAAGTTTCAGTACCTACTTGATTCGGCGGCTCATTGTCGTAATGAATCAA
The DNA here is from genome assembly GCA_035041755.1 of Cacoxenus indagator. Lineage (NCBI taxonomy): Eukaryota > Metazoa > Arthropoda > Insecta > Diptera > Drosophilidae > Cacoxenus > Cacoxenus indagator. The sequence continues at coordinate 885,658 of JAWNKX010000197.1, read as the reverse complement.
TCTAACTGTATATTTATAGCCACGTTACTCCACTAAACGTCACAGCTACTTTCTCAGTTTATTATAGTTGAACGCTTATAAACGGTTTAATATAATAATGAATGAACTCATTGAACCAATTACTAACTAGTCTTATTAGAATAACGTAAAGTGAAGTAAACGTTGTCAACGAGGACTTTCTAAATGGCTAAATAATTTAACTGTGAGACAGATGTCGTTTCTAGGTCAAAATGAACTAGTATCAAAACTAGGCGACAAATCTAGGCAACTTATTTTTTATTTATTTTTACTGCTATCGTTGATTCGTATGTGTCTCTGGCTCTGTGTGTGTGTGTGTGTGTGTGCAACGCAATGCCAAAAGGCACTTGAGTTGCGCTAATTAATTAACTTGCCCGAAATAAATAAGCATAGAAATTTTAATTTGTTTTTTTCACTTTTGTTTTCGGCGTTTTTCACCTCGACTTTTTTTTTTTGGTATTTTGCTCGTGCAGCGCCAATACGCAAATGGACAATGATGTCACGCCAGTCTATCTGGCCGCACAGGAGGGGCATTTGGAGGTGCTCAAGTTTCTGGTGCTTGAAGCTGGCGGCTCGCTGTATGTACGCGCACGCGACGGCATGGCACCGATCCATGCCGCTTCACAAATGGGCTGCTTGGATTGCCTCAAGTGGATGGTGAGTTGAATTAAATTTGCTGAAGCTTTTTTTTTTTGTTTTAGTTATTTTGCGAAAGTCAATTGCAACAACAAAATAAATGTGTTGCACAACATCATACGGTGCTGCAACAGTTTTGACACTCAACCGAATTGGCAAACTTGTTTGCTTGAGATTCTGTTTGCCTATTTTATTTGCAACTCGTTTATTGGCAAATTTGTTGCTGCTGTCAGCAGCGTGTAATGGCAAATAATGCTTATCTAAAATGCATAAACAAAACTTGCAATTGCAACTAACGGTTTAACGCTTCAACTGGCCACACATTTTTTTTCTGTCTTTCGGCCTGCTATGTCTGTTCTACAGCCAACGGATGTTGCAGCGCCTCTTTCATATCCGTTCGAATGGATATGTTGCAATTGGACAATGGAGTGCACACAAAAGAAAGCAAGCCACTACAGTTGAGCTTGTGTACGAGTTCTGCATTTATATATATTATATAACATAGACAGAAGCTGCTTAATTAGTCTTATAGATAGTCTGCTATCATGCCAGGATGAATGCTATTTCTGTAATTATTCAACACTATTCTCTTTACTATCCCAAGCAAAAGTCATGCCATCGGCTTTAGTATTAATCTTAGATCTAGCCCTAATACTAGCTCTTTTTAGGGTACCGTACATTTTACTGAAAAACGAAACTAATTTACGATCACGCTTGTGTTTTGTCTGTCTGTTCTACTTTCATAGCCAATTTGCCTCGAACTTAAAATTTTGAAAATATACAGAAAATAGTTATATACCCACATGAAGTCTATGGTCTATACATAATGTGGTAAATCATACTGAAAATTGAAAATGTGCAGCATTTCTAAGCTGACAGAGAGCGAAGTATTATAAGTACATAGGAGAGAAACAGAGAAAGAATACACCGCATACCAGCGCAGCAAAATTGTATTGCGTGCACAGCGAAGTACGAAGTACGAATAAAGGTAAAAGAGAAGCAGAGATATGCTTGCGCTGTACGCAATTGTACTCAGTTGTGGGCAAGAAAGGCATGCGGCAAACGTAAATACCATACAATAACAACAATTATTATGCTTGAGCCACAGAAAAAAGAAAAAAGTTAAAAGCATAACAACAAACAGCAAATATATTATAACTTCTGTAAGACGTTTTGATAGTTATTCGACAAGACATACATTACCGACATTTACGAATGACATGCATCAAGCCAATTTTCCTAGGAAACATTTGTAAAGACCTGCAAGTACCTGACTGTCAAAGACTGCAAAATTTTAAAGCTATACAAATATTCAACAATATATAATACAATAAGACAGCATTCAACAATAGAAAATGTATTCAGCAATTACCCTATAAAATATGGTACCATATATACACAACGTATGCGGCGAGCTCAACTTGTAAATTTTCTTTCAACTTATCACGGACATTGTACCGCAATTGACTGCCCCATGAGGTTGTACCTACAGCTGTGTGCTAAATAATAACAGAGCACTAAAAGATATGAAATTGTAACGTGAAACCATTAAAGTTTTATATAGGATTTTCCAATAGAAATGATATAATTTAAAAATGATATAATATAAAAAAGAAAATAGAAATTCCTTGGATCACAAAATTTTTTTTTATTTGAAAGCTTCATTATGCCATTATATATGGAAAATAACAGCATTTAAATTTTTCTGATAATATTTTTCACATAAATATGGCTGTATTTCATAAATAGCATGTTCAATGTTGATTTTTAATAGCTCAATTGTTGTTGGTTTATCAGCATAAACTTGTGTCTTAATATATACCCTGTGTGAATAATTAACTGGACCATTTCTTGAGCTAATTTCATGATCAAATTTTGTTTACAATAAGTCGATTGTTAAGGTGGCTGTGTGGCAGTTGGCATCGTCTTGTTGCAACCACACATACTCCAGATTATGCTCAACAAAAGCAGGAAAAAAAAATTTTCTTCCACATCGTTCTTCATTGACTGTTACTCAGCGAACAGTTTCTTCAAAGTAATATGTAGCAATCACACCAACATCATGAATTGCACACCACACAGTGAACTTATCTGGATGTAATGGTGTCTGAGGAGTTTTGTGTGGATTTTCATCACTTCAAATTCTGCTTACGGAGAGAAATTTCTCAGTATTCACAAATGCTCACTGATTTTGATAAAACAATTTAACAATTTCTAAACGTTATTGCAGCGTGTATTGTTCCATGTTTAAATGGCATAACCTACTGAACACAAATAAAAAAAAATTGCGCAGTGTTGCCATTACAACCATTTTAAATTGTATCATACCTATTGGAAAATGCTTAAGATTTGTTTTGTTTTTGTAATAACTTATAGACACTGCTATTATTTTTCACACAGCTGCATATAGAAATATGCCGCCTCCCCATTAATTGCCTGTTAGAATAAGCAATTGTAAAAAAAACCAAAACCAAAAACAAAACAAAATAACAAAATCAAAAAAAGCCACGTCATGCCGGAAGCATTGCTGCGCGTAGCTGGGTCTCTTTTGCAATTTTTAGTATTATTTTATTTTATTTTTTAACTGCGTTTAAATGACGCGTGCTCTAACGAAATGGCAAACAATTTAAATCAATAGCGTGCGTAATTAAGCCAAACATGATTTTTTATAAAATTCGCTAACGAATGTTCGATAGGCTTTGCGAGATTTTGGCGCGGCAATAAGCGCGGCAACCTGTCTGTGTCGCGAGCCTTGCGCTGCGCCTGTTTATGGCATTGACTTTCAGCGTTAGATTGCTTGCTAGTTCATCGGGTCTGGCATGCAAGGCAGCCTTAGTTTGACTGTTATGTGGCATACTTTTCTAACAGCGAAGCATGTATCAGACCAAGAATTCAGGCAAAATTTCACTAAGGCAAAGTGCAGCCAACGAGCAACGATAGAAGTCTGTTTGTTGCGAATTTGGCATGATTTTTGCAAAGCAGCAAATACGTGTACCTGTGCAAAGCAATTGCACAATTCGAGTAACTCCAGCTGTTTCGAATTGAACTTTCGAAGTTTGATTGTTTCATCACAAGATTCGATAATCTAAGAGTGCAACTGCAATTGGGCAGCGTTGCAAGATGCGGCTCGGGAAACTTGAAAATCACCTTTCTAAATTGAACTAAATAAAGAGATTGCAGCAAAATGAATAAAAAAATTTAAAAAAAACAAACAGAAAACATAAAAAGACTTTGAGACGAAACACTTTCCACTCTGCAGTTTTGAAACTGCAGTGCCGAAGCAAGAAGACACGTTACATTGGCTGTTTGGATCGTGCGAGGCAACGAGCGAACAGAGCATGTCACAATTTGAAAACAATTATTACTAAAAAAAAATAAAATAAATAAATAAATACAATGAGTAAGTTACAATTTTAATTGTTTACTTAAGTTGCAGTTAGCGAAAAAAAAAAAGAAAAAAATTAAATAAAATCGATTCGAGTAGCAAAATTTGACATGAATTTGTGCGCGCCGTTGCATAAAAGCGGCGTTGACGTTAATCTTCAACACTCACTTTCTTTTTTGCAAAATTTTCATAAATAAATAGTTTAATTCCCGTGCTTGCCTCCCACACACAGGTACAAGATCAGGGCGTTGATCCAAATTTGCGGGACGGCGATGGAGCTACGCCGCTGCACTTTGCCGCCTCACGTGGGCATTTATCCGTAGTACGTTGGCTGCTAAATCACGGTGCTAAACTATCGCTGGACAAATATGGCAAATCGCCCATAAATGATGCGGCCGAGAATCAACAAGTTGAGGTAAGTAAGTGGCGCTGTCACCTGAAAGCTGAATCGCCATCAACAATGGCGCGCTGAATCAAATCGAAAGCAGAGCAAAGCAGATCAAAGCGAGATGCGAAATTGCATCGGCAGTTCAGTGCTGCTGAGTTATTTGCGATAGTCGCAAAAATAATAACAACAACAACAACAACAATAAGAATAACAAGAACATATAGACCACTTTTAACTTGCTCTCATTTCTCAACTTTCTTTGCATGTTCACTTGACTTTCCAGTGTCTCAACGTTTTGGTCCAGCATGGCACGTCGGTTGACTACAATGGAGGACGTGATAAAAATGCATCACAACGACACAAGTCGTCGTCGAGCAAGCATCACCAGCAACAGCAGCCACAGGCACAACAATACCAGCAACAACACCATCATCAACTACAACAGCAACAGCAACAGCAACAGAACCAACACCAACATCAACACCAACTGCAGCAGCAACAGCAACAGCAACAGCAACAACCGCATGCACATAACATGGTAATGGGCACGAATGGCAGCTGCAACTCCATTAGCAGCAAACAGACGAGTCGCAGCAACACAATCAAATCGAAGTCCTCGTCAACACTCAGCTCCGATACAGAGCCGTTCTACTTGCATCCGCCAGCGGCGATAGTGGCGCGTAAGAATAGCGATGCACTCTACTTGTCGCAGCAATCGCGACTCTCCTCGTCGGAGAAGCTGTACGGCGGCTCGTTGATGCCGCACAACGACGGCCTCTATGTGAATCCGATGAACAGCGTTGGGATGTTCGCGACATCCTCGCCAAGTGGCAGCATATCCGGCGAGTCATTCTTTCTGCACGATCCGCAGGATATTATCTATAATCGTGTCCGTGATTTGTTCGATTCCGACTGCAGCAGCGTAAAGCATCCGAGCACGCCGAAGATGCATCATGGCAACGGTGGCGGTGGCGGTGGCGCTGGCGCTGGCGCTAGCAGCGTCGTCGGCGGCATTGCTAGCGGCGCCGCCAATCCGCATGCTTTGATCATACAAGCTGATGTACACTCAAGTTCGAGTGGCGCTGGTAGCGGCTCCGAAGAGTCCGTTTCGATAGCATCGAGTTTTAGTTCAGCAAAAACGAATAATCATCAACAAAATAACGTGCGTAGTCAGAGCTTCAATCGGCACCATATCAATGCGAATGCTGGCAACAACAACAACCACAACAACAACAACAAAAATAACAGCAACAATAACAGCAACAATAACAATGGCAGTAACAATCTAAATAATATTAATAATATGCCCAGCAGCAATAATAACAACAACAACAACAACAGCAATAGCAGCAAAAGCAGCGGCAGTTGTAGCGACAACAATAACAACAACAACAAATCGCTACATCAGAACAACCACAAGAAGAACAACATGAGCAAAGCTGCCGCAACTACAGCGTCTGCAACACCGTCGTCGGCGACAAATTCGCATGACCACGACTACGAGGACATCTATCTGGTGCGCGAGGATGCACGCAAACACCATCACAAATACAACATTGGACGTTCCCGCTCACGCGACAGCGGCTCGCATTCGCGCTCCGCGAGCGCCTCCTCGACGCGCAGCACCGACGTCGTGCTGCAGTACAGCAATCACGTGAGTAGCACAAGTCACGCCCCAAAGTATACTCCATGTTTGATAACGAGCGCTTCACAGAATCTGAACAACAAACGCGACGCACCCAGCATGCTAAGCCGCAACAAATCGCAGTCCATAATTGGGCTGCACGGCAAATATGACGCGCCTGGGCGTAAGGACAACTACAGCGCAAAGAATGTGAATCTGAATATGAATATGAAGAATCAACTGAATGGCGGCGGTGGAAATGGCAGTGGTAGCGGCAGCGGTAGCGGCAGCGGTAGCGGTGGCATCAAGAGCGACACCTATGAGAGCGTCTGCCCGCCCGAGGATGTCGCCGAGCGCACGAAACAGTCGCATAAGAACTCTGTTATACGCAATAATTTCGATAGCGTCGGGCAGACAACGCACACTGGCAACACTGCAAATAGCAGTGGCAGCAACAGCAACAACAACAACAACAACAGCAGGCACCTAAAACGAGTCTCATCAGCGCCGCCCATGCAAGAGATGACAATTGGTGAGTACTCACTAATTAGTGTGTCTTTCCAAGTCGCTGAGTAATTTGGGGCCTTTTTGTTTTTCTCTCTCTCTCTCTAGTAAACGGTCCTCCGCCACCACCACTGCCACCGCCTTTACGTGCGCCAATGCACAAGAACAATCACAGCAACAATACGAACAATATGTCTGCATCAGAACACAACTCGAATTCGAATGGCAACACGAATTCCTCCAACTCAATAAATTCCTGCTCGAATCTCAATAATTCACACAACAATCTACACGAAGATTCTGCCATGGACTCCGATTCCGGTCTGGAGGTGGTTGAGGAACCCAGTCTAAGGCCCTCGGAGCTGGTGCGTGGTAATCACAATCGTACCATGTCCACGATATCAGGTTAGTGAGTCATCTTACGCGGTTAAGGTTTCGTCAAACAACAATAGTTTCTTTATCAACAATACAAAAGTCGAGACCAACGTCTAGCCGATAACGTCTAGCTAGATAATAAAGATAAAGCGCATACTTGTGTTTACCGTATATTACGAATAATATTTAATTTCTTTCGTGACAGTTATCGGTGTACCCTTTAGCCGTTTATCTAGACATCTGACATGCTTCAAGCAATCAAGACGCTGTATTTTTTTAATATTTTTTTTATTGATATTAAATTCAACTTAATGTGTTCTTCTTAATATCGATTTATATAGTTTAGGCATTTATATGAAATTAGTGAATGGCCAGACGAGCATAAGTTAAAAAGTCAGATCGCCAACGAATGTTCTCTTCAAATGTCATTATCCACTATTGCATTCATTTTTAATCTCTATTGAATAAGTCACTAACTGCAGAATGCATGATGATGAATGAATGTATGGATGTCTGTAGAAATGATTAGTCAAGTTTAATTGTGCAAGCTCCCTAGCGATATCAGCATTCTAGCTATGGTTGCCTCCGCTGTGCTTTGCCTCAATAATGCCGCTTCATTTAAATGGCATCTTAACTTAATGATTTATTGCTTTAAAACTGCGCTTGAATTTTATGAATGCGTTAATCAGTCTTATAAACCCGAACCTTAGCGAATAGCAAACTCAGAAGTCATAGGATCGGTTGCCAAGAATAATAGTATTGCCTCAGCACTGAACGCATCTTACTGATAATTTGTATTACCATTGACATAAGTCGAAGATTCAACAGTCGGTATTCCAGCAACTTGGTGTACTATAGTTGTTTTGGGTTAGACCAAGAATGGGTTTTCTAATGCCCCATAAAATGTTATTCTCCATACAAGTCAGCCACCTAAGCCAACAGTCTTTCATAAGTTTGCATACCCAACCATCGCTAAGGAAAATCCTCATATCTGTTACCGATTTTGTTTTGAGTCAATGAACGAAGAAACTGCAAGGCAGAGCTACCAGATCGACAACTGATATTATTCTGATATATTAAAGTGGCTTATTGTTGATTCGCTTTCAAGAAATGTTAAACAAAAAAAAGGAAAAAAGTCGTAGCACTTACTAATGATACATTTCTCTAACGCTCTTAAAAGCTATGGGCGTAAAGTCTTAGAGGAGAATTTTCTAATCGTCAACAGTATGTTTGCATATGAGTATATATATCACAATTCTGCAGTGAATTCCTCTCAACAATATTAGCTACTTGCGAAAGAACACGAGTAAGTAGCAAGTCAACTCATATACATTACATTTATGTACCTTTCTCTCAACAAACAACAAAAACGTTGTGTATGAGTGGCTCGCAACTCAGTGAGTCTTTTCGTTTATTCACGAATTACTCAGAGTTTCTTATGAGTGGAGCATAACAATTCATATACACACGTCAACACACTTCTACTTCGAAAAAGGCCAGAGCTCTTAAGATGAGCTTTTTCGCTGTGCGAGGCTTCAGCGATAATTTGTACTGATTTGCATACTCTGCAAAGTCAGACAGTCCGTGCGAATGTTAGTAACAGCAACAGGAAACCTTGCATGATTGACAGGTGGGTGGGGTGGAATGGATTTCTTAAGTAAGCAACTGTGGATTAATAATTAAGTAGTGGAGGCTTCCTTTCTGAGATTTTTTTCAATTTAATTGTTCTTCATTACTTCACTAGGGTGCATATGCATATGGCCTACCATAAGTCATGGCCAGTCGTTCATGTACCATGATAGATGTTTTTTGGGGCAGAGCAGTTGATTGGCCTGCTGCTGCCGAGTACAGCCGATGTGGCTGCCATCTGTGGTTTGGTGGAGAAAGCCACTCCATTCTTATGTTTTTTTTATTTTTTTTTTTTTATGGCCAACTTAATACCACCAAATGGAAAGCTGCTATTTTAGTGTTGAAAAATGTCAAAACCTTCGAATTAGACAGTTGTTGTTTGCCAGCGGTTTACACTGATACCTCGAGTTTTAACCATTAGATGTCACTGACCAGAGACGTTCACGCGTTAGCTCAGAATAATATTACACACAGAAATATGCCTGCATTTTTATATATAAAGATAGATAGATATGCAGTTTGTCAAGAAATTGTTTGCAAAACGAAAAATAACTCTAAAAGTATAATTCTACCGCTTATTAATGATGTTAGGAGTTACTTAGAGAAAAAAGTAAAAATGCAGTTTTATTCTGCAATTCATTTAGAACAAAACTACATTTAAAAAAAAAACATTTATTCTTTAAAATCAATTTTAAAAGGTACAAATGAAAAAATATAACGTTTTTCAGCTGTCAAATAACTCTATGCAAAATAAGAAAGAAGCGTTGAAAACTAACAGAAAAAAGTGATTTTAAAGAGATTTGCGATTTCTAGTATTTGGTGTATCCACCATCGGCATCAATTACAGCTTGAAGTCTTCTTCGCATTTACGCAATTAGTTTTTTTATATCATATTACTCAGAAATTTAGAAATTACACTCCGCACGAATGAATCGATGAAGCTCGTTTTTTGTAGAGGGCACCCGTTTTGCCACTTTTTTTTCAGGTGGCTCCACAAATTTTCAATCGGGTTTATGTCTGGACATTGAGCAGTTATGTCTATAACTTTTGTGCAGTTATGTAGTAGCCAAGTTCTACATAACAATGACTTATGTTTTGGCTCATTATTTTGATATACATTATACTTGAGCTTCTCTGGGTTTTGAGGATCTGTAAATCTGAACTTTTCGGCACTGCTTATTAGTTTCTTGTTCAAAATATCCAAATACAATTCTTTAGTCATAATATCCGTGAAAATCCTCAATTCACCAACGCCTACGCTATATATACAGCCCCATACCATTACTGATAATTTGCCAAATTTAATAGTAGGTATAAAATTTTTCCTTGGGAGCGCTGTATTAGGTTGCCGCCAAACCCTGTTAGGACCTACGTGACAATACAACATTATTTTAGTTTCGTCACAAAATATCACAACTCTCCAATACGCCATAGGCTGAGGATATGTGTGCCATAGCAAATGTCAACCTTTACCAAATGTTTTGTGTTGAGAGTAAAGGTTTCTTGCGCGCAACTCTTGTTGAGTATTTGAATTTTTTTAATACTTGTCGAATAGTCTCATGAGACACTTCAACTCCACAGTCATTTTTAAAGACCGCCGCTAACAATATTGTGCTTCTTTGCGCATCATTGTAAATCGTGTTAATAATCTTTGACTCATCTCTTCTTGACAACTTTCTTGGTCTGCCTGCAGAGTTAATTAATTCCAGCCTATATTCTTTCTCTGCGCGATGAATAATATTGTAAGCAGTTCTCAGTTTTACCGGAAACATTTCTGCCAACTCTTTAGTAGATTTATCCTTATAGTAGTGGAAATACACCGACTGTATAACATCAATTTCATTAATTATTTTTTCTTTTTGTAATTCTTTGTACTTTTGTTGTAAATGAATTGCAGAATAAAAATGCATTTTTACTTTTTTCTCGTAAGTAATTTCTAACAGCATTAATAAGCGTTAGAATTATACTTTTAGAGTTATTTTTCGTTTTGCAAACAATTTCTTGACAAACTGTATATGCATGTATATTCCAAACAAAGCCTAGTCTAGCCTAGCATTTCATTTACAGCATCCATAAAGGAAACGTTGAAAATGTATAGACCGCGAGTGTAGGCTCTGTTTCGAAGACATCGAAACAAGTCTTCACCACCCGTGCAAGTGTCCGGCGTTGGCCAAATTTCGTCTGAACTTCCTGAACAGGCGTCTGTGTCATCTGTTTTGATCCGTAACTCTTCGACAAAGAAACTCCTAGCCTTTATTAAAAAGGTAGCTAGGTAGCTGCACTATTGTCCGGGGTAAAGGGGCTACAAAAGATCTTCGCTGGTCTCAGTGCGCGCTTCCTCAACTGGTTGCGTATGCCCGACTCCCTACAACTAACCGTCAACAGGCCTAGGCCTGGTGTTGCGTATTCCACTGGGTTGGCTAAGATTCGATTCGATTCGATCTCTTCTACCACGTCACGCCTTTTTATTATTAACGATCGATTCTTTGTGGTAATCCCCAGTGAATGCATGTATACTCAGCTTTTCATTAGATGCCACTACAGAAGACAAGTGAACTTCACTAAAGTGAAGCACAAATGCAAATTTTATTGTTGTTGTGGGCGTGGCCGGAAAAGCCAAAGTAGGAAAATGAAAATGGAAAAATGTTAACCATACACATAACAACAACAACAACAACAACAATAACAACAAATAAGACGAGTGAGGAAAAATGCAAATGGCAAAATGATTATGAGGCAGCAAGCAAGAAAAGTGACAAGTTGCAACAACAGGAGAGTTGCAGCGTTTGTTGTGACAATGGAAAAAAGACAACGACAACAACGAAAACAACAATAAATATCGCTGGGAAACGACTTGTTGTTGGTGCCACAGCCATTTGTGGCAAGTACTCTGTCATGTGTGTGTGTATAGTAGAAGCGGGGGTTTGCGGCGGCTTGTGATCGAAGCGCTTTGTTTTACGACATTATTTCGAACATGTTAGAGCCGCAGTCAAAACTTGTACGGCAACCGGCGCTGCTGCTGCTGCTGCTGCTGCTGCTGCTGCTTGTGCAGCTTGGCCTGGAGCTGGGTGTGAGGCCAGTTTTCTTCTTCTTCATCAGCAACATCATATTGCGTACAACTTTCTATCTTGCAACAGTTTTTCATGTGTTGGTGGCAAGAGTGCATTTTCTCAAACGATTTCTCATATTTGGCCATTTTTTTTTTCATATTTTTTTTTTTATGACTACGATCGACTTTAGGTAGGTTCAATATGAAGGCCGCTGTAGTGCAGTGTAGTGGACAGACATCGTTGACAATATTAAAACTTTTACTATACTCGTGCACGTGCTGCAACACCATGCGGTGGGCGGAGAGCAGTGGCAGTGCCAACGAAAGCGAATGTGCTGTTGCACTTGACTGCGAGTTGCGCAAATTCAAGTGCAACGTAGCGGCGTCGGTGTCGGTGTCGGCGATGGCAGCGTTTGTCTCTTGGGTGAATTGCAACGTCGAACGGTTCGACTCGAGTCAGGTTGATGGCAACCATTGCCAAGACAACATCATCGACGGCCAACAAACGGTAACGACAACGACGACGACGACGCCGACACTCACGTTTCATCTATCATTTTTTGCATTCCGCGTATTTTTTGTTGTGGTTGTTGTTGTAATTCGTTTCGCTTTGCGTTTTTCGTTGACACGTGCCAATTGCATGAACTTCCGCTTTCCGGTTGCGCGAATCTCGAACATTTCTTAATATTGTCTACACGTACGTGCTCCGGGCTGAGCCTCGGTCAACGTTGCTTACACGCCAAAATGATAAGCCTCAAGAATCGCTCGCGTCGCAACTATTTTACGCTGCGCTTCTCCAGCTTTGACATCTTCCACAAACGCTGTAAGTGAGCACGTTGCTAGTGTGCTGTGCTTTAAAACTTCATACACAAAAACTAATCTAAGTGTGCTTAGTTAGCTCTAAGTGAAGAGGCTGTGCGTGTTGACATGATTTGCTGCTGTGCAACAGGCTGAGTGTCTCGATAGTTTAGAGTAAGTGTACTAAGTCTGCGGTTACAGTCAGATAGTTCATGAGTACGTACTCCAGTGTAGGCATGACCGACACCTTTTCAAATGTTCATTAATTTCTAATTTCTTATTTCGCTTCCTTGGCTTAATTCCGCTGTTTCTTGCAGGGCGCCAGTTGGTAGGCTAATTACCCATACTAACTGACAAAGCATTCGATGTTGAGCAGAACCCAGGCTTACAAGAAAGATAGCAGATATTGTCAATAACTGTTATAAAGCACCCTAAACTATGCTACATTATTTTATGCTATACTATGACTGTGATGTGTTGGATGTGTGAGGATTTAGCCAATGAGTGGTGGTTATATTCCATAAGCAAAGCGCTCCAGCTATTAGAAAGACTCGTTCAGTTGCCTATTACTAATCATCCATATAAATGTAGATACTCGCAACCTTATGTAGTCATCGAAACTTCGTCAACATACGGATAATAGCAACTTGCTATTATCCTGACGATTAAGGTAACGAATGTATACTGGAACGTATATGTGAACGTATGTCATTGGCAATACCAGCATTCCAATACCATTTCAAGGTACGAGTAAATGCGCCGCTTTTAATGTCGCAGAAGCCAGTTTGAGTGGCCTGGTCGGCCAGCTGGAATACGAGCCTCGATTTAAATGCGAGCAACGCATTTTCAATGTTGCTGCTGAAAATTTATTGCAATTTTTTTTTTGGTATAATATTTTTTTTTTGTTGTTGTTGCGAAACGAGTTCAACTTGATTATTGCCGTTTGTTGTATATACGATACTAACGACATTTCTGGTGACAACAACAACAACAACAAATTAAGTTGTGTAGGACTAATCAAAATGCAATTGTAGTTGTTGTTGTTGTTGTTATAGTTGTAGTTGTTTTTAGTATTGTAGTTGTTGCATTGTGAAAGTTGCGTCTAACGCTGCCACACCGTACACAGTGGTATGCAGTCGACGACAAGCAGCACCGCCTGACACTCATAAAAGAAAAAAAAATATTAAAAAAATACATGTAATATATATATATATATATGTATATCATAGAGCTGCAATGAAACAGAAAAAAAATGACCTGTGAGCTATTCACAACAATTGACTGTCAAGCAAGCCGAGTGGTAAGCGTAGCCTGAGCAAGTCTGAGTCTCTATGTCACCCACAGCGAATACGCAGAGAAGTTAGGCTTGTGAATAGCTTCTAATGTAAGTAGCATGTGTTAATTTATGCGAATCGTAGCTCACTGCAGATTTTCGCTTGGCTTCGAACACGAAAAAATTGCGAGCTACTTACGAGTATACACAACATTTTTATTTTTTATTGCGAGCGAGATACAGAGAGAGAGAGAGAGAGAGAGAGAGAGAGAGAGAGAGAGAGAGAGTGAGAGAGAGTGAGAGAGAAAGCGACATAAATAGAACGTACATGAGTTGCCTCACGAGCTACTTGCTAAGTACTCATGTTCAGTCGCAAGTATGAGTATAGCTCGTGAGTAATTTTTTTGTTGTTGTTTTTTTTTTTTTTTGAGAGCCCAAGCATAATTTGAGTCGTGAGTGTTTCGTGAATAGTTAAGTGTATTCACAAGCTGCTCCACTAATTGCAGAACCCTGACTACGAGTAGGTATATCAAAAAGTTGCGCTGCTTAATTTTTCTTTAAAGATATTAAAAATTGCTTTAATAATCATTTTCGCCATTAAAAATATGCGCCGGGGATGGGGGTCCCTGCTAGTTAATCATGAGTTTGTTAGAAACGCGGATTCTCAGGATTTACCAGAGTTAGCGAGCTCAAAGTTTTACATTGGGTTCGGTTCGAAGTCTTCCAAGTTTTTTATTTATTTTTATTTTTGCTTTGCTTTGGACCAGATATATTGATTGACTTGTTGTGTTGTTATTTTACTTATTCAGATTTACGTTGAATTGTTTCAAAGCAAAGGCAGTCCGGTTCTATTTTTTCAATACAAGTTGTTAGTAACGTACGCTCTTTTTGTTTACCATATTGAAATAGGTTGTTCTGTTATTGCCCACTCCCTCACTCATTCATAGATACAGACAACACAAAATTTGTAGCCGTTTTTAAGGCAAAACAACATACATACATCATTTGAGCAGACGTCATGTCATTTTGTTGTGCTTGCCGAGCTCGAATAATTCGATTAGGCAACGGCTTTGTAGCGATTATCGCTTTATTCTGTGGCGCTGTCATTTGCCAATGGCCGTAGATAAGATAAGATAAAATATTTAATTGAAGGGACCACTCCAAAATATTGGTTTCCGAGTTTAAGTGGCTCAAGTGTGGTACTTAAAGACTGAGATACACATCATTGGAACGTGGTACGAGTGAGCTTTTCCGATGCTTTTCAATCGAATGTTGTATGCATTTAACAAGCATTGCAGATCGTCGAGGCCAAGGGCTTGTTGTGAAGGTCAAGCAAACACTGCGTTTTGCAATGAGCCGCTTATTGTAGGAGGGAGGCATGCATGACCAACCGACCGAGTCGTAGAGTAGCGACTGCATTTAATTGATTCATCTTGCTCAAGAGAGTGTAGTGAAAACTTGGGCGCATTGTTTGGCTAGCCAGCTACATTGTCTCAACCAATTAATGTAGATTTTCATGTTTGCCGAGTTACTTTGTTGAGCAAGTGGCCATGACGAGACTTTTGAATGAGCAGACAAAAAGAAATAAAGAGAGAGCGCGGGTGAGAGGGTGAGAGAGAGAGAGAGAAAGAGAAAGAGAGATAGAGAGCGATGACCAAAGAGGCGATAGACAAATCTAACTGTGCATTACGAAGTACTCGTAACTAAATAAATAATAAATATAAAAATTCGTTCAATTTCAGCAAACAAGAAAGCCAAATTGCTAAACGGTGGTGGCAACAACATTGTTGGCAATGCTGCTGCTGCTGCTGGAGGTACAGCCAGCGCCAACTGCAACGACAACGGCAACGGCAACGGCCACGGCCACGGTGCCGAACTCAACAGTGGCAACCAACACAATGGTAGCGGTAATGGCTGCGGCAACTATCAGCAACATAACTGCAATGGCAGCAGTGGTGGCTATTGTTATGGACACGCCAAGCAACGCCATCACAACAATCAACACCAGCAGCAACAACACTATCCACACTTGCCACAGCAACAGCAGCAGCAGCAGCAATACCCACAACACTATCAACCGAGTCCATATAATCATCACAATCATACGCACAAACACAGTCATAATCAGCATCATCACCAGCATCAGCAACAGCAGCTGCCGATATACGGCTCCTCCGCCGAGGACCATTACGAGCTGCAGCAGGCGCAATACGGTGCTGCGGGTGGTTGTGCGACGCAGCAAAGCGTTCGACCTGGCGGTCCGAATCTGGTGAACAAACAGTTGGTGTTGCCATTCGTGCCACCCAGTTTCCCCAATAAAACTCAAGATGGCGTTACGCATCTCATTAAGCCGTCCGAGTATCTGAAGAGCATCAGCGATAAGCGTTCGTGTCCATCGTCGGCGCGGTAAGTGAAATTGCCACGAATTTCTTTCCTTCCTTCCTTCGTTCTTTCTTTTGACCTAGTTGCCATTACTGTTGTTCTTGTTGTTGTTGTTGTTGTTGTTGTTGTTGTTGTGCTTCGCTTCATATGCCACATGCTTTAATTAGCACCGAGCCACACATACACAAGACACATAATTAAAAGAAATGTAATTAGTCAGCGTCAACGTCAGCGTCAGCGTCAGCGTCAACGTCGTGGTAGAGGTAGACATCAGACGTCAGACAGCAGCTGCAGCTGCTTTTCCAACTTCGCGGCTTCCGTTCAAGTGTGCATGAAATTATGCGTGTTGCATGTTGCAGGCTTGCGTGCACCATTCGTCGCAGCCTCGTTGTGGCGCTGCTGAAATTTGCAACAACAACAGCAACCACACATAAAAAAATGATTTTCATATACAATAAAAAGGCGAGAGCGAGAAAAAGACTGGGCAATTATCTGAATTGCTCACCGCTGTCGCTTCAGTTGCAATCTAGCCGGCCGAGCACGATGATTCTGCGCACACGCCACACTTGGCGCAGGTTAGCCGCGGTCAATATTGTAGCGCAACAACAGCATAACAGCATAACACCCACACCCACACCCACACCCAGATCCAGATCCAGACGCCAGATCCACAACAACGCCTACAAATCATCATCATCGTAGTCTTCAACAGGAAACTTTTTTAATTTTTTGCCATTTTGTTTCTGATGTTTTTTGTTTTTGTCATTTTTCAGATCCACCGACACCGAGGACTATATGCAAATACAAGTTGCCAATCAGCATCAGATCGGCTTCGAGCCACCCAAGCCGCCACCACCGCCGCCACTGCCGGTGGCGCCCATGCTGAGCACAACGCACGGCGGCAACAACGACAAACTCAACACGGTCAAGTCGAACGCCTCGAACGGCAGCTCTGCGCCCAGTCACGACACCGCCACGCGCAAGCAGCATCAGCCGCTCTCGGCCATCTCCATACAGGATTTGAATAGCGTGCAGGTGAGTCAAATCTATTTTAACACTTCCCCTCCAACCCGTAACTGCACCTCTATTTCGCTCTCTCTCTCACTCTCTCTGTCTCACTCTCCCTGTCTCACTCGCTCTGTGTAGCTTCGTCGCACCGATACCCAGAAAGTGCCCAAGCCCTACCAGATGCCAGCTCGTAGCCTCAGCATGCAGTGCCTGTCATCGACGTCGGACACGTATCTGAAGACGGATCTGATTGCCGAGCTGAAAATCTCCAAGGACATACCGGGCATTAAAAAGATGAAGGTCGAACAGCAAATGGCCTGCCGTCTTGACTCGGAGCACTACTCGGAGATTACGAAACAGTTCATCGCCAACAACTACGTGGACCAGGTGAGTACACACTTATTGATCGATCGATCGCAGAACGTGAACCCTTACGAATGTCAAAGGTCTACTTACAGATACCCGAAAAGGATCAGGTCGGCAACGTTATACCCGAGTGGAAGCGCCAGATGATGGCCAAGAAGGCAGCCGAGCGCGCCAAAAAGGATTTCGAGGAGCGCATGGCCAAGGAGGCCGAATCGCGGCGCCTATCGCAGATACCGCAATGGAAACGCGATTTGCTAGCGCGCCGCGAGGAAACTGAGAACAAGTTGAAGTGCGTTGATTGCGTTGATTGCGCTGAGAGTGTACACCGAACGGTAAACGTTACTCATACTGATGCTGACGATGTCTTCTTCTCCGGCAGAGCGTCGATCTACACGCCCAAAGTGGAGGAGAACAATCGCGTGGCGGACACGTGGCGCTTGAAGAATCGCGCTATGTCCATTGACAATATCAGCATGGTATCCTGCGTCACGACGGACAGCAATCAAAAGGACGCCGATGCGGCCAACGTAAGCAACAAGGAGAACAGCGTCGAACAGTCAAATGTCGGTGATGAAGATGAGCTGCAACAACAACAACAACAACAACTACATCAGCAGCAGCAGCAACAGCAACAGCAGCAATTACAGCAAATGAAGGCAAACGGTGTCGCAGAGCAGGAGAAGGACGACAATGAGAATATCATACCATGGCGCGCACAGCTGCGCAAGACCAACAGTCGACTTAGCCTGATTTAATGCGAATAGCGTGCAAGGAAGTCGCGGTTAGACGGCGCGCACGAAGAGACGCCACAATTTAGTTCGCTGCCGCTGAGTTCGATGCAACTTGTCATGAGGGAAAGCGTGTACTGGGAAAGTTTCGCTTTTTGAGCTTGAGTTGTTGCTGAGATGTGTGTGAGCGAGCGAAAGAGAACGAGAGAGAACGAAATGCAGTTGGAAGACGCGCTAGCAGAGCAATCGACTCATTTTCAGTATGAGCAGCGAATTTTCAATGCATTTCATTGCAAATATACACACACACATTTTATAATTATCACAAACACACACACCAACGCACACATACGCGCACACACACAAACATATATTATTACAATATAAAACTATGCAAATGTTTTTGAAACTTTTTTTTAAATTTTTTTTTAATTAGCTTAAGTTTTAGTTGTAATACATACCAACTGAACGCATAACTGCACGGCAATTGAGCGAGTTCTACTATCAAATTCGTTTCTGCATACAAGAACATGAATATACAGGAATATAGAACACCAAGAACAACAACAAAGCGCATTAGGCGATACGAAACCGCAGCAACAGCATTGGTCAAACTAATCACAGGGCGTCTCATGTTTCATAATAAATAGTCCACTGTTAGCTGTGCGTGCGCTAGTTCAATGTCACTCCACAAACAGCACAAGTGCACATGCACATGCACATGCACACCGCACACATTAGAGGTGCTTATTCATATATTATAAATTTATAAGGGAAATTGTTGAAATTTTTGTTTGTTTAATTTTTTTTTAATTTTCGTTTAATTATTCTTTAATTAATTTTTTAGATTAATTTTTTCCTAGTTTCGATTTAATGGCGTTAAAAAATTTATATTTTAATTATTTTTTTTTTTAAACAAATATTTTTATTATATATATTTAACACCTACGAATTACGCTCTCCTTTGGGGTTTTAACGGTGCAATAATTAATTATTTAATTAATATCAACATTTATTTCGTTAAGCAGAAAATTAGTTCGGTTGCTGTTTTATCGCTTAAAGAGGACACAATCACGACAACAACAACAACGTAAACAACCTTTAAAATACATTTTGTATTTGTTATATGTATTTGTTATATGCATTCTCTATAAAATGAATTTAATAAATTAATTTTTTATTTATGCCGATTTCGAATAAAAACAAAAAAATAATAAATAAAAAAAAAAATAATAATTTGTTTTGCGAGTGCTGTCTATTTTTTTAAATAACTTTAACGCGATTTATATTAAGCAAATATTTTTATATATTAAGCGCAGAAGAAGTTTACTTATTGTACATGCAAATGTATCTTTCATAGTATTAGAATGCCCTTGGTTCGTCCGAAACTCCACGCTGCATAGAGCGCTCATAATGCCGACGCGGTAATGGAGATAAAAGGCGTCCACCCACAATCGCTACTCAACAAGGCGTAGACTGAAAACTCTACACCCGCACGTGCTCCTCTTAGTACACTGATTTTTTTGATTTTCCAAGCACGAGAGAAGTTATCTTATGAGACTCGTCGATGAGACGGTGCATTCGCCCAACCAGATTATCCCCAGCTGCTTTAAAATAATTCGTGGACAGTCCGTCCGCAGCTTTGTTCGACTTCAGTCTCGATATTGCTATTTTGAGCTTGGCTAAGTCACGAGGACTTGGTATTTCTTTTTCTTTCGGAGGAGTCGCTTCTCTTTCGTTCTTTTCTGTTCGTAGAGCTCACGTTCGATGCAGCATTATCTTGTAGGCCCTCTGCTTGGCTGCATGTGCCTGCATACTCCCGTGCTCAAACCATAGGTTTTTCTATGCTGAGACTGTGAGAGCGATCGCTACATACATTAGTTCACCACACAACGGTTTTTATGTTGGTTATCCAGGTGGCGCTTCGAGGCGGCTGTATGTTAACTTGCCTTGCGCATTTGCAGGGATCGCTGCTGGCATCGCACCCGCTTGGGAGCAATCAACAATTTTACCCTGTGTGCACAAGCCCTGCCCACCAGATTTATTATACTTACTATCACCTTCAATATACACTACCCTCTATCGCTACAACGCTTCATGCGAATCTTCCATTGTTGGAAACAGTGTTGGAAGTGCTCTTCTAACAGCCTGTTCAGAACGCGTGCCGCTCTCATTTTAACAGCTTTTAATGCAGATGTCGCCTTTGGAAACACTGGGAAGCTAAGCATATTTGGCTAGAAACGCGGACTAAGCCGGCGCATTGTCTTGATCGAGAACCCTTTTTACAATATGAGCCAAAAAGAAGCTTTGGCATATGTTAAAAAAGAAGTCTGCACGAAAATTATATATATAGATATATGTATATAAATATGTATATAGTGCCCGTTGTTTTCCTCACTCTGTTATAACAACAATAACATCAAAAAAGAGCACATTCTCAGTTAATTTGCGAATTATTATTGCATTCATTCTTCAACATCTTCACATCGCCTTCAAATTTCACAATGCATGGTCAACTTGGAGCACTCTTTGATGTGTGCTGGGAACTGTGTGTAGTACTGTACAAGTGTGGTAACCTGGTCGACGACGCACTGTTGTGCGTTAATACCGTTAGTTGGTATGTTCTTCGTGAGCTCGACTGCCGTCTTCACTTGTCTGTAGAGCGTGTAGATCTTGGCCAGCGACTTGACGAAGCAATTGTTGCGCACTCCGCTGCTGCTGCTGCTGCTGCTTTTGTTGTTGTTGTTGTTGTTGTTGTTGTTGTCATCGGTATCGGTGTTGGCGCAGACATTCGACTTGAGATTGATGATGTCATTGCAGCTGCTGATAATGGCCAAGTTCGCATCGATGACTGCTTGAATCTCCTTGCTAGCGGTAACGCCGCAAGCGATGACGCCTGTATTGAACTGCTGAGCGCTCGCCTTGATGCCGACCACCCACTTGAGAAGGCAGTTCAAGCCTTTCGCAGTGCGCAGAGCAGAGCGTATGAGCCACCAGGTCGACGAGAAGAAACCAAAAGGCTCGACATCGATGGTGCCTTCGGCCAGATCGAAGGGTACGTACTCCAGATCGCTTGGCTCAACGGCAACTGTAGCACCGTGGATCTGAGCGAGAATTAAAGAAACAATCAGAGTGCGAAGCTAGGCCACCGCAACGAATAGTTACTTACGCCCACCAGGCAGAGAGCTGCTATTAATGCGAAAATATGTAACTTCATATTGGCGCTTGGTAACTTTTGAAGTCCTACCACGACGTGCAGCGGCTTTTATAGCTCGACACTCGGCACTGCTTTCGAACTTTATCAAGAACGGCACTTTAAAGTGATTTTCGGTCAATGCGATTTTGTTTTGTCCGCTCCACGATAGCCAAAAGAACACAACAACGGTCGCTTATCACTTGAGTGTCTTTGACATGAGATGTCACAGATAAAGCACCCCCGTTAACCGTTACCCGTTAACCGACCAGGCCCATGGGCCAACAGGGGAGTTATAAGAAAACCAGAAATACCCTGAAATTCACTTCTGCACTGGCAAAAATATTTTTATTCATTGGTCATTCATTCATTCATTTCCGCGAGTTGACGCACTCCCAGATGATACTCTGCGACTTGGTGAAATAGCTGGTCAGCTCATAGACCGACTTGGTCACACACATGCTGGCATTCGCACCGGAGTTGGGAATTTTCTTGGCCAATTCGAGAGCTTCGTTCACCTCGTTCATCAGCCTTAGAACGAGCACAGTGGACTTGATATAGCAGATGACGCCGACGCGACTCAGCTCTTCATCGAACTCGACGTAATCGCGCTTGCAAACGGTCTGCTTGAGTTCCCTTATCTCCTTGCAGGTCTTAACGATTTTATTGGTCACTTCAAGTAATTCTTGCAAGTCACTGTTGGTGCTCTCGCCGCATGCCTGTATGTCCTGGTTGAACTTCTCGGCGGCCGTTTCTATGCCAACTGCCCACTCTACAATGCAGTTGATGCCCTTCGCTGTGCGCATGATTATCTTTATGAGCCACCAGGTTGTGGAGATTAAACCACGTTTCTCTACATCGACGTTGCCATCAATAAACTCAGCACTGGAAAGAGACTCCAAGTTAGCCAGTTCCAACTGCAGCTGCTCCTCTTCCGCCACTTGCATTGTAGCTGCATTAACCTATAGGATACACCCACAAACATAATGACTTCGTTACTCTTCGTTTGACGACCGCTCCTTGGCTTGTTGCTACTTACGTATAACAGGCAAAAGCCTGCGATCAAGAGCACAAGAGTAGTTGGCTTCATATTGGCTGCACTATTGTTTTCACAACTTTGTTGTGCTCCGTGCGCTGCCAGCGGCTTTTATAGGGACCAGCTAATCCGACTAATCAGATTCTTGTAACGCGCTTATCAAATACATAATTTACAACTGAGGCTCGAGGTCTCCAAACTCGATAAAGAGCTGGCGCGTTGCAACACATTTGACCAACAACATCAACGCAATGTGTTTAACACCACAACAACAACAACAAAAACTATGGGGTTGTAGCAGTTCCCCACTGATTACAAACGACACAATAATCAGCCAACTCGAAGGCCGCAAAATCAAGGCAAACCCAAGTCTCATTCGTGCTGAAAGGCGGTCACTGGAGTCATAACCCAAAACCAGTGAGTAATAAATTTTCACATAGTGCGGAAAAGGGTGAGAAAGTGGAGCAGAAGTCGGCAACTTAGACTGAGGTGAACACAGGTTAGGAGCTCAATAATGTAGGCTCAGGCTACGGCTCACAATTAGAGCATTTCCTTGTTCACTCTATTAGGGAGCATAGAGCATACCACAAATCTCTTCTATATATATATATATATATATATTTATCCAATACCTGTGCTGCTTTCATAAATCGTATAGTTTTTGTTTGTTAGATGGCTGCTTAGCCTACCGCTACCAATCCTTGGTGATGTGAGCAACATTTGGCGTCGCTAAGTAGCAACAGCGCCACCTACAGGCAGCTGTAGACATTGACTTATAAGCACAAGTTACGCCTAACCATATCATGCCCCATGAGCATAAATTCTGCTTTCAGTGGCTATTTAACCGCGACTCACTATACCAACAATTAACTGCCATACCATGTCCTAGAACCGAGCAGTGCATATGCATCGCCTCTTCTTCCTCTTCATCGGCGCACTCGACATGACGAGTCTTGCGCTGGAGTTCATTTCAAGCATTGTAGTAAACAAAGCTAGTCAGTCGAGTTCTAGCAGCGATAAGATTGACTCCCCCCACGGAACTAGCCGCACTCAGTAGGTCAATTCGCATTAACAACCATTTGAGAAGCCGATGTTCATGCAAAATTTGCAAATCTCCTTAATTTGCCCGAACGTACCAGAAGAGCATGTTCGTTGTGTATGGCCAGCTTTAAGCAACTACTCGTTTCATGGTTCCCACACCAATTGGAACCAAACCAGATAAACCGAGCTATTGCCAACCTTTAAGAGACACCATCTAACGCACACAGCTGTGGCTTCCGCTGAGCGCCTTGATGCGCAGCGTTCAGTGGTGCAGTGCAGTCGCAGCTTGTTGGGGCAGGGATATGGTAAACAGATGCGATAGATTGAAGTACACTGTCGTTTTCCGCGTAATTGCTTGTTGACTTTCTTTCTTTCATTCTTTTTACATTTAATTTAAATCATTTGGTGTGGGAGAACTACACTAATCCATATGGTACATACAAATAATACAAAAATGTTCAAGCATTCGTTACGTTTCGCTAAGGCTATGAAAAAATATTAACCGTAATCATAATGGTAGAATCGTAGTAATTAATATGAAAAACAATTGAAGTCGATTACAAAATATTTCTTCTTTTTTTTTATATATATATATATATTTGTGTATGTACGAGTTAATGATGTTTTCCATGTGTGGCTCTGTGTATCTGTGTGTGTATGTATATGTCTGTGTGTGTGTGCGTGCGTGCACTCGAACCGCTCATTCGACAACGTTTGCTGGCCACCACTCACTCTCCGCTCGTCAATAGAAAAACAAGGCAAACAGTAAAGAAACGGTGCTTGTCTATACTCCAACCACAAGCACGCGATTTGCGATTAGCGGCAAGAGACGCGCCCAAGAGCGGCACAGCAGCTGATTTCATGCAATACAAGTGCGCTTTCAAGTCGGGCATCGTGCAGCAGATCCTTTGTGCTCAATTTTTGTTCCTGTTAAGCGTTCACTGGCATTGAATGTGGCTGTTTTTGGTAGTTGAGTGGCATTCCTCATTTCGTTCTCACTCGCCTACAAACACGACCATTGTCCATGAGCGGTTCGACATTCGAATTTGACTTTGAATTGATGATGGCTGCGTTTGCTCTTCGTTGGTTCCGCACATAGACGAGTGTCTGCGTTTAGTTAAAGTAATTAGTGTTTCTTCATAAGTATTTTATAGGTAGGTCGATCAATCGATAGGTAGGTTTATATATGTATGAAGTCCTTTTGTGTTTGTTGCCTTCTACTCTCTTTCTCTTTCTCTTTGTCTCTCTTCTTTCTCTTCGTAGTACAATCAAGTTCTCTTTCGACTTAGGATGCTCGCTTCAGTTAGTCGACGGCATGAATGTGTCGGCGCCGGCTTCTGTCTGTCTGTCTGTCTGTCTAAAATTATCATAGGTGTGTTCAGTTCGTTGAATTTCGGTTTTTGATTGTAATGAAATAGTTTTCTTCCCCTTTTCTTTTCTTTCCTTCTTCTTTTTGATTTTGATAGGAGTCTATAGTGCTGCATAGAAAAGTGCCTAACCAAACGAACAATTGCATAAACTTAAGAGCAACAACTTTTGTAGGCGGGCGCCTTTTCGTTGTTCCGGCGATCGATGACAACGCGCTCGGGATTCTCGGCTGATTCGCGACCTGAAGTTTTGTCCAGTATGGCCTCGGCTAGCTCGCAAAAGGCTCGCTCAATGTTTATGTTTGACTTGGCGGAGGTTTCCATGAAACGTATGCCGTGCTCGCGGGCAATCTGAAAGTGTAGAGGGTAAGTGAAAGTGAATTGAGTCGCCTGGAAGTTTCTTAAGTACGATTTCATAAACAATTTGTCAAGAAATCAAGTGTAAACGGAGACGAGATCAGTCGAATCAAAACGTTGCCAACGGCGCAGACAATTGTAAACAAATGTGTCTGTTATGTGAGATGTCTGTCTTCCGTAAATGACATATGTCGGCGTCGCCGGTTTTTTTATCTATTTATCTATTTAATTAATTGAATTGCGTTGCTTACATAAGCAGTTCTACGAACGAACATAGCGACACCGACATCGTCAACGATAGCAACGCCGGCTGCGGAGGAGTTGCACTCGCTTGCTTGATCGGTTTACGCAACGCCGCAAATGTAACTTGATATGCGAACGGAACACGCACCGTGCGGCGGGGCCACCTCATTGTTTGCGACTGATACTGACGTTGCATACGAAAGACCACCATATTTTCGCTTGAATCTTGCGATTACAAATAACTCAATTCAATCCAATTTAATTCAAGGAAACTCGTTTCGGTGATCCAATCAGTCCAATTGTCTATTTTCTTGTCTATTTTTTTTGTCTATTTTTTGAGTACGTACCGCTTCGCCACGTTCTTTGCTCACGACACGTTTGTCTGTCATGTCGCACTTGTTGCCCAATATCATTTTCTCCACATCCTCGTTCGCATGCTGCAAGCCACAACAAGAACAAAGACAAAGGCAACAATTAGTCAAATTATATTGTCGACAGAGGGATTAGGCACAGGAGGAATGACACTTACCTCGTCTATGTTTCGCAACCATTTCACAATATTCTCGAAGCTCTTCTCATTGGTTATATCGTAGACGAGCATTATGCCCATGGCACCGCGATAGTAGGACGTGGTTATTGTGTGGAAACGCTCTTGGCCGGCAGTGTCCCAGATTTGCAGTTTGATTTTTTTACCCCTGAGTTCAACTGTTTTGATCTTGAAGTCAATTCCTGCAAGGAGAGCACACATAAAAACAAGCACAAAAAAGCAGAGATTAGCGGCGAACACTGAACGCCAAAATAGGCAAAACCACCTGAACCGCTTAAATGGTCTGGTCGCATTAGTCAACGACGAAGCGTTACGCAGCGTCACAGCGTCTTGACCTTGCTGCCAGCCAAACCAGTATGCGCCAGATTCAAGTCCAAAGGCTAGCGGCTCTTAGCGCCAACGTCGCACGCCGCAATCGTCAACGGCGTAAACCACGCCCATGCTGGCGCTACACTTTTCCAGCAGGTCCTTTTGTACGGCCGTGCCCATTACGCCGCAGTCGCATTCCGGGTTTGGCTGGTGCGCTTTTTCACTCACTCACCTATTGTGGATATGAAGGTTGATGTAAAGGCATCGTCCGAGAACCGGAAAAGTATGCAGGTTTTTCCAACGCCCGAATCGCCAATCAGCAACAGTTTGAAGAGTAAATCGTACGTTTTCTTAGCCATTTCTGCACTTGTGTGTATGTCTGTGTGTCCGTGGGCTTGTTTGCGTGCGCTTGATTGCGTTTAATTCGCGTCTATGAAGAGAAAAGTGGTATTGGATAGCAGCAGTTCTAAATTGCGTCTATAAAAAAATTACAAAAAGAAAAATCGCAAATAGGAAAATAGCAGTGTTGAAAACGTTCAATGCGAAAATACACTAAAACAGACCAAAAACATCAACAACAAGCAGTTTGTCGGTAGCTCTGAGCTTGCGGTGCTTTGTTTTAAAGTTACACCTGCTGTGGTTTAATAAATTTTGTTGAGGAAACTCTACATACTCCAAGCTAATAGCCGAAGGCCGCAGTAGCCAGTGCTACACCATCTACTGTTATATTTAGTTTTTTAAGCTTATCTATCAATAATAAAACTCCAAGCTAACGGACGAACGATCCATTATCGATTAACGCTAAGTTATCGTTTTGAGTATTAGCGCCAAATCAAAGTTGACCAAGAATACAACTCATTAATGCAATTGATAGATCCAAATTTAAGAGATACCCTAAGTAGCCAATAAAAACTGTGTATGGTCAAAAAACTCAATTATATTCTTCACCTAGTGAGCACTGTGAAATAAAAAACATAGCACACCTTAAAGTTTACACATATGTATATCAGCTTATTATTTTTTTTTGACCTTTGCTAGACTCTTCACATTTGTTGAAACGGCCAGAGCCCATCATTAGGTTTAATAGCGCCCATACGAAACAATGAGTCAAACTCGAATAATTGTACGTGAAACTTTTGTTGAAATCTGAAATTGGGTGCGCCTTATTTCAGGCCTATATATGCATCTAAAATACTGGATGGTTACTGAATCGCATGGTTTCCATGCAAAATTATAGCTGGTTCTTCGAGTCTGAAGAGTATTCCAAATTAATAATTGTCGAAGTCAACTTGTTTCCTTGATTTTTATATTTATTCCTATTTTGAAAATGACCTATTAATTAACCAAACAGTGTCTGCTGCTTTTTCTTGTCACACGAATTTTTGCACTCACGATGAACAGCCGGATATATGTATTTATGTACGATCTTGGCAACGATCGGGGCCTGACTCAGGAACTTCTGCTGATAGTGACTTTCTCGCTCGGTAAGGCAGATAAGAAGTGCAAAGTAACAAAGCATTTATCACAGCAAACAACATAATCCCACCCCCTCCCAACGACACAAAAAAAGACAAATCAGAATTGTTATCTAAGACGCAACCAAGTGGATAGAGCGGCACCACCCAGGCGTATAAACAGCGCCGAAATTTTGTCGAAGAATTTCTTCTTTGGTTCTAGAATTTCTAATGAACCCCAAACCTCGCAGTGATGAACACAATAAACGTTTTTGTTTTGTGTTAATCTCTTAGCCGGAATGCGGTCTCGTGGAATAAAAAACAATCTCAAAAGAAACGAGAAAAAGCTCTGAAATACGTCTCCAAAAGAAGTCTTTGAGTATCGTTGCAGTAAAAGGCATTATGTAATAGATCGCAAAAATTCGTTACGCTTTTAATTTCCATTGGCCTACGGTTCACAGGCGGACACGACGCTTAAGCTAATTCAATGCCCATGAAGATGATTGAATTCATTTACTGTTTTTCGACCATTTTTCCGGAAAGAACTAATTCACAGTTCCCCCAAAATCTGTTAGGTAATATGCTTGTAGCGTACACACTGATTTTTGGTTATTTATATGGATTTTCTTGTTTCGATGCAGGAGTAAGATTACAATTTTGAGTTTTCCATCTGTCTACAACAAAAAATTTATAGATTTCGATTACTATTTCGTTTTCAAGTTCGATAAGAAGTGACTGACCGACTATCGACCACCACTTGGACATCGATAACAACGATAGTCGCTGTTTCACAGCGCTCGCTAATCATTAGAAAAAGCGCAGTACACGCAGTGGAAAACGGGACAAAACGACTTTCTTTTGTTATTTTTTTACAAAGATTTTTTAAAAAAATCGCCCAGAGACCACTACATAAGAATTTCGTGTTAGCGAAAAAAGAAGTGCGCATTTGAACGCTAGTGAAAAAGTGAAAGGGTTAAAGTACGTTTCATGGGCAACACGCAAACGAGGCATGAAAGAAATAGTTGTCGCGCACCAAAAGCACAAACGACAAATAGAAGTCGAAGTTGCAGTCGTAACAGTGCACCTCAAACAGCACCACCAACCGCAACAGACACAACAATTGGAGCAGAGGGAGCAGGAACAACAGTAGCAACAGCGTCATCCGTATTAGAGTTCGTTGTGGGCGGGGCCGGCGAGGCAGAGCTAGGGGTAGCAGCAGCGACGACGACTGAAGCGTTTTTGTTGCGAGCGCGGGCGACGACAGGTGGCGCAGCGCCAAATTGTCGGCAGCATCGAGACAGTGGTGGTTGTCAATTAATATCGGCGGAGCGCAGTGCCAGGAGCCGTTGTCAGCGCTCCTCGTCGACAGCAGTTGAATCGCAACAGCAAGAACAACAACGTCAGGCGCAATTGCAGTCGCGGTCACGACTACGCCAGCGACAACGTCCGCAATCAGCTGCTCCGACACAAGCGCAGCGTTTCACGAATCAGGTGCATAGACATATTTTTTAATGTTTCAATACCGCACCTTTACCCCTTCACAATGTTAAAATCATATTCAGTGTCATCGGCTGGACTGAGGTCACGGTCTTTCGTTCGTTTCTGTTGTGTGGTCTTTACTTTGCTATGTTTTACTACCACCGCCCTTACTACGACGTTGTATTCGTACAATAAATCCGTTTGTCTGCTTACACACTCAGCCTTTCTAATTTCTTCTCTCATTGTCGTTTCTTGGGGATTTCGTTTTGCAGCATAATTCGTTACACTTCTTATTTATCTTTTCGTAGTTTTCTCCTTTCGTGTGTTTTCAATTCATAACGCAACGCAAAAGCAGCCACACAAATGGAAAAAATATTTAAAAAAAAAAAACATTCATAGACAATAATTCATACATACATACATTATGTGTACATACATGCATACAAACAGTCCTAAAGTTATATGTTTTGTTGTTATTGTTATGTTTACTCACAACACATTTTATGTATGTATAGGAACAAACGTATATATGTATGTACATGCATACACACATCTTTCTATGTTGCCGTCTAATAAAAAAACACCCCCGTTCCATTCTTCGTTTATATCTTATTGCTTATTTCGTGGTTGTGCTTCTCTACCTCTTCGTTATTCCATTTTTGCTGTTTTCGGCCGCAAAGGCAAGCTACCAACCACCACAAAACTTCTTTTTCTTACGCTTCTGCGATCATGTTTTTGTTTGGTTTTACGCATTTAATTTTAGTTGCTTTTGCCGTTCTTCCCTTATTACGACGCACTTTATTCGTTAGAAAATTAAGAACTCTTGTAAAGCAACAAAAACAATAATAATAGCGTAATCGGTGGTTGTGTTGTAAAGCTGCTAACATTGTTTTTGTTTTTATTTTTGTGTTGGCCTTGGTACGTTTGTTTTAAAAACATATTGTATGTGTGTGTATGTTTGTATGTACATACACTTGTATGAATTTATTTAAAATTATCAATTACGCTGGGAGAGAAGTGAAAATACATAATTATGTACATATGTATGTACATACATGCACACATAAGTAAGACAGTGGTACGTGCTTAGGAGTAAGAGAGAGAGAGAAAGAGAGAGAGAGAAAAATAGCGCCACATAGCACGCACTCATCGATCATTGTTTAGAAAACAGAACACTTTTTTATTTGTTGTTTCAAGAATTTCAAGTTTCGATTTTTGCAAAGCAAATACAAAATCAAAGCTGAAGTGCTCATTTAACTGAATTTAACTGAAATAAATACTCAAATCTCATCATCACTCACTTCTACTCTCTACCCCCTAGTTGTGTAGGAAAGCATGGTGGTCTCTATTAGCGCTTGCAATGTTTCCATCTTTATTATTTCCTTTGTTTTCATACACTTCACGTAGTGACTAATAGGTATTATGAGTTTGCCAATTGAATTTTGTCCGGAATTCACGTCCAGTCCAGTCAAACGCGGAAAGCTTCAAGAGCTATTTATGTCAGCTTCGGTAGCCGAGTCGAAGTGCACTATGGCTGCCGCCACAGAGGTCGTGATTTGAACCCCACGGGAGGCAGGGTTTCCTAGTAATGGCCATGATCCAACCTCCGGTAGGTTCCGAAATTTTAGTAAGCCATAGCAGGGACACAAATTTCGAACAAATACTAAACAATGTGACATCAATGAAACCCCCGTAGACACACGATTAAATAACCTAATAACCCTTTGGTTCGGACTCTTGCACGTGTAGAGTATTAAGTCTTCGGCATAGCATAGTTAATATTCGTTTGGATTTTCTTTTTTTTTCGTTTAGGCTTTTGTTTGAATTTCTAAGATTTTGGATGGAACTCGTTTTTTTCGTCTTCGCCCTTCTTTGTTTTGCGTCACATTTATTGTTGCTTTTTGTTGTTGTTGCGACT
Organism: Cacoxenus indagator; assembly: GCA_035041755.1. Lineage (NCBI taxonomy): Eukaryota > Metazoa > Arthropoda > Insecta > Diptera > Drosophilidae > Cacoxenus > Cacoxenus indagator. The sequence goes on along the minus strand of JAWNKX010000197.1, from coordinate 854,551 downwards.
TCCGCGTTTTTTCTTACGTGCGCAAATTAGTTTCTGTTTGGAAAGGAAAACAAAAACAAAAACTAAACAAAAACAAAATCAGACGCAAATCAAGTAAAGCTTTTGTTGTTGTTTGTTTATTGTTATTGCAATTGCTTACTGTTGTGCTTAATAATTTGTTTATAAGGCGATTTCCGTCGAAAATATCAACATCGACTACCACAATGACGATAACGATGACGACGCTTTCCAATTGGCTGAGCGCTGACGTGTGTGTGTGTCTGTGTGTGTGTGTATTGCAAATCACACTTGCATTGTGTTTCTTAACCTTTCACTCTCTTGTTCGTTCGCTTACTCTCTTGCTTGCTGTTCGCTCTCTTATGCTTTCCCTGTACGTACATACATTGTTGTGTCGGCGTTGGTAAATTCAACACCCGCTAACACCATGTGAAAACTATACATTTGTACGACCAAAAACACATGCACCTATATTGTACATACGTATGTATGTGTGTATCTGTGTGAGTAACAATTGAAGCGATTACTGCATGCGATCTGTTCGGCACACACATACACTCAGAAAAACACGCGCTCTTCATGTGGCCATAGCCTGCTATCATTAACGGCTTGCTATCGCTTTTCGCTGCTCACTTCGCTCCCTCTTTCAATGCTTTGTTCGTTCGTTTGTTTGCATGCTCACACGCTCTCTACTGTTGCCCTCCCCGACGACACAGACCTTGTCGCCGTTCACATCGATGTGTTCGTGGTCGTCATCGTCGTTGCCTTCACTTGCCAGCGCTCTCCGTCGCTGGTTAATTTCACTTGGCCAAGACAATTTCATTACACACGTGCCATAGTAGCGAACCGATCAAGTCAACTGAATTATTTTTCTCCGCTCTTTTCTGGAAGTCGAATTTTTTGGGTATTTTTATTTATTTACTATTTTCCGGCTCAGTGTTTTAAATAAAAGGTCTACAGCTTCGTTTTTGTACAAAATTAATTGTGCTGCGATTTCAGGTATGTTTGACTCATTTCAAACCTTTGTGATTTAATTACGATTCGGATTTCTGCATACTTGTTCGTTCGCTAGTCGTTATAAAAAGGGGTTGCACTGTTGGGTCTAAGACGGAGATGAACCCAGTGCAAAATATACATATCTTTCTTTATCAAATTATCAATCTTTTGTGTTATTTTGATACTTTTCACGCACACTGAGTGGCATAATAAATTTGTTATTAAGTTTGTAACGGAGTGACTGTGACATCGGTTACCGGTATATTTATTCTTAATCAGCTTGACGAAACCAGTTGATTTAGCCATGCACGTCTGTCTATACATCCGTGTGTCGCAAATGTTTGTATAGAAAAGTGAAATTCTCAGTTTTTTTTTTCGTCCGCACATAACCACTACGATGGATACTCCTCATAGAAATCGCTTATTACAATTTTAGTTTGACTTATGTATGCATTTAGACGTAGTTGAAATGGACGCATCTAATTTCAGGTGTACACAAACACACACACACACACACACAAGCTGATATTTTCAATAGCCGACCCCATACGACATGCGTTCAAAAAATATCAGAAGAGTTTGTTGTTTTTGTCATCATCAAAGTACATAGTACACGTTTGATGATAAACACAAACATACATACAATACATACATACATATGTACTCCCAATTATCAACTCACTTTTTGGTCGAAACGCGTGAATATTTACTGGAAATTGTTCGGGGGTTGTGTGAAGAGTAATATATAATAGGTACTTCGGGTTATGGAGATTTGTGTCACTTTTTATTAGGGGGCGTTGTCCAGGCGTACTTATACCGGTTGCCCATTTCGGCATTTAAAGAGAGCGTGCGTGATTTCTAGCTTAGACCCTGCCGGTGTCAGCGTGCATTTTTTTCTTTAATTTTCTTTAATATATTTTATAAGGGGTGTACCAAAAATTAGTGCGAAATAACCGTTATTATAAATAGCTGATTATTATAAATAACTGATTATTTCCCTTCTAAGCAGTTGAAGCATTTAAAGGTCTTATTAATTTTGAAAGAGTAGTGCGAAGTTATAGCATAGATAATCCTTTCATTATATTAAATTTATTCGGATTACGGATTAACAGATGTTGTATTGCTGTATAACAATTGTAACGGTTTATGAAGACTCAAGTGTAGCCCGTAGTATGTAGAAGTTGGTTCTGCAAATCTCTACCCCTAAACTGAAAATTCCCCACATCCACATTAGCAAATTTTTTTATATATATATATATATTTTTTTTTACCGTAACCGTCACTTTAAATAGTCCTGGTTAAACATGCTGACCAGTTATTGAATCTCTTACCATAAATATGAAGTTTTAGGTATATAGATCAGACGTTAATAGTACTGATATTAAGGCTGGCGTTATTATTCCCTTATGCCACTTAAATCTCTGCAGTTTGTTGAGCGTGGCTTCTGCAGTTGCCGCATATATTAGAGCTGATCTTGTTGATATAATTATGATCTATAAGTATGACTAGGTCAAACTTGCTTACACGCAAGCTTGCTTGCTTTCTAAATCGAGCTTGGTGCCTAGTGTAAATAATAATATAAATAAATATATACAATATATATACTCTTACACTAAAATTACTGTTTTTGTCTGCTTTGATTTCTGTAGTTGTCCACTTGGAGTTTGGGCAGTTCTAGTGGTGGCGCTCGTTTGAACTGGAGCTTTTCGGCGGCCGTGCGTAACTCTTTTCGACACCGCAATAAATCAACTCGTAAGAGGTAATTTTTATCCAAGCGTTTTTATTTTTAATATTTGTAGTCGTTTTTTTTTTTTTTTTTTCGTTTATTTAGATAACAATGTCAAAAGTTAATTACATTAAAAACACAAATGTATGTATGTAAGAGTATGTTGGACAACGTATCTGGTCGAGCTCTCGAGTCCTTATGGCTATTATTCGAATAATTCTTTTTAGGAATTATTTATAACGACTAACTTATTCTCAAGCACAAGTATATTTCGATTGCAATGAAAAATTAAGGAAACAGACTAAGACTAATACTAAAAACTAGGTGTGGGATTTGGAGTGTTATTGGGGATAGGAAGATGGGAATAGAATGTTTGGTATTTTTAGGGTGTTTTCCACCAACAATGATTGGTGGTTTTTGTTGAATCACTCTTATCTTTCGATGAGATCGTGGTGTCGAACCGTTTGTTGTCAACACAAAGAAATAACTTAAAGAAATAATTTTGTTGTTGGTTCGCCTCTTGATGTGGTATAAAATCGGTACAGCTTCTTCGTTTTGTATAAAACCTTCTTTATCGAGATAAATAAAGATCGCGGGAGGAGTGTACTCGTTAACTGTGCACTCTTAAAAGTAGCTATCACATTCATAATACGGTGCGAAAATAAAGCTGTTGGTTGTAACCAAGGTTGCTCTAATTAAATGCTTTCTTATGAGGTTGATTATATGTGTATCTATTCTAATAATATTGGCCTCATTATAAAGTGTTTTGTTTGAATAGTAGTAAGTAAAATTGCTATTATGAGTTCTAAACATAGAGGTGCATGATCTTAGTATGTGTCTTTCTGTTTTTCCAAAGCGCTCCATGTAAGAAGTGAATATGTTGAAACATATTGGGCAAGCATAAGTTAATATTGGCCTAACTAGTGCTTGATACATTTGAAATCTTTACTTTGGCGTTAATGAGTCTACACGAAAAGACTCTTTTATAAGCATGATATGCGCTTTTGGTTTTAGATATTTGAAAATTGACATGATGGTTAAAGTACAAAAATGTATCCAGAATAACACCTAGATATTTGACAGAATTGGGATATGTTTGCGAAATGTTTTCATTATTTATAGTTATTGCGAAATGTCTCCAGTTTTTTTTAATGTTACTATTGCATTTCTTTATGGGCGGACGAAACAAGATACTTTCACATTTGTTTACATGTATTTTCAGATGCCAGTTTTCAGCATATTTAGTTACTATCATGATTTTATTTTGAAGTTGTGTATTTATATTGTGCAATATTGCATCTGAGTAGTAGATCACTAAGTCGTCTGCAAATGCAATGACATTGTCAATTTTATCCATGAGATCTAATAAGTAGAGATTAAAGAGTGTTGGGGCATTTACAGTACCTTGCTGCAAACCGTTTGTTATGCTGAATGTTTGCTCGCTTAATGCGTTATTAATATTAAGTTTGAATTTTTTGCCAGACAACATGTTGTAGATTAAGATAGTGCTATGTAATGGGAACTTGTAACTCATTAGCTTGACAATTAAACCTGGATTCCAGACTTTGTCAAAACAGGCTCCCGTTACAAATTTTTTATTCCAATTCCAGTTGATGTCAGCTACTAATAGGTTAATGGCGTGTATAGTTGAATGTTGAAATTTGAAACCGAATTGTCTATGACTAACTAGGTTGTTTTTCTCAAGAGTTTTATTTATATTGGAACTTATAATTATTTCGAAGATTTTGCTTATGTTGGGAAACATGCTGTTAGGACGCAGGTTTTTAATATTGTATTTGTCCTTTTCTTTTTTTAGGAATAATGACTACTCTCGCTGTTTTCCACTGATTTGGGAAGTATGCGTTATTTAGCATGTTATTGAATAGAGTACAGAAGTGCGTTACAAGTTCTATGGAACGGTTTTTAAGTACTATGTTAGGAATTTGGTCAAGGCCAGAAGTTAGTTTGTTTTTAAGTTTAGCTGAAATTGCGATAAGGTCGTGTTTTTGGATAAAGTAGTTGTCAGTTTGATGCTCACTTAAATTGTCTGCTCTTTTGTCCTCGTGAAATGATGTAACTCTTATATTGAAGCCCTCATAGCTTGTTTTGATTAATAAAAACTGGTTAAAGGCATTACTCACAAGGCTGTGAACTTCATTGTTTGAATCATTTTGTTTAGTGGCATGTATCAATTCAAAATGTCGAGCTACTATGTTCAATATATCGCTATTATTTGTAATAGTAAAATTTGAACGTACAACTCTTTCCAAATTATTCGTGTTTAATCCTGCAAATTGAATTAAGTTCGCTAAGTTAGCCGTGACATTTAGGTGACTTAATGTGTTTGGATCCTTTCTATTTAAAGTCTTTTTAATAAGTGAAAATTTAGCAGGGTTCTTTGGACATATGTATGAGATTTTTTGTTGCATTTTTCCATTAAGGTAGTTTCTCACGTTGTCGTTTATCATTTTCTTAATAAGCTTAAGTTTGGTTTTAGCTAACATCAACATAGTGTCAGATAGTTGGAATTCAAGTCTATAGTGTCTTTTGATTAACGTTAGGTATGTCTTTTTTTCGGTTAATAATAGTCTTCTACTCAAGTTTATAATGGAGCTAACATTAAAGGATATGATGTTTAATGTTTTAGGAGATATTCTGTTGTTTATTAAATTAGGGTTCATACTGAGTCAAATATGCTACAGACTGTATCCAGTCGATGTCCTTGTACTTTAAGTTGATTTTCTAAGTTTGCATTATTTAATTGGTGGAGAGTTGTGTTTGAACTGGATTGATTCGAAGTATTCTTAGTGGTAGGCTGTAAATTATCTCTAATTATTTGTGAGTAACTTATATTAGGATTTAAAAACTGTGAAGGGCTCGTTTTTATATTTGTTACAATGTTTTTTTTTAGCTCTTATTTTAAGTATAAGTTCTCTATAGCGTTCACAACCTTTATATGATGCAGGGTGACAAGCTTTTTTGCACAAGACGCAGAAGAGCTTTTCCTTAGCGATGGGCGCCTCGGAGCCCAGGGGGCAATCTGAGCTTTTGTGTGGATTGCTGCATTTGGCGCATCTAGGTGTTAAATGACAGTTAGCCGCGCTGTGAAAAAAGCTTTGGCAGTTTCTACACTGGGTTATTTCAGGTCTTCGAAGAGCTTCCCATTTAATGTGGTGGTATTGGATGTTGTTAATATGTTTTAGTAAATTCACACTGCTCTCCGCGCTAATTTGTACCATGGAAATTGGTAGTTTTATATTTTCTTGAACAGATTTTTTTGTTGTAAATTGCTTTACATTTAATATTTTGAGGTTTTCGTTTTCATGTGTGGCATAATTCGTCAAGAATTTCGTGGGGGTCTGTATTGCCTCCAAAGCCTTTCATTAGATATGTCTTAGCTTTAAGACATTTGGGTGTATAAGAGTAGAATTTAGCATTAGCCTTTTCTAAATGGCCTCTTACTCTTTTATAATCGTTGAAATTTGAGAGAAAAATGGCACGTTTGTTTTGATTAAATTCTCTTATTGTATATCAAAAATATTTATTGGTGGTACGTTTGTACGTTTTCGTTATTATTTTTAACATTTATTTTATTTGAGCATTTTTCGTTGTTGTTGTTAACTGTTTTTGGCGCTGTCGAAGTTGGCGATCACTATACAACTTCGGTGAATTAATCGCACTTAATCAGGCACAACAGTTAGTAATAAACGAGTAGATAAATCGAATAATCGCGATCACACGTGCTGCTCTTATAGCTGTCACGACTTGATTCCTATATGTAGTCGAACTAACGTCTCGTTTCAATAACCCAAGCAGCCTCACATCGCTCCACAGCCTGCGACGTTCGAAGACGCAGTGGCATAGGCCTCTAACGAACTCCATCTTTAGCACACACTTCAAGGAGGCCAGTCGCAACGACGATTTCTGCATTGACTTGCTCGTGGCCAAAGGCGCATTTGGCGTTGTGTTCAAAGTGAGCGACAAGCCAAACAAGGAAGCAACGACAGTCTCATGCTATGCCCTGAAAGTGCTTAAGAAGTCAAAAGTAATTCTCGCATCGTGTCATTTCGTTGGAAATGAGTTAAATATTTACTTTTTTTTGCTTGTTTATTGCAGTTGATAGCGGAGAACAGCGTGCAGCAAATTAAAGACGAGGCCGATATACAGAGGACTTGTGGCCATCACCCGTTTATTGTGCAGCAGATCGATTTGTGGCAGACACGTTACAATCTTTACATACGTACGTAAACCAAGGCTTCCCAGCATTCAGTATATAATTTTGAACGCACTCTTTTTTTGTAACCTCTAGTTTCCGAATACGTTCCAAATGGTGAGCTTTTCTCGAAGATTGCCTACTTTTCACTGGACTTAGTACGCGTCTATTTGGCCGAGATTGCCCTTGCCATCGGTGAGTTATATTCGTACACTGGAGCGCATGTAACTCATGCATTTCCACAGATTTTCTGCACAACGCCGGCATTATTTATCGTGATGCGAAGCCTGAGAATATTCTGCTCACACACGACTTTCACATAAAGCTAACCGATTTTGGACTAAGCAAGTGGCTGAAACTGGGCGCGACAACGAAGACTATGTGCGGCACTTTCAAATACATGGGTACGCTTTAAAATAGACTAGACTAGATAGATATATATATATATATATATATATATAATATATAAGTCCTACCAACAAGAACCAAGGCAATCAAAATTTCTTAAAACAAAAAAATTAAAATAAAAGTTTTGTTAGAGATAGAGACAGCGAAAGCGATGTGTTGGAGAGTGACCCGTGAAAGTAAGCGAGTGTCGAAATTGTCCATAGGCGTAATTGTGGTTTGAAGCGGCAGCCAAAAATTTGTTTGTAAATTAAGCAGAACGGAGCGAGCGAGTACATCAATTGTGTGCGCAATAAAAGTGAAAGAGAGAGACAGAGAACGAGAACGAGAAGGAAGGTCAACTTGCAACAACGAAATTCTGGAATAAAACGTTTTTGGCTGATTAGTATAGTTTCAGCAAAATTCTTTGTGAGCACAATACTTGGTTAACAACCAACCACACACTCCCGCATACACACACACACACTCCAGCACACACACACACACACACACACACACACGTATATATACATTTATATATATAATCACGACCCGACCAAAATTGGCGCAGCATGAACGCGCGCTCGCAGGTCTTTGATTTGACTATGGAAGGCCGCCAAGTGGACGAGGCGGTCGCTAGCATTTTTCATACGGTGCTCTTTCATCGCTGCCTTGGCAAGTATATGTACACGGGTGACGCGCAATACTCGATCGGCACGGTTGGCTACACCGATGTCGATTGCGATTTCATTGACTTTACTTACGTTTGCTGCACATCGGATAGTCTGAATCGCACCGTGAAACGAGCCATCAGCCAATTCAGCGAACAGTTGCGTTCGAACGAGAGCTGCGGCTCCGGTCAGATTAGCTTGGAATTTTACCAAAAGAAGAAATCACGTTGGCCCTTCCAACAGGAGTCCATCCCGTGGGAAGTGTGGACGGTGCATTTAGATCTCATTAAGCATGAAAGCGAAGACGATCGTCAGACGTGCCGCGAGAATGTTTCCGATTTGCTTACTGAGAAGGTTATCTATATTACCGAGCTAATGAACCGTTACGACTATGTACCCAAAACACCGGGTCAGAACGAAATTGAATTCATATTCGATACGACCTATCCCGATGTGCAGCCGTATTTGTTCAAATTCGATTTTTCGACATCGGGCTCGAATATCCCCTCCGTGAGCAATGCCATGAAGAAAATCATTAAGGAGACGCTCGCAATGTGACTACTGACTCTGGTAGTCGGTCGGTCATAGGAGAAACAATCGCTTGGAAAGTTTGCTTTCTATCTTAAGTTCAAAGTCGTCGTATGCTCTGAATTGAAAAGTTCATTAGTGAGAGTACCTTAGCTTTAGAATTTCGATGGTTATACTCTTTGCATAGTGCCGATTAATTCAATGCAATAGTCTCGTCAGTAATAGGCTCAGTCTCGAAACAAAAAAACACCGCATTTTAATTTAGAAAACAAAAAATCATAAAACATTTTCGTTTTTCTTGAGCGTTTTTTCAAGTCGCTAATCTAATAGAAGTGGGTTCAGCGTGGTTCTTTGAATTCGGGCGAACCACACACAGCTGACTTCCTTAGTAAGAATTAACGATGAGGTTTTAACACAAGCTAGTGTTGTAGAATATTCATGTGAAAAGTACTTAACAGCTGCGTAGCTCATTAAGAATTTATTAATAATTAATGTTTAATGAATTTATTTGTTTAAAAAAATGTTTTCACTTATATAAAAATACGCGGGTAAACCAGGGCACGGTTTTTTTTTCACAATTTCAAAGATATCGGTAAAGAACTTTTAGAGATTTGCCATTATATATAATTATATATAAGAAATCGTTTGTGCATTTGTTTGAAACGCATGTTCTTCACATCCAAAAGGGGCTATCGAGCTCAAATTTTTACCTTGGTTTATGTTCGAACCACTTTCGGTTTTTTTTTTTTTTAACTTTGTTTTGGACCCCTTGGTTGAGCTATTTAGGTTATTCATATTCGCAAGCATTAAAAATTGTTTGCAAAGAGAGTATGTGCGCACATTTGCGCTCACTTATGAATATAGTGAGAGCGCACACAATTATTTCTTTTTCTTTTATAGAAGATTTTCAATATTAAAACAACTGTTTAAATAATTGTTTACCTAACAATATTAACAAATGCACAAACGTTCTTTGATGGCAAAAGCACATTTGCCGTGTCTAGCTAGTATGCTCAGCAGATGCTAGTCAAGAGCGCTTGACTTCAACAACTTTAAAAAGACTTGACGCACGCAACGCTTAGAATCCTAACTGACTGACTACATAATTCTTTTTTTTGGAGTTAGCCACCAAATAGTTATTTACGTAGTTAGGCGAGGCGGCAGGCTTATTATGGTCGGAATTGGCTTGGCCTACAAATTGTGTTCCAGTCAACGATGAACTCTTCTACCAAAGCATAGCTCTTGACTACTGTAATACCCTTTTTATAATTGTTTTTGTTTTGTGCACAGAACTAAAAAGAAAAGAAAAAAGAACTATTGTTTGTAACACTTTGTCACTGAGTACCAGCTAAGAAAAAACCATTTAAATACTTGTATGTTAGACTTGGTTACTGCCGAGTTGTGAGCCCGGATCATGCACTTGATTTGGGTTAGTTGGTGCCTTCAATTTGTTCAATAATAGTAGCCGCTAGTTAAGATTCAATATTTTTGTATATAGTTGAGCAACGCGCAAGATCTCTAGCTTTGTTGATACGGTCTATGCCTGTACAATTCTTTAATCTACCAATTGAGTTGCAGCTGTGTAAAGAGTATAAGCCAAGTGTATCATATTTATATATAGTATATATATATATATATATATATATATGTTGTGCATATCCCAGAAACCAATATACTTTTTGGCATAGTTCCAAAAACGGTGCGCTGATTGTGGCCGCACGTACCTCTTAATGTGTTTACTAGATTATTATATTATTATTCTAAAAATTTGTCATAATTTAGTTGTAGTTGTTTGAATAATCGTGGTACTTGTAAGCACCACAAACGCACCTACTCTTGAACAATCTGTCCCATCGTACACACGAACTACGCATATAAATTCAATATAATTTATCATAATCTTTATCTATACACGTTGTACACTTATATATATGCTTAGTCATATCCAAATCGTGGCTATGTTTGCGGCCGTCTATCGAATGATTTGGAATCAAACAGTTTTATAAGGTTTCTCATTTTTGCATTAGGTTTTCTTTTTTTTGTTAGAGTTGCTTTAGCCAATTTACGCCTCCAGCCTCCAGCACAGTGTAATTACGATGTACGAAAGGTTAGGTCTATAGTTTAATGTATTGTGTGTATACGAGGAGATGTGCCCTCGATCATTGCACGAACTAATAAGCAGTTAGCGATGTAAGTTGATCATATTTAAAGTGTAATTACCGTAAGACAATTTTCAGTAAGTTTTCACTGGTTTATTCAGATAGAAAGCATACGCAGTATGCATACGCATACTGAATGCAATATCTATATTTTATTTTTTAAGAACCACAAAGAAACCAGATTAAGAAATTAGTTCAATGAAAGTTTTGACAAATTTGATGTTGCTTCTTCTTTCTTCTGTTGTTGTTTTGTTTTATACTTTACTTCTGGGTGCATACACTAATTCGAGTAGCATGCATCGATTTCCCAAATCTCTAGTGCTTGAATATGTTTAAAATATACACTACAACTGATCCGTTGTTTGGATCAAAGTTTCATGGCAAAGTTGGCATACTATAGTTTAGGGCACAATGAGCTGCGCGTTAATCTTTCATATTGAACAATTTGAGGCTCGTGGCTTGCGTTGTTGTATACCAAGCCAATTGCCTTTAACCGGTTGTACGCGGCTTGAGAGAATTTCCAGTCATTTTGGCATTGATGTTGGACCAATGTTTATAGCAAAGAAAAACAAGAAAAATCACCAAAACAAAAACAAATAAAGAGGAATAGAAGAAAAGGAAAATTGCTGTAAAACTAATGAATGAAATAACGGAATGAATAAACGGAAAAAAACCATTAAAAAAAAGCAGAAACAATTTTAAACTAAAGTGGACAAGGATTAACCAAATAAGCAGAATATATAAAAATAGAGTAAACTAAAAATTATTAAAAGGAAAATAAAAACCTACGAAGCATCCATCCGCCATTTACCTTTACGATTATAGTCAAGTAGTTGCAATAAAGAAGAGACCTACATTATATGGTATAGACTTTATATGCATATAACAAGGAAAAGAGCGAAACGCGTCAAGAGGGCGCACCAATCACTAAGAATCCCTAAGAACTTGGCAATAGAAAATCAAAAATTTATTTTAATAAAAAAAAAAAAATAAAAAAAAAAGAATTTAAAAAATTGTGATGTGTAAAAACAAAAGTTTGAATGATGAGCAACGCTAAAAAATAAAAATTAAATGAAATAGAACTTAAAATAAAAAAAAAATCTGCAACTTTGCTTTGTACATAAGAATACAGATGAATATAGAGAGCGAGATGGAAATTTATATACACAGACAACGGTCATTGAAAGCTGATACTGACGTTGAACTTGTTCATTATAATTGTGATTGTAATTAAGTAATTTTTAGCAGTTTAGTTTTAAAAGTAAATTTAAAAAAATAAAATAAATAAATAAATACAAAACAAAAAAATGTATTTAATTGTTGTAAAAGAAATAATAAAGATATAATAACAACAATGACAACAAATTTAAAAGAAATGAAGCATATAAATAAAATATATAAAATATTAAAATAAACAAATTTTTAAAAAATGTAAAAAATTTTATTTAATAGAATGTGAAATATATGCAACAGAACGCCGAATTCTGAGCTCTATTAAAATGTGCATTGGCAATGAAAAATTAAAAACAAAATTGTCTTTCTTATTGCTTAGAGTTGTTTGCAGTTGTTTAACCCTTAGCTGATTTGTACGCTACTTTGTTTTGACTTATTCTTCTGCGTCATGCAAACATTATTTTTATGTTTTTAAAAATATTCTTTTTATTTATTTTTATTTATAATTTTTTATTTTATTTTAATTTTTGTGTGTTCTTAATGTTTTAAGAGTTTTTTCTAATTTTTAGTTTTGCTTATAAAATTAAAATTAATATTTGAAATTAGTAGTTTTTTTAATTTTTAAAAATATTTTTATTTAATTTTTTTAATTTTATAAAATTTTTTATTTTGTTAATTTATTTTATTTTTTATATATATAATTATTTTATTTTTATTTTATAATTTTATTATGTCTTTAAGTCTCCGACTAACTTTGCTGCTTCATAGTTAGGTTAGCTGTCATTAGGGTCATAAAAACATCTCTGAAAGTTTCAATTTATGTTGTATAATAATTGTCGGCGACGTCGACTTTAGCACTCTTCTTTGCTTGTATGTCAGGTAAGTAAAGTCGATTTTTCTTTTTTTTTATTTCGCAGCGCCCGAAATATTGTGCGGTGAGGCGTACGGACATGCGGTCGACTGGTGGGCCTTGGGTGTCATTGTATGTCAGATGTTAACGCAGAAGGTGAGTTGAGTAATTACTAAGAAGTGGTGGCTAATGTCACTACGTCAGTACCATCACATGGTCCGTTTATTCGGCTCGAACAAATTTCATTAAATTCTGCCCGCTTCCCCCCATTAAAAAACACCAACAACTCCCTTTACGATCTCTCGTTTTTATTTAAGAATCTTCTCAGTCTATATAAAAAAATTATACTTCATATATACTTCTTAAAAATTTATACTCTATTCATATATATAATAATCACCGGCGCGTACCCACGCCAGGGTTGGCATACAACCCGCGAAAGCACTGCGGCCGAACGATTTCACAAAAAAAAAAAAAAAAAATACATATGTATATATATATATTTTTCGCGTGCAATTTTTTGCCAGGATTCATTAAAAAATAGATTGGTTCTGGTTGTTAAATAGAATACTTCCCATTGCTGTGATTTGCTCTGTTTGCTCAGGCTCATATTGATTGCGGTTGGTGTTGGGTAAATAAAATGGAAGTCGGGATGCGGTTTAGACTCTGGTTAATAGTCAAATTCTTGCTCACTGCGGATCACTGCGGCGTCTGATTGATTGGTGACTAAATTAAGATGTAATTATTATTATGTATTATTATTGCTCGATCGTGTAACGCTACTAAATCATATAGATGTGTATTCAAGCATGCCATCATATTGGTTTGTCTTATCTCTTCTATTCTATTCGATGTGATTCGGTTGCAATTCATTTCTGTTCTTCTTCTCTGCCCCATTCGAGTCTCTGCACTGCGTTTCGGTATCCCTGGTATAATTCCGTGTTGTTCTGGTTTTGTGTTCCTTTGATCATTAAACTATAATTATCATTTATAACTAAATACGACTAACTATACTTTAAAAGGGGTACATGTGGGAGCGGACGACAGAAAGGACATCAGTGCTTCAGATTCGGTTAGCGAGAGATGGTGAGAGGGAGAGAAAGAGAGAGAGAGAGAGAAAGATATTGGGTGACTTCAAACTCGAGCATTTTCATTTTGTTTCTCTGGTCATTGCTTGATCAAAGTTGTGATATGGCGATGGGCGAGTGCGGATTGAGATGTGTGCAAATGTGGGCATAGAATTATTCGTGCTGCAAATCTAATTCGATTTGTCTTCCTTCGAGTTGTCATTCTCTTCAGATTCCTTCGACTCGGATGATTCCTTTGACTCATCGGACTTCTTGGCGGATTCGGATTTCTCCTCTGAAGAGATCTTCTTTTCATCGGTCTTCTTTACCGCCTGTTGAGTGTCGTCAGCGCCTTGTTTGGCTGCGGGTTCGGCTTTGTTCTCAGGGCCAGATGCTGGTAAAGTAGCGGCAGGGGCAGCGGGGGCGGCGGCGGCGGCGGTGGCGGCGGTGGCGGCGGCGGCGGCTTCTTCGATCTTTCTGGGCTCTGATTCAGGCACAAATGCTTCTACTGGGCGTTCGGCTACCGTGTTTGCGAACTTGGTGTTCGGCTCGGACGACTGAGCTGCAGCAACTGGCTTCAACTCGAAAAGACCTTGCTTCAAGTCTGATTGTGCGTCGGCTGGAACAGAGACTGAAAGTAGTTCTTCGGATGGCTTCATCTCTTCGGACACAATACTCTTGATAGATCCCGAAGGAATAACCTGCACATTGCTCACGGGTTTAGCTTTCTCTGATTCGGCGGCGGTGGCGTCGGCGGCGGCGGCAGGGGCGGCAGAGCCCGAAACCTTTTCCTGTTCGTTGATTCGTTCTTGTCGTGCTGGTTGCTTTTCCTCTCCAGCCAATTTCCTGTCTTCCTGGCCGGCAGCACTGTCACTGGAAATGTCATTGGCAGAGGAAGACTCATCAGCGCCAACTGGTTCGGGAGCAATGGGCGAAGCAGGTTCCGACACCTCCGATTTCAATTCAATCACGCGTTCACCGGTTTGTGGTTCTTTGAATTCTTCGACAGGTAGTTTTTTGGCGGGTGTGTCCTCAGCGGCTGCTTCTGTTTTTTCCTCCTTGTTGAATTCGCCTTCAAAGTTTGCTTCCTTGGGTAATTCCGTTGATTTACCAGCGCCTGTAAGGGCTGAGTGCAACGCAGGTTTGGCCTCTTCGACGATTTGCTTTTGGACTTCAACATTCGCGGCGGGCGCATCAACTATTGGCACAGCCTTTGGCGCTTCGGCCGACGGTTCTTCTTCGGTGCGTGCTGCCTTCTTGTCGCTCTTCTTCTCTTCCAGTGCGGCCTCCTTCTTCTCCACGCCTGTTGCAAATGCTAATGGCTTCTTCTCATCGGCAATTGGTTTCTTCTCTGGTATGGCGGGGGCAGTCTCAGCATCAGGCACATCCAATTTAAGATCGGATTTCGATTCGGATGACTTCTTCAGTTCTGGCTGCGCTTCATTTTTCGCTGATTCATTGTCGGCCAAGGGAGCTGCGGCGACAGGGGATGCAGCAGCTTGCGATGCTTCGGCACCAGCTTTCAATTCTTCGACAGCACGGGATTCGAGCACCTTGACGGCACTAACAGGATCCACAGGTTTTTCTTCGGTCTTTTTAGCAACATCTGACAACTTGGTTTCGGAAGCGGAGGCGGCTTGCACGATGGAAACCTCTTCGTCGGGTAGAGGCAGAGCGAAGGCGCTCGCGAGGCATATGGCAGCGAGTATGATTAATTGGAACTTCATTGCTGTTGAAAAGAAGAGAGGGAGAGAAAAAGAGAAGGAGAAACATTGAATGAAAGGGTGGAGAAGAGCGATGATCGTGCGTTAAATGACTTTGACATTTGCTTTTTGTTGTTGTTGTTGTTGCTGTTGTTATTGTCGCTACTATTGTTGTTGCTTTTGTTAGATTTTGGTTGATTGTTGTTCTGTTCGTTCGTTGTTTTGTAATCAAATACAAGCAGTAACCTTTGCTCAAAAATTATGCAACAATGGCGACTGCAACTATTTTGCTATGCTAATGTTGCCGCTTCTAGCTAATTGCAACGGTGCGCGGTATATGAATGCATGGATAAGTGGATGCCTAGATAGATGCATGTATGGATAGTTGGGTGGATTTATGGGTATGGATATGGATATCGATATGGATGGATGGCGCCTATGTCTGCCTGAGTGCGCACTAAGTCTACACTCTCCTAGTTCGCCATACCCACACACCCTTACACCCTCACACCATCACACCACATTCTGCAATGCGCAACTCAACAAAAGGTCAGTTGTTCCGGCGCATTGGCGTTGAGCATTGCTAAGTGGTGCGGGCGTTGAGCGGCGTGTCTCTAACAAGTCCAATTGAAATATTTCAAAATCGTCATAAACGTCATCATTGTCATCGTTGTCGGCGAGCTCGGTTCATTGTCTGGCTGCCAGTGCGAAGAGTACACTGATTAGCATATTAACTTGAGCACCAAGTTTGAGTCTCAATCAACAAGATAAACCGAAAGCCACTTACGAAACACTTTTCACATCCCGTCCAACGTACTTAAACTAACCATTCACTTAAGTGGTTTTATATATGTACACATATATACATGATATGTACAAGTGCTTATTTACGGTGTATGTACAGATTACGGTCTTAAGCTCAAGCGTAATAAATATTCGCCATAGCCAAACTTTTCAATTCGCTTGTCTTTAATTCGATTAAATCAAATGTTTCTCAGTGACTTTTGCATGTTGCACACGCCCCACTACACCCATTCCGCTCGCAAGTCACGCTAAATGTGTCGCCCGTAAGTGGCAAAGACGGAAGCTAATAATTGAAAGCGCTCGTGGTTCCTTTGGATCGCTTTCCAGAAGCTTCGCCATGATTTGCTGTTTTATTCGCGCCTACGCGGTTGCTTCGCAGTTTTTCAGAACTTTTCGCTTCTTTAAATAATTTTGTTGTAGAATTCTTATTGGCTGCATTCATGCAAGTTCAACGATTCGACGACCCAGCGTATGAAGAGTGCGGAAGCAAAGAAATTCTACATCTTCTAACCTCTTCTTTTTCTTCTTTTTATTCTTTACTTTCATTTCTTCTGCTTGATTGCGATCAATGATAATTCTTGGATGTGCTAAAATTTGCGCTCGTCAAATGAATTTCTTTGGCATAAAAATTTCGCCAAACTCATACGCAAATCATAGTTATGCCCCATTTAAGCAGCGGCGCGTTTTGCTTTTGCAAAGCGTTAAGCATCGAGCGTACTGATTTGAATCAAATGTTCAGATTTTGCGTCAAACTAAATTGCATTGGTAAAAAATTTGAAGCTTGAATTGATTGAGCAAACATAACGGTACTTCGTTTTGGACAAACTTAAATCAGGCAATAACAATTTTTAGCTACATATATTAAAATGTTGGTTATATTTTGCGTTACGGTGCGGCGCAGACAATGGAAGGGCGTAAATCTTAAGCTGTTGAAACTGAGATATTTCGCGTTTATGCATTTATGTTTTCTTCTTTTTTTCTTTCATTTTAGTGTCGACTTAAAACTTGTTTTTTTTTTTTTTTTTGGTCTTTTGGTCTTTTGGTTCGTGCCGTTATCAGCGAGAGGAGCTTATTTAAAATATGCTTTAAGCGACCAAAACTAAGACCAGAAATAAAGCAAAGCAAAGTAAAGCGCATATCAGATCGAAAAGGCAAAGCAAGAACTTCACCTTTTCGATGAAATTTTGTGGCAGTGCATTGACACTTGCCGCGTCGTGTCGTGTCTTAGCTTGGCTTGGCTTGGCTTGGCTTGGTTTGGTTTGGTTTGGCTTGTCTTCGCCTTTGCCATTGCCTTTGCCTTTAGCTTTAGTTTCGACATCTTTGGCTTCTTTCTTGGCTCTTAGCGCTTGATATGCGAAATCGTTGAACGGGCTTTCTTTAAAGAGACGCGATTCTGGAAAGATTTCGTACCAAGTCGACAAAACAAGTTTATACTTCTTCGTATTCTTCTTCATAGTAGCAAGAACATCAGTCAGGACTTGCCCCACTATTCGCTTCATACAAATGTCAATAGCTTCAACGTTGTCCAAACTAAAAATTCTCGTGCAACTACATTCATTAGTTAGTTAGTTAATTTGGTATTTGCTCAAATTTAGTGGGTATTTTTAGAATTTTTTGCTCAACACTACGCTTGTATTTTGCATAACAATGTAATTTAGCGGTTTTTCAAACAAAATTAATTTTACTTTGCAATGGCTGCTTCCTACATGCAAAGTCAAAGACTAAGACCTTCTAAAACCATTATTGAATTAGTATGTTTGCTCTGAGCAGTTGAGCCAAATCTTGTCTGAAGTCCTTAAACATAAAATGCTCAAAAAAAAAAAAAACAAAAAAAATTAGGTATAAAAAAATGAATCTACGAAAACGTCGTTGAGACCGTAGTAGTTTATGTATCAGAAACAAAGTTGTTTTCCTTTGCGAATGTCTTGGTCAACTAGTTTTGAATTTTGATAATTATGCGAGCCTCTACAAATTGTTAGTTTCTCAAGTGGTCAGGGGGTCTTTAATGTTTTGCATATGAATTTCATGCAGGCTGACTTTGACTAAGTGCGTATCAGGAACTGACTTGATTTTTATGAAATGAGAAACAAAATATCGTGCAACACCATCAACAACAACACCAACAACAAATCAATAAATTTTAACGATTTTCTTTTTTTCAAATTTTGTGTTCTGTGCCGTACAACCAAAATTATGAAATATGCTCACTGCACGACACAAAATAATATACTTTATAGTAATATACAAATTATATATACATGGTTACATATATAATATATATATATATATATAGATTTTCGGCTTTTGTTCAAAATTCTTAGTGCACTTACCTGTTTTTGTATTTGAGTTATGAAAAAAGTTGTTTGTGTAGCTGAAGCCTTTTTCGTACTTTTTAAGATTTTTTTTTTTTTGAATTATTTTTAATGGTGAAAAAGATTTCGATCAAATGCACACGAAGGTATCTGTTGAACTGTTGTTAGTTAAAAAAACTAAATCGTCTGCGATACGACACGACAGCAAATCCTGATCGACACCAGAAAAAAACACCAAAAAACAACACAAAATGATTTGCTTTGTGCAGACTTTTTTAATCCCGACAGTAACAGACGCAAAAGACAACAGACAAGACAAAGATTGTAGTGGTTGTGTAGTTACAGCAGCAGAGATTTGAATTCTTACTGAGACCGTGTCCAGAGCGGTCAGTTTCAAGAATCACTTTAAGTGCTTGCTGCGCTGAGGAGCCGCTTTTATAGGGAACAAGCGAACGCAGCGAACGGCGCGTCGTATGCCAGTTGAGACGAGACGGGACGAGTCGAGCCGATCCGATCCGATCCGAATCGCGCTGAGCTGAGCTGAATTGAGCCGAGTCGAAGTTATTCGAATATACGATGACAAACGACAAATGGCGACGTCGTCGACGACGACGCTAGCGACGACAGCGAAGTCGGCGCATAATGCTGTTTATCATCGTGATTTTGGTGATCATTGCTGTTGTGCTGATGTTGATGGCGAGGATGATGATGACACTGACGCTCGTAGCCCCGTGGTGAGTTTACTCGTAGATGCGGCTGCGTTGGTTCGCCGGTTCTAGCTGTGTGTGTGTGTGTGTGTGTTGCCTGCCACTCTTAAATTTATTTATTTATTAATTTAGTATTTTATTTAATTTTTTTTTTTTTTTTTTGCCTTTGTTGACCAGGAGACAAACGTTCGTAAGTTGATTTTTCAACTATTCTGTGATTTTGTAGATAATAATTTTGTGTTGTTGCACTTAAAGCTGACCTTTGAATGCATAATAAAGTGTCAGGTTTACCTTTATTCAATCGTCTAATCTATTCAAAGGGCAGTTTTCGCTTCTAGTGCGTCCAAATCCTAACTAAAGTCAAAGGTTCGGCTACCCTAATGAGATGCCTCGATTTGTTATCTTCAAAAGATGAGCATGCTGTCTTCAATCGTGGTATATAAATTTAATGCAAGGGTGGATCATTTGTTAAGAAACTGTCCACCGTATGCTCTCTCAGCTAGGATTCGATCTTAACGAGTAGCTACACATATTCAATATTATTGTTTAATCGAGTGTTAGCTATTAATATGTATTGACATATAGACAAGGCCTTAATTTGTACAGTGTAACTCACCGTCTCGACAACTGATGGTAAGGCGTGTCCGTAGAGTTTATCAAATCCTTTCTTTCTTTAATGAGCTTAATATGCCAGAGTTCATGCAAGCTAAATGACGCAGTTTGCTTAAAAAAAGCCGGTAGTCTATCACTATACATTGTGTAAAATAAGTTTCCGGAATTTATTAATTTCAAATTGAAACAAATTTTTGTGTAAGTTTGATTGCAATGTGGCAGACAACCAGTTCATTCGGAATTCCTTTCAGACGGACAAACAGTTAATAAATAATATTTTTTGAGCGTCATGAGACGATTCAGTCATGTGTGGAAAAACAATTCTTGGATCCTGCACGACGATAAACCGCCGTCGCACGCATGGATCTTGTTAATCGATTTTTCGGCCAAGAGCTCAAGAAATAATAGCGAACAAGCGAGCACACTCTATGACTTTTTCTTATTGCCGAAACTCAAATTACATCTTAGTGGAAGGTGCAGAAAGAGCTTAGGCGCTACCATCTTCAGCGTTTAAAAAGTGTTTTGAAGACTGGCAGAAGCATTGGCGTATATGCATTGTTGCTGATGCGGCCTACTTTAATTTGAGTTTTATTTAAAAATTTCGTTTACTTATTTTACATAACTTGTATTATATAATATGTATATTAACAAACGCAAGCAATATTGCGTTTGACCTTAAAGTGCCGAAGATTCAAACAGAACACTGTCTTATTAATTGGTCTTCATATTTCCTCGGCTTGATTTTCCACAAGCTACATATAATTGTAGCATATCTGGATATACATCTTCACCTATTAGAACAGCTGCAGATTGAAGTATGGAAATTGCTGTAAGTGTGTGTGTGTGTGTGATAATAGGGAAATAAACTTGAAATCATAGAGATTTTTCTTCTGAGTAACCCTGCTTACCCTGGCGACATAATGGACCGTCGCCAAAGTCAAATTTTTGACGGCTGGCTTCCCAATACTGCTTCCCAAGGGCAGGGGCCATTAATTCTAATTAATTAGTTAATTATTTGTTGTTGTAGCCTGAATTTGATGTTGGAAATTGTGCTTGATATCATATCTGTAACTCTTAGAGCTAGTGGTTCTGAGATCAATAGATCAATAGATCTAATGATTGATTGGTCAACAAAGCAGCTTATGAAACGTATGTATGTATATTTGCACGTCCAGTGCTGCGATCAGTTCATTATTGCATTGTCGTCCAAAAATAGCTTAGGCAAAGGCATGTCCAATCCTGCCACAGCTAACTGCGTCTCTTGAGTATCGAGCATCGAGCATCGAGCATCGAACGCGGATCGCCACAGGCAGGGGCAGCGTGCAGCTCATACTGCGATTGCTGAAAATAGCAACAGGTTTAGATAAGAATGTTGCTATTTTTAAATGTCTGCCATCGTAAAGCCCAAAAACGACTGAGGCATCTGCAAGCTAGCAATTTGTATGGCTTCAAAATGTTTCAAAGTCCCCGCTGCACGTGTTCTACCAACGCTTTACTATGCTTTCCTTCGCTATGATTTTCTTTGGCTAACTAACGATGACTGTGCCTGCGTTGTGCTCATGGCCGCCGCAGGAGCAAACCACAATCTATTTTTAACTAGCGACAGCTGAAGACCGATCGATACGATCGATGCGTTCGATTGGTCTGCAAATAGAGGATCGGTGGGTTGGTTAGTTGGTTGATCGGTGGATCGGTGGATCGGTGAAAAAAATCGCATCACATCATACCAGAGATTGATCGTCGATTGGAGTCAAAAGACTAGTTTGTGTTATGCAGATACTTTTTGTACTCTTATATTCTTTGCGGTCGTTCTTGGTTAATGACAGACGGAAAGAGCTATTAAAAGATGCGCGCACAAGCAAGCGCACGACTGCTCTTCAATCGAATAAGGTTTATGACCAAACTCGATAATATCAGCAATCAAGCATAAATTGAAAAATTGTTAGTTTTGCTGCGGCAATGGCAACGGCAACGGCAACGGCGATGGCAACGGCGATCGCAACGGCGATGGCAACGGCGACGGTGTTGACGACCATCTAGAAAAACCAGAAAGTGCGACGATCTTCATTCGCATTCGCAGTAAAAGAAAATTCTATTTTTAAACTTGCACAAGAACTAACCACGTCCAACTAAGTTACTAACTATCGGCGAGTTGCAGTGAAACATTTAAGTGCATCACAGTCACGATTGCCTTTGCTCTTGCTCTTGCTCTTGCTCTTGCTCTTGCTCTTGACTTAGCTGTTGGCAGTCTTGCAGAACCATCGATCGAGCCAACCATCGATCGAATGAGCCTAGCGCTGCCAATTGCGGAAAATGTTTTTATTGCTTGCCGCGATCGTTTGCTGTTTGCTTTTCGTTGACTTTGATCGCTTGCTGATCGTATTCACTTGCTGTGATCTGCGAGTTATGTTGCGTTCTCCAAACACGTTCGTTCGATCGACTTGCTTTGAAATGAAATTCTAAAACGAAAAATCCTTTTAGTAGCAAGAAGTCGAAGAAGTACAAGAAATTGAAGAAGAAGTTACTGCTTTAGGAGTAATGCAAGCCAGCGATCGTGTCGCTTTGGTCAGAAAAAGAATTAAGAAAATAAAAAAAAACGTCAAGAAAAAGAGAGAATAATTTTCTTAGTTAAAACTTGTTTTTGGACATGGTTTCTTTTCTAGTTAATTTCTTTTCGTTTCGCCTTAACTTGGTTTGGTTTTGTTTTTGGTTTGGTTCGTTATGGTTTGGTTTGATTTAGTAAAAGGCGATCATCCTCTAAGCCAAAAAAAAAAAACGCCGCACTTAACATTGTTGCATACGCTCAGTATGCATCACTGGGAACCTGGAACCCGCTATGAATCAAGTTCTGTTCAGTTCGGTTCGGTGTATACACGTAGATTAGAACTGTACGCCTTTTAAATGTGAAAATCATGCAAAGCAACAACGACGACAACAACCAACATCTAAACAAAATGCCTAATGTAAATCGAAGAGTGTTTAGTAGATCCCCCGCTTAGCATGAGCTAGGAGATACGAGTAAACGCAAGACGTTCACAATTTATGTATGGAAATTTTCCAAATAATTGACTCGACGACATCGTCGCCATAGCTGACCCGCCGCCAAAGAAATGTTTCCAGCCTAATGATAAGCCAGTAGAAGCTTTAAAAATATGCGATCCCAAATTAAATAACACCAGAAATTTGAATGCAAAGCGAACATGAAACATCCAAGCACGAATGCCGACGCATTGGAAGCAGACCTCAGCACTGAAGAGCTGTGCATATCGGGGTTCACCCATTTCAATGCGTTTCGTTTCGGTTCGGCATAATTCATTTACAGTATCAAGTGACTCTTAAGAAAGAACAGCTAACCAGAAAGAATGCTGCTTCTGGAAGTTTCTAAGGCCGCGCACGGATGGTTACAAGCTCACCGTAGCGCTGGTCTGATTTATTCTGATTTGATCATCATGAAGATGATTTTCGACAATGTTAATTGGCAAGCTTTCGTTATATAGCGCCATATAAGCACTGATGTCGCCTACTCACAATGTACTATATTATTATACTTAAAATTGCTGGGTAAATGCATTTCATCATAACTTCGTCATAACAAGTAAATTAGTCGTAGTTTTCCTAAACTGTTTGTCGCTCGGCTTATCGTTGCCAGCGGCATTGGTGGGGTGCATCGGCAACCTCGACACTTGTGGCACTTTCGAGGTCGAGCTTGTCTTGAATTGCGTAAATACAAGTAGCAGCTGCATCAGTCAGTCTGCTCGATTGTTCTTTTAGGCACACCTTAAGCTAATGACGTTTTATCAGCGAACTACATTTCCCTAAGATAATCATAATAATAGTAATTGGGGGGTTGTTTTTTTTTTCTGATCTCTCAACCTTGAAGTAGAATAAGTCAATTTAGCTAAGACTGAAGGCAGTTCGGCTTCGCATATCCAATTTTAGTAAGTAAGTACTCTATCAAAATGTGATGCCAAGAGGGGAAGATATTGAAGTCGTTTTGAAGATATTGAAGTGACAGATTAGGTAAGCCACGTTTTGGACGGCGAAGAGTCAATGACATTTATGATTATAAAGTTCTGGTAGGCCGATATTTAAGCAGGCAGTAAGGAAATTAACATCGACAACAAAGAAGTACATCTTTGGTTGCGGTAGAGTAAAATTTTAAAGTGACGTCATCGCGTCATCGCGTTATCGTTCTTCGTTAGCAGTGTATCTAATGAAAACAACAAAAAAAAAAAAACAGGGCACACGCTGTTCTTTTCTTTAAAAAATAAATAAATAACTAAAATTGATTTAAAATGCATTTAAAGCTATTTTATACGCTAGATATGTCGAAAAATCGAAGTTGAATAAAGCTAATTCTAACTTTACTACCAGGTGTAGTAATATAAGTTGTATGTTATTAGTTAGTTAGTTCGTAAGTTTAGTTAAGTTTATATTAAGTTTAAGCATGTAAATTATAACGTAGCTTAAGAAAGTTCTGTGAATGTCAAAAGTATGAATGCCCAAAAGGATAAAGAAATAAAGTGAGTTTGCGTCGTGCTGTGAAAGGAAGCAGACGTGTGTATTATATTATTGGCCTACACAGGCAAACAGCAAAACTGCGAGTGTCCCTTGTGAAAACGCTAAAAAGCGTCTCTGGTTGTCGTCTGTGGTTGTACGTGGTCATGTCGTTTACAGGTTAGCGTTTTTAGTGTCGTGTGCAAAAGAACGTCTTTGGTGTTGTGTGCAAAAAGTAACGTTTTCAGTGACGTGTGCAGAGTAGCGCTTTTTAGGACGCGTTATCCCACGGAGCACACGTCGTCAAACAGAATAATTTAAATATTGTTAAAATAAAGCTAACGTCTACATTTATATACATATTTATTCACTCAGTTACATACTGCATTGTACATCAAAAGCGCGTGAGTGCTAAGCGGCTGTAAAAACATTGTCAAACGGCTAATTTCAATCTATATTTCGTTGATGCTAGAAATAAGGAAAAATACGTCCGGAGCTGGTCAGCAAGAAAGTTATAGTTTTTTAGTGTGCTAAAGGCAAACATGAGGAAAGTGATTGCGAACTTCTGATTTATACACCATATAAATTACTTGTGTCGATCACTGCTACGTTCAAAGGCTTTTTCGCTAATCCATTATAATCGTGAATATCATTAGTGACGAAACTGACCTTGCTAAACTTGTTGCAAATCTCTGTAGTCTACGATTTCACAACTGCTTGAGAAAATACAAATCTATAATTATTAGGTTCTGTACGCGGTAATTATAGTTCGATTATCATTCTGTCTGCTGTCAAAGCAGCTGTAATGCCCTTCAAGTAAGGCAAGCATCAAACGCCATTAGGCAAATGCCAAATAAAGACTGCAACACCAAATTAGCATGGGCACACTTTTGCACCTTTTGATCCATCCATCTATCAATGATCAGAACATATTTTCGTCAAGCACAAAAAACATAAAGACCAACAAAAAAGTGGCTAAAACAGTTGCATTCAAATGAGCCAAAGCCCAAGTCCAAACTGAGTTCGCCAATTAAAAACCGCTAACTTCGTAAAGGTGAACGTCAACGGTTCGGCTCGTATACTCACATTCGTACTTCATCATTATCCATCATTCATCATGACGGCGACGCCAGCCGCCGAGACCCGCTGCCAGCCCATTCGAACTTGGACCGGTCGATTTTGAAGACCTGCTTGCCAAGTTAAGCGCACAAACGCAAAGGTCGTGCAGCTAAGTTGCTGCCGTTTTTTAGTCGCTCGATAGCTCGGTGAATTGTTGCGTTACTAAAATACTGTCGAACTTTCCTATAACGAACTGTTATATAACGAAGCTCTCCGTATTACGAAGTGATGTCAACTACACAGCTCTTTCGAGTAGACACCACTTCAAGTACACATCATTTCTGTGTTATGAATTGTCCATACAACGAAGTGATTTGTTGGTCCCGTGGGGATTCGCTATAGGCCAGTTAGACTGTACTTTATTTCAGCACATACAAGTATAATCCCTTCTTATTGAGAAGTTCTTGCAAACCTTTGAGTAAAACCATAATCATGCCTTTGTAGCAATACGATAATTCTGCATATTAACAGATAGAAGATAACACATAGACACTTCCCAACGGAGTCCACTCTATGATTTTTCTGTTGATCGTTTTTCAATCACTGCTTCATTTACTTTTGTCAGCTGTTGACAACAGAGTACTAAACTTAATGTTTGCCAAGGTGGGAGAAGCGCATTATGCACAGGATCTTTGCAATCCCACCAAATGCACAGCTGCAATCTCCTCTACTCTGTGCCTTAACATTTTTTTATATGTTAACATTATCGTTATATGTTACCCAATTAACAATTTAAACAGAAAGGGTTGCAAATCATTCCGGTTCAGTAACGTTTCTCACATTAAAATGCACGCAATCTTTTTTATTATTAGTAAAAAAATTTTTTTTTATTTAATAATTAATTTTTTTTAAATTTTCTTTTATTTATTTATCCGTTTTTTTGTGTGTCAAATTGTTTGGCAACCAAACATAATTTTTTTTTTGTATGGTCAGCCATTTTTAAATAATCTACAATTGTCATATGGTGGATGTAAAGATCCTCAATGAGTTCAACCAGACCAAGGCGCGTCTTTGACTTTGAGGTATAACGAACGAAATGGCGCAAATCATGCTCCAACCTTCTCCATGATGTGCACAAACCTTTCACCTACACTTTTTTGGAGAAAACGAAATAAATTTTAACGAATTCTCTCTGATCCGGCACTAATTTTTTACGCTGATCTACTAATCATATGGTCAACATCGTCTTACCAAACTTTTTCAGATTTTCATTACGACTTGTGTTCGTCCAGAGTTTGAAATCTTTTTAGTCTTTTTAGCTAATTTTTATTTTTCAATATTAAGAATGAAGTTTTAAAGGCTTAAGTTGAAAATTTGGTAACCATATAATTATTATAATCGACTTAGTAGGTACGCAATGATCACACACTGATCTCACATGGGGCAGGCCCAGGTGGCATCAAAATTCACCCAGTCACATAGACTGGGCTCATCTGGTCTTAATTGCTAATATCTTTTGGTGATCATGCGATACCACAGCTAATGTCTACGTACTAAATGTTTGGCTACAGACAAAAACATCATCAGCCATTAACATAATCAGCATGCAAGATTAAACTAAAGCTAATATTAAATTAAGAATTCAATACCTACAATAACATATCTATTTAAACAAGGACGAAAAATTTAGGTTACAAGTATAGAAATAAGTTATGCATTAATTCAATGATGCCAACAATTTAGTTCTTATAACATAAGAAGAGGTGGACGGAGCAGCACACGCAAAGTGGGTATTAAAAGATTTGCATAAGACATAGAATGGATCATGTTGCAAATAATAAAAAAATAAAATAATACTATAATACTATAATTTGTAGTTATTTTGAAGTGAAACTTCTAAGGGCGCATTGGTAGTAAACATTTGTAATATTTCGGCGCCGTGACGCCGCGTTCTACGACAGAGTTGGAAGAAAAATATGTAAGAGAAACAGAGAAGGTATACGCCGCAGACGTAAAAATGTTGTATTTGTATTTGTGAGTTGCTTGAAAATGTACAAACGTTACTCTCTCTTGAGCACGCACAAAAGTATTGCGCTCTTTGTTGTGTTCTTTTTGTACATGCGTCATAGTGTCAGCGCGTCATCGCGTCATCGCATTATCGTTGTTCGTGTAGCATTCAAGCGTTGAGTCGTAGTTGTGAAATCAAAACAAAGGGTACGCGCAGTTGTTTTTAAAGAAGTTTCACTTCTACCATGCGTGAACCGCATACATAATTTTTTTTTTTTTTAATTTGTCTTCGCCTCGTCATACAATATTTAAATGCAAAAGGATATGACATTTTTAGATTGGATTAATACTAACAGAGATATCGCTTTTTAAATGAAGTACCGACCTATTGGCAAATCAGTTAGCCAGACAATCAGACAGCCAGTCCATTAGTCCGTAATGTGTTACTAGTCTCGGCTCGTGTACTTCAGTTTATGTTCTGCTTTTATCTACGCGAAAGGTTAGTGCGTCGTCCACATTTCCTGGCGCTCTTATCGGTACGCGTTTAATTGCTTACTAGTTTTGGCATTGTATACCGGCGACTTTGCGGCCGTCACCGTTTTCATTTAGCTATGTCCTTGCTACATTGTACTTGTAGGGCAATGCATGCCCCTTTCTGTTTCTTATGTGTGTGTGTGTGTGTGATTATTTGAAAGCGGAAAATTTTGAATAGTACATGGTATCTGTGTTGTTTTTGTAGCAGTGAGTATCTGTTATATTCCGGCGACATCACATTCCTGCGCTAATGCACTCAAATTCGATGCAAAGGTAATGTATATATATATACATTTTTTTTGGTGCTGTAAACAATTAACAATAGAGCATTGTTTCTGTAAAACGAAGCGACTTAAAAGGAAGTCAGCTAGCTTAATATATTGTAAGAAAGTTCATGAGAGTTTTCAACACATAAGCGTAACGATAACGGCAATTATTTTAATTATGTTGCTAACCTTCTTGAAGTTCGAAAAACATTTCGATTTCGTTCATTTCATTCGTTTGAATCGCTACCTTCTCTGAAGTTCATACACTTCATAACAATCACAACAATCATATAGACTGCCGCATCGGGTTCACGGGTACTTCCGACTCTTCGACTGTCATTTGCTATTTGCTAGTACGAAATCTGATATTGAAATCGGAAAAGCAACGACGGCATACAAATCGCAATCAATTAGTGAGTAGGCAGCACAATGCAATATGCGCGCGTCTATCTACAATTGTATTGAATGAATTGAGCAGGCGCAGCATCGAAATGAATAACACAAAAAAAAAAAAACCAAAAAAAATTAGTGCCCGTTTGACTAACTGACTAACTGGCTAACACATTGACTTGACTCATTAACTGCCTCATTGAGTGCTGTTCTACGTAAGCCGGCACCATGAAAGCAGCTAGCTCACGTGCGCACATCAACACCAGCAGCAACGGCAGCCATCGACGCGGCTCGCGTCGCTATGCGTCACTATGACGAAAATCTAGAAACAGACAGAAAGTGCGTTCGAGTATGACACGCGAAAGCTCATTACTAGTAGAATATGTTAATCAAAGAATACACAACCGAAAATATCATAATGCATTAAATGCATATATATTCACACACACACACACACACACTCGCCCAATCGCACACTACATACATGTATGCAAGCAGCAACTTGTTTTCGTATCAATGAACCAGGAAGGTGTCGTTTGCACTTGTTCAACGACGCTTCTCGCAGTTGATTCATGTCTACGATTATTTATTCGACATACCTCTCTCTCTCTCTCTCTTTCTCTGTCTCTCTCTCTCTCTCCCACAGCGTTAAAAGTTAACGAGAACCACATTTGATTAAGCCTAATTTGTGATTTATACGCTTCGAATGCAGGTCAAAACTTTCAAAATTATTTAAGTCGCTCAGTCTCGCTGTGTACGCGTGCTTATTTCATTACATTTCATTTCGATAAATGTATCTATATAGCTTCTTCTACTTCTATATATATTTAAACAAAGTGGCAAAAAGCCTGTGTTTCCCTCTGCTGCCCGCAATTAGGTACCAAAGTATTTTTTTGATTGTTTTAAAATGTAGTTATTTATCGTAGAAAGGTCGGGGCATAGTTTTTTTTTTAGTTTTTAAAGGCAAATATACTTTTTTTTAATATAAAGTTTTTTTTGTACGTTATTTTGTTGTTTTTGCTATGCTTATTTTTCATTTTTGTGTTTGCATTTGTGCGTTGCTTGCAAAAAGAGCGTGCGCAGATATTTGCTTATGAATTCAGTTAGAGCGCACAGGCAAAGCGCATTGAAACGTAGAAACCAAAGAGTACTAAATATATAAAGTCCCGGACAGAATGGTGTTAAGGCCCAAACAGAATAGTGTTACTTGTTACCCTGGCTGTTACTCGTCGAAATATCAAATACAGCTGGTTGTATGCGAACGAACAGAATGTGTAGCTGTGACTTCGCTTGTTACTCTCGTGTTACCGTGAGCGATCAAATTATTTGAATTTGCTCGGTAACTAACCGTCTCTCTCAATCTGTCTCTCTCTTTGTATTGCTCTCAAATGGGTTGTTCAATGCAATAATAAAAAATTACTTTATCATTTTTTGTCATCTTTTGACATTTTCAATGGTATGACAACTTTAATGTTACTGAATACGCATTCTGTAAACTTTTTTTTCGGCCAAATCAGAGTAACACAGCCAGAGTAACAAGTAACACCATGCTGTTTGGGCCTTAAGAAATGCTGTAACAGTAACACCATATTGTTCAAGCCCATAGAGTTTACATGTCTTTCTTAAAAAATGCGCGGAGAGAGAATACCGGGCCCGTGGAGACCACATTCATATAGAGTAAATATTCGAAGAGTATGATATATATGAATGAGTTCTCTCTGCTTTTCTAAATTATTAATTTAATACTCTTTGGCATGAGTCAGTCGTGCACCACATACTAGAGAGGGCAAAACAACGTTTGCCGGGTTTGCTAGTCTATAGATAAAAGAAAGTGGCAAAAGGCGTATGTTTCCCTCTGCTGACGGTAATGTTCAATGAATTTCGTTGGTTTTTTTACTTTAAATAATAACGGTGCGAAATTAATAGGAGCATTCAAAAACATTGCATGCACACAGCGAACACAAGATGCTCGAGAACGTAGTATATTTTTGGAAGAAGTTTTTTCTTTTTTGCCTGGTAAAGCGTGCGGGATTTCAGCTATTAATATATAAGATATATAAGATAGAGACGTGGCTACCTTTAGCTGATTTAATGGAGTAAAGTAGTGTATATTAGTACTTGCAAAATTGAAAAAAACTAATAATTATAAATAAAGAAAAATATTAGAACTTTATGTTGACCATTCTATAAGATGCGCTTAGGCGCGTCATGACATGGTACGCGTATATTCAAAATCCTACAGAGTTTTTCTTATTAATACCATTCTAAGTTGATAACTGAGAGCAGCAGACTCATCATCCACCAAAAGTTTACGACACAAACGTAACCACTACAAGTCTTGGATATTCTAAACATGGCAGAGGCTTGTGTGAGCCCCAAAGAGAAAATACAACATAAAAAAAATATTAAAAAAAACTGGTAACTTTATAACTCGAAAATCACTAGCTTCACGCCCATCTGTCCCACCAGGCCTTTCACAGCGAAATAACTCTTCAAAGCGTTTCTAAGAGGACTCTAGTGCAGTGGCAGTTTTGCAGCAAGAATTGGACCAGTGCCTTGCAGTAGCTTATAACTAAGGTTCTCTGGTTTTGAAATATTCGTACTTTGTGGCAGCTGGCGGCAATTAAGCGAAACTCTCCGTGTTGCCCTATTATTGCTATGTTGCAACAAATCCAGCAAGCCTGGCGTGAGGCACAAACTATGGAAATGTAAATTTCAATTATCCCATATGTCCAAAAATACTTAACGATATAACAATGCAATGTACGACGACGAATTGGACAGTGCGACAGATAGAAAGATAGCCAGACTGGTGGTCTTGCGTACGGCCGAGGCTGTGGCAAGCATAGTTTTATAGAAAAATGAATAAGAAAGAATGACGTCGACAACAACGACAACGACAACGACAACGACAACGACAACGATAACGACAACAACGAAGTGATTAAGAAGCGTACAAAGCGTACAATTTGTGGTAGCAAGAAGCAAGTGCGATGCAAGCGAATTTTAATTACAAATTACAAAGGGGACGGCAAGAGGGGTTTACAATGCGTTACTTTTTCCCTTTTCATGGTTAAGCAGTTGCCAAACAAATGCTGCAGGGGGCAGCGAAGGAGTACACAAGTGAACATTGTCTGGTTGTTGTTGGAAGAGTACGATTATTGTAGGTAGATTGCGTGTGTCCACGGTTATGAGAAAGTGAGGAAGCGAAGAAGCGAGGCAGCGAATAAGCGATATAGCCTGGCAGTGTGCATGTTCGTATTATGCGACAATGACCTCTTTTCCGAGCTTAGGACCTTCAAGGCCAATAACGAAAAGAGTTATGCATTCGATGCAAACATAAGAAACAAGCGACAAGCGATGCCTGCCAGCCAGCCAGCCAGCCAGCCAGCGTAGTCGGCCCAAATGACCAAAGAGACGCTGCTGCCACATTGGCCAAAGACAAAGACAAAGCTTTGCTTGGTTTGGCTTGGTTTGGCTTGTGCGCTTACAATAAAGAAGAAGAAGATGGTGATGTAGAAGAATAAGAAGACGAAGAAGAAGGCTGCCGCTAGTAGAGTTAAAAAGCCAAAGATTTTCTGTTGTTGTTGTCTCCGTTTCTCACTTTTGTACTTGAGCGTACGAGTGAGTGAGCCTTGCAACGAGTGGTAATGGGTGTAGTGTTTGTAGCGCGTGTGGCATGCTAAGCGAAGGAGTTGGTTGTCGGTTAGCCGTTGGCACGGAGGCATGCCAACCACACCAATCTTCTTTTAACAAAAAAAAAAAAAAAAAAAAATCTACATGAACAAGAAGTGCTCAGAATAAGAAGAAGAAGAACAACAAGAACAAGAACAAGAACAAGAAGCAAATGGCTTTAATGCGACTGTGTAAATTTATAGTTTCTACACAAATATTTATGTAAGGTTCGAGTCTGAAAATTAAAGGCAAATGTGCAGCCGGCAAAAGTGGGCGAAGACAGAGTCAACGAGCCGATCTGGCGATCCATTAGTTTAGTTGGGCCCAGCACAGCAAGCCCTAAAGAAAAACGGCTCCGCTGTCAAGCAGACAGAGAGAGCAATGCAAGGCAATGCAGTGCATTGGAGGGCAATGCCAGTGATGGCATGCAGGCAAAGAATTGGTAAGTTGAATCTTCTTAAATGCTTGTTTGGTCGTCAGCGATATGCAATTTTCCACAATCCAATCGCTTGTCTCAAGAAAAACATACACATTTCTATATTGGGCCCTTACAAGTTGAAACCGAAACCGAAACCAACAGCGGTCGTCTTGAGTTGGCACTCAACGCGTTGGCACTCGTTCTTTTGCTGTTGCCTGAGGCAGCATCTTTGTCTTCAAATCGAATGCTGTTAGCCATGTAAGTGCATGTTTGGCTTATACTACACACTGCTACCTAGCGATCGCCGCCTGCCTGTTAGTCGTTCGTTGGCCACTAATTCTGATTGCATTGAAACTCGTCTGCTTAATTGTGGTCATCACTATTACATTTACACTGACTGAGAAGTTGTTCATGATGGTCGTCTTTGTGCAACCTCAAATATTTTAGCTAAATTTAGAACATTTCTTTTAGACTAGTAGGCATTACTTGTTGTCGCTGTGGGTGCTAAGGTGCATCTGTTTGATCAGGTTAGTTGGTGTTGTCCTCTCGGGCACCATTCGAACATTGCTCTCGTTCACTACCATATAGAGACTACAAGAGTTGTAAAAATTTTATGCAAGTTGCCCCATTTGGTATGCGTCCCGAAAGCAGTCAATCTCGTGTAATTCGTATGCTCACCAAGTCTTCCAAAACCAAGGAATTCGAATTGACAAGTGCTGGCTTACTGGATTTCGTTGTGCCCGTAATGTTTGAACTGATCCAATAAAAAGGGGCTCTTCTATTCTATTCATGAATCACATTTACCATATGGTACTTCCCAGATGTAACCTGAATAAATAACTCGACCAAAGATTGAAAGCATCACTGAAAGAAACACATATTTGCGTACAACCACGAATCTTATTGTTGTATTTGGAATGGATAAACAAGTGGAACAACGAAATATTGAGTTGTTCCGAAAGTAATTTGGTATAATGAATTCTCGTACAATGAATAAATATTTTATATATATGTAATGTATATTTTGTATTGGTCATTATGGTCCAATGCATTTTGCCATCTTTCTGACAGTAGCACGAGTTCACGCTCATAAAATGTTTGCTGTTTGCTGGCGAAAAACTAAACCAGTTGATTTTTGACGTTCTCACTTGCAGTAAAGGTTATAACGTCTGAAATATTTTGCAGTGTACGCAACACACAATAATCCGAAGTTGCCAGCTCTGGAGAATATAGTATAGTGTATATGGCAGTGTAACCCATTCAAGCTGTAAAAACTTTTGGCGAGTCATCAAACTTGCATGAGACCTCGCATTATCTTGATGGAACACTACATCTTTTTTGTTGATTAACTCTGGCCTTTTCTTGTCGTTTGTCCAAGTGACGACTGTTGGACTTCCCAATTAATTGTTGTATTATTCGGTAAAAGTTCAAAAATAAAAAATAAAAATACATTCCTTTGAAATCCCACCAAACAGACAACTTTTTTTTTGGTGAATATTGTTGACTTTTGTGAAATGCTTTGAGCCGGTTCATCTTTTTTGCTCCATGAGCTCTTGCATTTGACAGTGTTACATTTACAACCCATCATCATTTCATCCTCAGTAATGATGCGCTTCAAAAATAGATAAATTTCGTGACGTTTGAGAAGCGAATCCACAGACGTTAATGCGACGACACAAATTTCTCTCTCAAGCTTTGAGGTTAAACCTAGCCCTTTCAAGTGGCCACAAATATTTGTATTTGATAAATTTAACCTCGCACCGCTAACACATGTTGTTATTCGCCGGTTAGCATCAACTAATGCCTTTACTGTGCCTTTATAACCTTCAACGGGCCTTCCAGAACGTGGTGCATCTGCGACATCAAAATTGTCGCATCGAAAATTGGCAAACCAGTTCTGACACTGTCGCAGCGCACTCTTAATACAGCTTCTCCATGAAAAAAAAAGAGTAAAATGTGCTGTGCGCTCGTCATATGAATAATAGGCGGAAATGTTGTTGTTCACCAAATTGCGGCTACTGCAGCCGCTTGTTACGCAATAGAACTGCTGCTCTTCACTTGAGCTCGAGTGTATTCTAATGGATATACTCGTACTTTCTCAACAACAGTGGCAACTGTGTATATTCATTGCACTTCAATGAACACTCAATCAATGGCAAAATCGCTGTAACATGAACAAATCCCTTTCCAAGTAAACGCTGCGTTTATAACTCTGGTAGCCAGCACGAGTTCTTACCCAATTCGTCTCATGCAATTGCGATTGCAAATGGGTACAAAAATAAATTCATTTACGAGCTGAAAAAAGAAAAAGCAATGCTGGAATTATGAATTTGAAACTGTGCAAATGCCAACGCTGACAAGTAAATTGAAAGAAAGACTTATTATAGTCATTATCATATAAAATGCCCATTCAACAAGCACTCATAGGTACAGCCGACACGAGAGTGCACACGTACGAGCAACAGCACTAGTACAAGTATGAATGCGAGTGCTAGTGCGAGTGTGAGCTTGTATGTAACTGAGTTATGAACGATTTGCTTTTTGTGTTAATTGAATTTAATTTGCATGCATTAGCGCCACAGAATTTAGTCGACTCCTATACAACTATATATACATATATGTATATATATATATATAGAAAGAGAGAGAGAGTTAGAGAGATAGAGAGAGAGAAAGATCAACAACAACAACAGCGGCTGTAACACTAAGATGGACGCTGATTTCGAGCCCGAGCACAAGCCACAGAGCGACGTTACCTTACCGTAAATAAATCTAGATATTCGAATGTAATTTCTGATAATTTTTAAATAAAATATTATTCGTTGGTATTCGTATATGCGCTGTCATCCGCATCATCATTATGAACATCAACATCACAGTCGTCGCGTTGTATGACACTATAAATTATTCATTAGCCAATCTTGATTCGCCTGCATATCTGTACGACGCCATCGTCTGTGTCGTTTATTGTTATCATTATTAACAGCAGCATTATTGTCGCATTATCGTTTAATGGTGCGTCAAGCGAGACCGCGACGTAGGCCGTGTCCGAGCATGACTCAGTCGTAGGTCGACGTTGTGTTCATTCAATTACCATTTCACTTTTGCGTATTACATTTGCTTCAAGTAATTTCGTGTTCGCGGAAAATTTGCAATAATTCGTGTCAACTGAACTCGACTCGACTCGATTTGATTTGATTTTATTTGATTTGATTTGATTTGATTTGATTTCTTCCGATGTGGTTCCAATGTCGTCAGTCAACTGTCAACGGCAGTTTGTCAACCTTCTCAGCATCGAATTTGGTTTTATGCTTAATGCGCTGTGTATTCTTTATTTGTATACAGACGCCCAACATCAAGCGTTATCTGGCGTCCACACGGAACAAGGATGCCACTGCAACATGTGATCTTTCCACTGAGAATGGTATGTGCCGCGTATCGTCTGTTGCGAACATCAACGGTTGCTTAATGGAAAACCAGTTAGACATTTTGCCGCAAGAAGTCAACAATTTGTGCCATGAAGCGCACGATGTGCTCCAGCGGCTGCTCGTGGTGAATGCACGGCAGCGGCTGCGCTCAGTGTTAGCACTGCAAAGAATTGCGCTCTACAAGGATTTCAAAGTCGAGTCACGACAATTGATAAGTGTAAGTAAGGACGAGTATTTTAATTTCAATTAACAGAATGACAACACACTGTTAAGTGCATCTAAGCTGCACTGTTAACTAACAGTGGTCATGCGCTGTGTAACATTAATTTCCTGTTTGTCGCTTTCCTCAGATTAAGCCATTGGACATCATTGCCAGAGATCAAATACACATCTTCGATGACCATGAGTACGAGGAGGCTTCCAGTGCCCTGGCGACCAAAGCATTTCAGGGATTCTAAGTCTAAGTCTAGTGTCTAAGCGTGTGGCTCCTTGGGGGCGCGAGAACAATGATTTTAAACATAACTCACTGAATGTGTCATATTAGCATAGAAATTAATGAATAATGACGAATGTAGAAACAATTTTCACATTGTTACGAGGACAAATAGTCATCGATTTTACGTACTAGCCAGCAGCCGGCAAGCCCGATAGGTATTAGGTGACGTAAAGCGCATACGCTTTCTTTATCGCTAGATGGTGCTGATAGGCATATATTGTGCAGCAGTAATACGATTGTGTCACACGAACACGTCATTCAAAGGTGACATTTCATTTCATCATTGATTTGAAAATGGCTGAAATAACTGAAGAAAAGCTGAAAAGTTTACGGTGAGGTTGCTGCGATTGAACGCCGGACTTGGGACTG
Organism: Cacoxenus indagator; assembly: GCA_035041755.1. NCBI lineage: Eukaryota > Metazoa > Arthropoda > Insecta > Diptera > Drosophilidae > Cacoxenus > Cacoxenus indagator. The sequence goes on along the minus strand of JAWNKX010000197.1, from coordinate 817,510 downwards.
GCTTCTTCGATTGCGTTCCGGGAATTCCGATGTCAGAGATGCAACTTACTCTCGTTGGCCAGTCACTGACTGAGCCGATGAAATCTAAAAACCGGTGGAGCAAGACTGACCCGTTAGCTGTAAGGAGATATCAGAGGCACTAAACATCAACACCGTGACAGCTTGGAAGGGAGCGCCAGGTAAGGCAGCGCCAAGTGATAAGCTGATAAGCTGGTCAAGGAAAATGGACTCGTAAAGCAATTGAGTCGTGAATTTGATAGCAAAGACCGAACCGCGCGAGCATAGAAGTTTAGTCCGAATCCAAAAATGTCACTTGCCAAAGCAGTAATCTGGTAACGCCATCAGCGAAACGAGCTTTCGGGCGCGCTTTGTGTGGGTGGCAGAGGCGTTGTGTGGGAGTGCACGAGCGAGCGAGATGGCAACAGCGCACAGCCGCAAACGCGCAAACGCGCACAAACACTAACACAAAAGCCACAGGAAATGCCGTCACACAGGCATACGCAACAACAGCTGATTCCACTGTATCAGGTTCGTTCCAGCGGTGTTGTACAGGTGTGTGCGTGGGCAAGCGTTGCCCCAACAAGCGTACGACCGAGACAGAGAGCATAAAAGGATAGGCAAAAAAAAAAAAAAAGAGGAAAAACAAATGAAATAAAAAACTAAGGAATTTCATGCTGGAACAAAGCAACAGAAGAAACGCTGCGCTACGAAAAAGTGCGAGTATCTCAGAAATATTTTAATTCCGCAGCATTGGCCAAAGGCAACGCTGCTGTAAAATACACCTCGCTAAAAAGACAAATCGCTCACGGATTTGTGCGTGACAGAGTATGTGTGTGTGTGTGTGTGTGTGTTAGTTAGTTAGTTAGTTAGTTCTTGTTGCCAAGCAGCAAAAATTAATTTTCCTTTTTTTTCTTTTTGGTCAGAGGAAGCCAGCAGAAAACACTGCTGTTGCTGTAAATACTCGCAAACAGAGCTACAACTAGAAAAATTGGAACTTTGGAGAAGCGTGCGAATTGTTCTTCTTTTTTTTGTTTGTCTCTATTCCACTTCATTTCAATAAAGTTTTCGTGCAACGCGGCGTATGCGTTATTGAGCTGCCATTGAAAGTCGCGTCGGGCCGGAACAAGAGTGCCGCACCAGTTTGAAGTGCACTGCCATCCAGCTGTCCAATGAGTTCTTCGTTGCGTACAATCTATGTGCAATGAATTAGCAACGCCAGCGGCTGAAGTAGGTTTCGCTATAGACGGCCACGTCAGCAGTCTAGAGGCAACTTCAGTATACCAATGCCTTCAATATGGCATGCTGCGAGCACACGTTCCTTGGCACCTGGGAGGTGAGTTGTAGTTGTATGGCTTTTCGCAACGCTAGCAACGTAGCGAACACATAATTTATATAATTTATAAAATTTATAAAAATGTTTAAAATTTCCTTTTCACTCAGATTGTCCGTTGCACTTTTGAGGGTAAACGCGAAATCTCCGGCCTGGAGGGGTGAGTTTTATTGATTTTGTTCGATTCAGTATCTAATTGATTTCGCTCTACTTACGCACCTCACACCATACACGCCACATACCTATCTTACACACCACACAGCATCAAGTTTCGCTTGGATGACACGAGCGACATTACCTGGTACAATGATTTAGTTAGTCCACTTCCTGAATCGAAAGACTGCGGCACTTGTGACTCGACTAATGTCCTATTCAGCTGTGAAACCTTCGAGGTGAACCAGACGAATCCGCGTTTGATCTTCGGCGCCATTGCAGGACACAGCATTGAGTTTAGCGTGAGTCAGCCCCACCTATTAATGGCATTTGTCTTGTTGTTCTACCTATCAACTATTTGCAGACCGACACATTAACGCCGACTGATACACTCGTACTCCACTGTGAAAACTGGTATGCGGTCGAATGCAAGCGGCTCAAAGACAGCCAGGCTGCCGGTCAAGAGAAGGAGTTCTCGTTTGCCGAGGCACTGCAGGAGAGCTACTTCAGCGATGTGGTTATTAAAAGCTCAAGCGGTTTGGAAGTAAGTTGATACATACACACTCGCTACACTGCCTCATCCTCATACACGAGTACTCAGTGTGAGAGTGATTTGAAAATTGCCGTCTCACTTGCAGTATCAAGTACACTCTTCCCTACTGCGTCTGAGTGGCTTCGACTGCAGCATGTGTGTGCTTTCGACGACCGCCTCAATGCAGGTCCGCTCAACTTCACAGCTGTTGCATCAGTCATGCCGTACGCCGGACTACGTGCCACGGTCACCGGTGCTGCGTGCCAAGCAGTACCACAGCAACCCGAACACGCCGAATCCCATAAAGATTTCCGTGAGCTCTGAGAGCGCAGCAACGGTGACAGCGGTAACACCGGCACCAAGTTTCCATTATGACCAGCACGGCGATGGGGAGAAGTCACTGCCCAAGCTGAATTTGTCGCCCATCTATTTGCATCCACCGTATGAGTATGGGTCCTTTGGCGCGCAAGCTAGCCAAGCCAGCGTCAGCATACATTGCACTACGCAGCTGTCGAACTCTTTCAATTGTCTGACAACGCAGCGTAGTGGCATCAACTCTGGCAGCCTTGCTGTGCAACTTGGCGGCAACGGCTCCAGCGCTGGCGTTGGCAATGCCGCACTGTTGAGCGTTGATGGTGGCGTCGGCATGTGTCGCTTTCCGGCGAACTCGCACTCCGACTCGCACCTCGAAACTTCGCAGTTGCATTCCAAGAATATATTCAATTTCTGCCAGGATATGGTCTTGCAGCCGACAACGATGGAGCACGCGCTAACCACAGCAGCGGTGTGCAGCACACGTCGGCCGCCACTATCGCCGTATCGTGTGCGCAGCCCATCGCCCTTCCCTAGCTCAATGGACACGCCACCATCGTCGCCATTGACGCCGGTCGGTGTCCTCTACAATCTGCCAGCATTTCTGCTGAATCCCATACTGCACTGGCTCTACACGGAGTCACTTTTGCCCGAGTTAGATGAAGAGGTCTGCGAGAAGCTGATGAACTTCGCTGAGGCTCAGCCATCGCTGACGAAGCTGGTGGAGCCAACGCGAAAGTATCTCAAGTTGACGCGGCTCAAGAAGTGTGAGTCGCAGTCGATGCTGTATTCGATTCTTATTTAAAATTGAAATAATTAAACTTCTAGTTGTGGTCAATGTCATCATGGATCTGCATGGCATACTGAATCGCCTCATACAGGCCATCAATCCTGTTACCATCTCCCACGAGCCGGTGCTTCTCTATGCGTCCTTTAAGGTTGCGCTACGCGACTGCGCCATCGGTAATAGACGACAGCTTATCGCTGGCTTCCATATAACGACACTCTCGCTAATCATTGCTCTCATTTGCCCTGTAGGATGTGCCAAAGTCCTGCAGTTCTGCAATATATTTATCAAGGATGCGGCCGACATCTCGCGCTACCAGAAAAACGAGATTGTGAAATACGTGCGCACGCGCATCCCGATCTTTATGTCGCAGATCCAGCAGCTGCTGCGCAACACGCTGAACGTATTCGTTGGCCTGACGCCCGACGAAAAAGCCGAACTGGTAAACTTTTTAGTACCTGAGGTGGGTGCCGACGCAACCAACTTTAGCGACCACATATCTAATGCTAATGCCCGGAACCTTTACTCGCAATTTGCAGATTGAAACCACACTACTTATACTAACTGATGTGATAGAGGAGATCAAAAATTCGCTAGAAAACATGTGCAAAGTGAGTATGCGCGTCGATATGTGACGCTGTACTCACTACTAAGCGCTGCCATAATATTCGTACTTGCTTGCTCCATTGCCAGGACCTGAAATGTTCGCACTTGGATTTGTCTCAGAAACACGACACGGTCGACGCGGTCACCATGCAGATACAAAATAACACCTTTATCACAGCGAACGCTCTGGATAATGATGTCAGTCGTGCCGGTGTGACGCTCTTCAGCCAGCCGCCGCTGTCGCCACGGCCACGGCGCGGCCCACCGATTGGTCTCACGCTCTACGACAACCCAACGGAGAAGCAGCGCACCATGGCGACCGATAACGATCTGAAGTTCGTGTTCTATATGTATGAGGTGCGCAAAATGCGTGACATCTACGGTCGCATTGCGGCGGCGCTTGATATTATCAAGGACAAGAAGTATGAATGAGTTTAGGAGTATATGTGACGATCAAGTAGCCAAAGGCATTCAACCATTTAACGACAACATTTACAGGAAAACGTTCTGCGAGATGGACGTTTTAAGCAAACGCAGCACGATCAATCAAAATCTTGAGCAGCTTATCGTGGATATACCCACTTATATTTTCATTGTGGAGAATGTCACCGATAGCCTGGACGAGAAGCTCGGCTGGAAGGAGTTCAAATTTTGCTTTAAGCTCGCCACAAGTCAAATTGTGAGTTGCACTTGTCATTTGTAAACATTCTAGGCAACTAATTGCAATAACAAATTTTGTCTTGTCTCGTTCTCAGAATGGCGTAATCGTTAAGATTTTCGATCACAAAGCAGCGCTGAGCGAAGCCCTTAGCCAGGTATGTGCTCGTAGTCACTCAACTGTAAAATAGTGCTCCACTAACTACGCTGCGATCCTTTACAGATCTGCAAATTGGTATGCAAACAGGAGTTCACTCAGTCGCTGATTGACATGGGCCTTCTAGAGTCGTCGAACGTGCTGGAGAACGAACTGAATTTGGACGAGCCTGAGTCGAATGTGCGCGCAGCCGATCCGTTGTACATGAGTCGTCGTCAGGGGTACGACTACAAGAATATCAAGGTGCGACTGTCTTTGTACAAGTTCTTCAACGAGTATCGAGTCTCTGTGACATCATTCTGCTCGCTTCTATCGTTCCAGATGAATTTGATTTGGCATTTGTGCGAGTCACCGACTGCTGTCAACAGCAACCTATCGAAGAACGCTTTGCGCTTATTGCACTCGGCTCAGCTGGCCGACATGGAGTTCGAGGTGCACACGTATGCGCAGCCATGTCCAGTGTCGGCTACGGCCAACAACAAGGTGTACCTGCAAAGCAACCAGCAAGAGTTAACGCTGCAGGTACACACGTTCAAGGCACATCGCGTCATTGTATCGGCGCGTTGCGAGTGGTTCAAAAAGGCGCTCATGTCGGGCATGCAAGAGTCGATCAACAGGTGAGTAATATAATATAGTATAATAAGGGCTCCGGCGTTGCTCAGGATTGATGTAGAACGAAGATGTACAAGTAGACGGCAAGTAAAAACTTCGTTAGTCGCGTTGTGCGATTTTTTGTATAGAAAATTCTTATGAGTTCGCGTCAACGAAATGCTATTCTTTATCCCTATATGTGTTAAGTTGCTTCCCTACTTCGTGTTTTGTAGTTGCTTTTTTATAAATGATTTCATACAAAATAACAAAGTGCTTTATGTTACAAATCTTTGCTTGAAACATAAGTTAATATAAGTGGATGGAATTTTCCGACTTTCGCTATAGACTTTCTATTTTTTTAATTGTCCTTCATCCACTTGAGAGCATGGGGCCTCCTCCCTTCCTCTCTTACATTTTTGTATAATCGAGACTCGAAATCGAAAGTGCCAGTCCATGCACCATGATAGATATTTTTTGGAGCAGAGCAGGTGATTGACCTGCTTTGGCTGCATCTATGGTTTGGTGGACAAAGCCACTCCTTTCTTATGTTTTTTTGATGGTTAACCTGACTCGACAACATGACCAAGTGTTTTGTTGGGCCACACGCTCCGCCAACAAGTGGTGTTTTGAGGGCGCTTAATTGTCCAATTAATAATTATTATTTATTAATTAAATTAGTTAATTAATTAATTATTTGCTTGGCAGTAGGAAATAATTTTGGGAAAATGGCAATGAACCTCTTGATGGCAGCCAAGTGCACTAACTCCTAGGCTACCGCGGCGATCATAGACTTTCTATAGTTTGCCTGAATATTTCATCGAAATTGGTTTCGGAGTCTTTAGGTAAATTACATACTTCGACTTTTTATAAAACATCGGCTGATAAGTTCCCGGTATAGTAAAGAGAAACAACTTTTTCGTTCAAATTCAATTTTATTCATCAAAATCATTTCTTGAAGAACGGTGTATCTTTGGTCTCAAATAGGGCTACGCACAGTTTAAAGATGTCGGGGCCAAATCCGGAGAATAACGTAGGTGCTGAAGCAATGCCAGCGTAGCCAATGACATGTGACACATGTGCATTGTCTTGGTGAAAGGCCGTTTCTTCAAGATTTACCATTTACAACGACACAGTTGGATCATGTAGCGATCGCTGTTGATTGTCCTGCCTTTTTCAAGGTAGTCGATAAACAAAATGCTGTGCCCATCCCATAAACTTACCAGCACTCTGTTACCTTTTGGCCGTTTTGGGCGAGGTTCGCTGGCTGCTGTTCACTTTGTTGACTGCCGTTTTGACTCTGGCGTGTAATGGTAGATCCAAGTTTCGTCCATCGTTACGTAACGACGCAAAGAGCCTTCTTTATTGCGCCGAAACAGTTCCAAATATCACTCGGAATCACCGACTCGTAATATTTTTTGAAGAACTTTGAGGTGTACCTGATATATATATATATATATATATAATAACATCAAGTATATAGTGTCATAGAATGGGATCGATGATTGGGGTTCGATCGTGACTTATTCGTATAAGTCACGATTCGTATCGGTCTGTTAACATCGGTGAGTTATATGGGGCTAGACTATGTACGAAACCGAGTTTACTCGTAGGAAGGTGGATCAATAAATCGGGAAACATGTTTCGTTCTGTTGCGTATCTTCTTTTACAATAGGCTTTATGTAAAATGAAATATTTGTGCTTTGTAGGAAGATTGTCATTACGGACACCACACCGGTCATATTTCGCCGCTTGTTGCTCTACTTGTATGGCGCACCGATCGATAAAACTGTTGGCGCTGAGCAAATCTGTGAACTGATGCTGTTGGCCGATCGCTACTCCATTGAGGATCTAAAGGTGCACACTCTCACTATTGACTTTATGAACTTAAATAATTACTCACTGGTTTTTTTTTTATTGTTTGCAGGAACTGTGTGAGAACACACTCAACTCGCTGATCGACGAGGATTCCGTGCTTTGCCTGCTCGGCATTGCCGATCGTTATATGTCCAACGTGCTCAAGTCCAATTGTCTGTCGTTTCTCTCGCAGCATGCGGTGCTCACCAAGAGTGAAATGTTTCATGAGCTGCCGCAAACACTACAGGTAAGCGCCAGCTGCTTGAACGATGTACTCGTAATCGAATAAACTTTTTACTTCGCTCTCGCTCAGCTGGAGGCCATGGATCTCATACAGTGGTATGGACGCGTCTCTGAACCGTGGAATGATCGGGCCTTTAAGCCGCGCAGCAGTTCGCATCACAGCTTGAAGAGTCCTTCGAAGCCGCGCTCGCGCTCGCGCAAGTCATCGCCCTCCTACATGTGACGCCGTTACAGACCGTTACCACGCCTGTGCGTCTTGCTGCACGGTTAAAGCAACAACAAGAGTACGAAGTAGCTAAATGGTTAGTGGCTCGGAGCGCTTTTGGCGATTGTGGCTCAATTCGTATTGTACTGTTATTCTCATTGCAGCAAACAACCGAAAGCAATTCAAGTCAGGTACGGCGATATGAGATGCGTGTGTGTATGCTTCTGTGTGTAGGTGTGTGTGTGTGTGCATGTCGTTCCGTTCGTCCGTCTGTGTTGTGTATGTTTTTGTATGAAGTTATTCCAATTGTTTCATGCAAACCGTATTAATAGAGCCCGTTTTTTTTCTTAGATTGATTGATTGATTGCTTGAATGTTTGCATGTTGCAGCTCATATCACAAACAATCCACAAAAAGGCAAAGCAGGAAAATTAAAACGAAGAAAATTGACAGATACCAGATAAGATAAGCTAAAATAAGAAAAAAAGTGAAAGCGGAAATTGATAAACGAAAATGGAATTTAACAAAACACGAAAAAAATATATTATATATTAGCAAACGTATACACACATTATTATATATATATACACGCATAAATATATATTTATTAAATTTTTATAGCTAAAGAAATATTGCAGAGCATCGTAAAAATAACATTCATTAATCTTTTTAATTAAAATTGAATAACAAAAAGGCAAAGCAAACACAATTTTTAATAATAATAATAATAATAATAAAATTAAAAAATAAAAAAAAGAAGATACGAGAAAATAGAAAAAACAGTAAAACATTTAAATTGACAGTGGAAAACTTGATGTGCATGTATAATTGTCTTTATCATTACTTTTTATAAGCATCTTTACAACAGCAACAAGAACAACAACTCAAAATACAATGGTCATAACGAACATTAAAAGCGCAGAAGGTTTTGCCACTCGAGTTTTTATATTTTATTGAAAGCAGTATTTTAAATATTCAGCTAAGAAAAGCACAACTAATTCAAAAATTTGAAAATTTCGTAAAGCTAAAGCACTTTTTCAAATCTCTGCTATATGATTTATATATATATATTTAAAAAAATTAAATAAAAGAAAAGAAAATTGGTTATTGCGAAAAACGAGAGCTAGTAGTGTGGCACAAACATTTATTTTAATTTCATGAAATTTTTTTTAAACATATTCTTCGAAATTCCATGCAAAAGAATGCGAGTACTAAACAATGAATCCGCATCCCAACAAAAAGTCACTTTTCATGCATAAAAGTTCTGCTCAGCGCTGTGAAAGCATTGCAACAATTCTCTAACACAGCGTTTGATTAATTAACATGAAATTAACTTATGTCTTTTGTCAAATTTAAATAATATAAAGACGCAAAAGCAAAAACTGCAATTACGTGCAGTTTTTATAGTTTTTGCGCTGCATACTTTTTGGGTGTTTTTTTTTTTTTTGGGTATTTTTTTCGCTTTCCTCTCCTTTTTACAACAAAGCTCATTCCATTTGTTTTGGTTTTGTTTGTGTTTATTTCACTAGCGTTGCTGTGCGCCTGTTTGCAGGAAACGACAAATCGACAATTTATTTGAGTACATGAAACATAACTAAACATGAAAATGGAAAAGGAAGAACGAACCAGAAAACTAATTTTACTTGACATGACGAATTTAGTAAAAGCGATTATGGCTTAAAAATATATTTGGTATTCGAATTCATATTGTGTTTTGCAGGATTCGGATGAGTAATTAGGTTTCGCTTACCATGACTTCCAATTCGAATTGGTAACTGCATCACATATAAACTACGGCTGTGCCAAAAATAAGAAAGACGTACTGCACTGTACTCTTCATAACTTACGAAAAGCACTCAAAATAAAGTGAGCCAGTTATAATAAATACATTTGATTAAACAAATTGGTAGCATTAGAATTTTAGTAAAATTGCAAGCTGCTTCAGCTCAAGTAACAGAGTCAGAACTACAATCCAAGCGCCTCTGGTTGGTGTAACAATTTAATTGAGTGCAACATATTTTATGCTTGAATTGTGGCCTGAACAATTTGTTATTTTTTTTTTTTTTTCGTTATTTTATATTGTAAGCAATAATAGCAGCAAAGGAAGCAAAGCTTTTTCTTCGATTTTCGTCGCAGGCAGTCGCGCTGCACGACTCGTTTAAGAGAATGCGATGCAGCTGTTTCGGAAGTATTCTTATTATTGTTATTATTAACTCGTCTACATGACAGCTTAAACCGATTTAACTTGGAACGATTTGAATTAGAATGCAATACGTAAATACTTTTTCAAAGCGCTATAACAGTCACTATTCAGAACGCTTTCAGTTTCAGCTATGTTGTTTTGTGTAGAGGTGCTCATTTTGCTAATTTATTAAACTCTACACTAGTGAATAAGCACAAAGTTTGAATAAGAAGAAGAAGAAGAGTAAGAATAAGAACACTCATTGTGTTAATTAAAAAGTAAGTGTAGTAAGTCAAGCCGGTTTAAGGTAAATCGATTTTAGCTGTCATATAAACGGGGTATGTTCGGCTATATGCGAGTATATGCGTACACCTTATGAGGTAATCGATGATCTCTACATTGTGTGTATGAAATATTAGGAGCTAAACAACTTCTTTGGTCGAATTTAATTAGAAACAGTATTAAAGGCATGTGTAAAGATAGCAGTTAGTAAAAATAAAACAGAAGAGGAACAAAAAGAGGGAGAAGAAGAAGAAAATGTAGCTTAGAAATTAGAACATTTTAAAATTTATATTAAAAGCACTTATAACGCCGCTTGACTTTCTTCTTCTATTTTTTTCTGATACAATTTGTTTATAAAAGTGATGTATTTCAAATTTGTTAAAATAATTTGTTATATAGAAATCTAGCAAGAATGGAAACAACTTCAGTATCTGTTTAGTTTAGTTTCCAGATCATTATATTTATACAACTTTATTTTACGTCACTCAATTTTATTGCGGAAATAACCCAAAGCTGGAACTCTTGCTCAAGGCATGAGGCATTATCATGATTTGAATTCATGAATATCGAAAATTGTTGTACGTTTTTTATTAGAATTTATTATAAGAAAAGAGCAATGGAACTTAAATTAAGACAACAAAAAAAAAAATACAAAAAAAACACCCGGAATTTTGTAGAGAACAAAGCATGTTCTCCATGAACTTTCGAGCGTCTTTGAAGGCTTTGTACCACTCGTAGGCTTGTGATTTGATATAACTGGCTAATTGCCTATTGTTACACATGATTTCCCCAAGGATGACGTCGTTTTAATCGCATCCCCTCTTGAATTTGACTGCTGTTATACGAGTATAACAGGCTCACTGACAAGCTGAGCCAAAATTTGCATTCGCAGGACTCGCTGCATGACAGAATTTCGCATTGAAATCTGTCTCTTATGAAATGGCTAGAGCTTTATAACCTAAGTACATACCGGCTGCAATATTAACCAATTAAATGAAATAAATAATTTTGATAAATTTCATGGAGCTATAGGCTTAGATCATTTTACTTTAACTGCACAATATTATGCAAACTGCTGAGAGCTAGAGAGCTTTTTCGAGAGCTGTAATAACGCGTTATGCATTCAGTAAATGTGAACGTATAGTTGTTCATATAAAATCGAAGCGTACGCTAGGAATTGAAGGTTGCGTATAAAATGTTTGGGATCCAAATTTCTTTAAGCGAGAATCATCTATAAGTTTTGGGAACCGAATTGTTCCTCGAATTTTGAACACAGGCGTTAGATACTAGACAGAATATTGTTATTTTTTAAACATTGAAGTATAAATTGTTTTATGTAATTATATTTAATGGACAAAGTTTAACGAAAAAGGGGAAATAGAAATTTTTTAAAGCAAAGTATAAAAAAAATTAAAAAAATATTTAAAAAAATATAAAAAAATAAATTAAGGAACCCTAAAAAGAAGATAACTTTAAAAATTTATTATTCAATGTGTGTAAAACAGAAACTTCAAAGTATTCATGTATTTGTGTATGAAAATTAATATTCTATGTTGTATTGAGTATTTAAATTACATGCAAACATTAAAGAAAACCCAAAAAAAAAAATTATAATAATAACGAAAGGAAAAGAAAAGCATAAGAAATCCCACGAAGATAAGAAAAACAAACAGATTAAGTCATGCGAAGAAATGAAGCTTTTCACAGAATATTATTATAATTTTCGAAACTGTTTGTATTGTATTGTAACTAACGACTATAATTATTGTTGTTTTAAGGAACTTAAATAAAAAAATATATATATATTACATAAGAAATATTTAATAATAATTTATTAAATTGTAGCTACTCACCTTCACGTAACCAGCTTAAGCCTCGGCTATTCAACTCTACCCACGAAAGAGCCGTGTAAAAGCCCTAGGCTCAATAGACTCAGGCCCTTCAGACGAAACTTGCTTCGTGCAATGGTTTGCCACAACAGACCAGGATTTGTTCGAGCGCGAAATACTTGCTTCGCCTTACAGATGCGCGTAAGTAATAAGCAGCGACCGAAATTATTTTGTTTGAAGAAATACATTTCTTACTTCTTCATAAACCGAATGCCTTTGGTATTCCACACAAACTGGTCAGTTGGATTACTTCCGACCTAACGTCCGGAACTCAAAATGTCAGTCACATCTGAGACTATTTGTTTAACCTCCGGTGTTTCTCAGAGCAGTCACCTTGGTCCGTTGTTATTCAATATTTTTATAAACGATTTGCCAATTCCCATTTAAACATTCTCACGTGTTGATGTACGCTGACGATGTGAAACGATGCATGCCTATGTTATCTCCTGTTCATTTAAAGTTTCTTCAAGGTGACCTTGACTCTTTATATCGTTGGTGCTCTATAAACTTTCTTTCACTTAATTGTGAAAAATGTAAGCTTATGTTGATTGTAAATAATTAGCGTATCAACTATCACTTACTAGAACGTGTTTCACAATTTAATGATCTCGGGCTATTAATGGACCCAAAGCTCCATTTCGGATGCCACATTCACTCATCCGTTAATAAGGCTAATGGTGTGTTAGGGTATATTAACGGTGGTCTAAGGAATTTAATGATACCATTGTACCACTAAATTGCTGTGCACATCCTTAGTTAGAGCTATTTTGAAATATGCATCTTGTGTATGGAATCCTCAGTTTAGAATTTATAGCGATCGCATTGAATCAGTAAAAAAAAACAATTTTTACTGTTTGCACTGCGTAACATGCACTGAGATCCAAATGTCCACCTTCCATTCTGTCGTTGCCGCCTAAAGCTTATCCAACTACCTACGTTGGCCAGTCGTAGAACTACTCTCGGTGTGATGTTTGTGTCTACATAATTTAATTGTTGGTAGTACCGATTCTCCTTTATTGCTTATTGTTTATTATAGCATAAACTTTAACGTCCCTTCTTGGGTTACTAGAGGTTAGATTCCAACTTCTATTCGTTTCTGTAGAACTACTTATCTGCTGCATGATCCATTTCGCGTGTTATGTCAATCATACAATTTGCAGTATAACCTAATATCCATCTCTAAATCTTATGATCATTTAAAATCTATCCTATTATATTACCTCAACACATAGTAAATAATGTTTGCTTCAATGAACTCACAGTTCGTCACACATGTTTACTTGTTTAAACACTTTACTTTACTTTATTGTTATGGTATGTACTGAACTCTGAGTTGAATCTTAGCTTTAGTGCATCTTGTATGCTTATTTGTTGGAGGCTGATGATGTTCTTATCGGTAGCCTAATATGTAGTTCGTAGACATTAGCTTTGGTATCGCATGTTCACCAAAGAAATTAGCAATTAAGACCAGCTGAGCCCAGTCGACTATGTAACTGGGTGAATTTTGATTCCACTTGGGCATGCCCCATGTGAGATCAGTATATGGTCATTGCGTACCTGCTAACTCAATGTAAAAAGAAAAAAATAATAGCAGGCAACATTTTAAAGCAAATCATTATACAGCGCGGGGTTTGAGAAGAACTTTTATACGCAAAACCAAAGCCAGGACAATTGTCAAATCAGACGGCAGTTTCTGCTTTAAGGCAGACGGTTCAAAGTCGCGTTCAAAAGTTGGGCTTCTTGTGAGCAATATATAATGGCAGCAGTCGCTCCCAGCTGAATGATCTTCAAATATAAAAGCGCTCTGAATTGCAGTATGTCGCGATATCAAGGCAGCACTGCATAGGGGTTAGAGGAACTTAGGGGAAATTGTATTGCAAATTTATTAGGGAATAAATGTTATGCAGCGGTAACAAAAAAAAGTTTGAGGGCGACGGTGACGGTGACGGTGATAGAAAAGGTTGTTGATAAGTCGATCTTATCAAAAACGGTGTGAGGAGGCTGTCTAAGCCTTTAAGCTATGCAGCAAGCGGCTTCTCTCAGGAGCTGTATATACGAGGAGAAAAAGGAAGAGCATAACGAGACCATCCTTCAGCTGAACTGCACTTGTCCTGTATTCTCTAGGCTTGACTAGGTTTAATTAACGATTATATAAAGAAATTGGGGCGCGGTGTGCAACCGAAAAATTGGTTCTAGTACACAGTAGTCCTACAAGTTTGTTATTGACGTCAGACGTTGAAGCCTAACCTAACCTAACCTAGAAGTAGATCAAATGTCGTGTTTAACATTGTATATGTAAAGGAGAGACTGCCATCCATCGACAAGGCTTTGGAAAACAGCCAATCTCGTGAAATTCTGCATTAGATGCATTAAGTAATTTTTGTGGAGAACGCTGCCCACTAAGATCTGGGTGAGTATTTCAATTTATGTTTATGAGTTGGCAATTTTCACTTTGCTTTTATCGGCTCTTTCTCAAGTAGCTTTCATTAAGCTATTTGTCGAAAAAAAGTAAGACAAATGGATTAACGTTTTATTTTATTTGGTGTTTTTTTTTTTTTTTTTTTCGGCTCACTTGCATAAGAACATTAAAGTTATATAAAGAAAAATCAACTAATTTGTACTAACTTAGCTTAATACTAAAAAGCGTTTAATATTTATAATATTTTAGTATTGCGTGCATACTCCTTTGTTCAAAACGACCTCATAGAGCGCATAGGGCAAAACATAAAGCCTTTAATGTAATTGAAGGAAATTGCAGACCAGGCAGCTTCAATGGCGTTTATCAATATTGTTTTAACTTCAAATTGTCTTCCAGATTCATACACTGTCCTGCTTAGTCAACACCAAGCATTCTCTATAATATTAAGCTTAGCGAATACGTAGGCCATTGTGTTAAGCGGACATGCTGCGCTTGAAGCCAAGGTTTAACTACAAAGGCCCACATATGTTCTTGAACTTCGGGAATGCTTTTGCCAGCGGAATTCAGCGGGCACGGAGTATCGCCCTTCAGTCAGCTTCAGTAGTTACTGTTTTTGTGCGGGCTTTCATGTTTGTCCCATAGTCTGACTTCTTTTTGATATAATTGTGCGCTACAGTCGAGCTAATACCGATTTTTATTTGTTGCAATTTCTCTACAAAACAGATTGATCTCTCTATGATATATATTATGTAGACATTTTTTTTCTTTCGTCATTAGAACAGTTTTTCGGCCCATTTTAACAAATATAGAATTTAAATAGGAAGAACTAATTTCACAATATTTTCGCAGAACTAATTACATCCAAAATCCTGGACAAACTAGCACAATTACAAATGTTCTTTTTCAAGTGAGCAAAAAAAAAAAAACAACAACACATAATTCGCGAAGTTGAAACTAACCCCAAAATTTTTTTTCTACAACTGTACTTTAAAGATAAAATGAGAAAGAGCCGATAAGAGTAAAGGACAAAGTCATAAACAATATGAAACTAGTCGTATTCAAATTGCAATGAGCGACAGTGTATGCAGAATTTCTTGTATCTATGTTTGTATAAAAAGGCCAAAGCATTTTCTTTACCACCATTTGACGTCTAAACGGTATAAAGGATTTTAATAAAATATATGCCATGCGACAGGTTTTCATTTGCAGATGTGCATAGTATACTAACCCATCTACTTTCTAAGCTAAATGGCTAAAGTTCTTTTCAATTCTCGGGGCACTTTTTATATGGAAATTAATTCCAGCCAATGTAAATTTATCGCACTGGAGCATCACAAGATTGGCATTCATCATAAACCTAGAACTCATCGCTAGTATTTCGTAGAGCAAGGTAGATGACAGTAACTCCATCCGTACGGAGTGAATACCGCTAGACGTCTTTGATTTGTACGAATTGATTTAACATAATATTGGTTTTGTCGCGAGTCAGCATTTTGTTGGTTTTCGCAACGCAGAAGACACTTCTTAATAAATCCGAGTTCTTATCCGGGTGGCAAGGCATATTTCTCATGTTAACCTGGACAGCCGATTCACGAGTCAGCAATAGTCAAAGCTGCTGAAGTGATCTAGGCATTGTATGCGAATTCTTAAAGCCGTAAGCATAGATGCTTTCCTTAGATCCATGGCCGCGAACGTGTACATGACCTACATCTCCTTGATGGTAGTCAGCTTGCACAGTCTTGCGTGCCATGTTTTTGTGTTTAGCCTAAAAATATATTCCAGAACAATAGTCAGGACTTAAGTAATAAATTAGTTTTGTACAATATGAATACGTCGAGTCATGGGCACAGCAATATTCATTAAAAGTAATCGTGTACGGCCCGAAGGTCACTGCGGCGTCTTAAACGCCATAAGCCCTCTGATGACTACTCTACATTAATTAAATTCATCAATTAAGGGTGTAAGGTTATCATATCAAAATTGATTGCTAGCTTAAGTATTAATGACTAGCAGCAATTTGGGTATATATTTAGCTCTATTTATTCAACGGCCTAGTCTAGTCTGTCTAGGCGGTTCAAATTATACATTTTCAATGTAATCAACGGAAAATCGGCAAACCTTGACATTCACAGGTGTGGTGCCAGAAATTATTAAAAGGAAGATTTTCATTTCTCTCATTGCAGCGCAAAGTTCAGTTGCCTTCATTACGCCAAATCAGGTAATATGTTTCTTTCATATTACGCGTATATTGAAGCACATTATTTCAGATGGCACCCACCGACCCGAATAACAGATTTGTGGAATTAACAGAGCCGGTCGTCCCGGCCCATTCACGGAGCTGATGCGACTCAACTCGAATCGAATCCATACTTTACTATGCTCGTGGGCAGGCGTTAAGGCGCGATTTCGCAATGTAGTCGCTGAGTAACCAGTAACAAGGAATGGGCAAGCGACTACCCGCAGGCACGACGGCAAGCAAGGTCAGACTTAACGCAGTCTTTATGCCCTTCACTGCTGCTGAAAGGTAATATGTTCTAGTTGTTTCAAACGAGTGTCTGGATGCACTCAGAGTTGAGCCAAAACTTCAGAAGATGTGGAGACGAAATTTCGGACTATAATTATTGCTATTATTGAAAGGCTGATTGACCATTCGGACCAGTAATAATGCTCTTGGTTTATGTGAAAATCAGAATTAAAATCAACATAAAAATCTCAATTCGGAACAATGAATTCTAATCGCGTGCATTTTAGCGTGGAAAACGTAAAATCCGGAAAAATCATCGAGTGTAGGGTACAACACAGCACTATCAAAACTGATGATTGAAAACTGTTTGAGTGTAATTTGTGAGCGCGGGGGTGCTATGAAAGACCATCGTTCAGACCAACTTATCATGTGGACTTTTAGTGGGGAAACGATGAGAGTGAAAGCGACGGTGTCCAACAGGAATTGCACTGGAGAGCGGGAGCGAGCGTAAGAGTTTGAGTGAGTAAGAGAGTGATGATGGAGAGACGAGCAACCAAATTTAGTGAAGTGATAAAGCGTGCTTGGAGCGCGGAGCGGTGAAAGCTGCGAAACGTCGGAAATGAAAGCTAAGCAACAACAACGACACGACGAAGAGCCACAGCGAAAAGCACAACACATTCATTCATAAGGCACACAACACACACAGACACACACACATACACATACACCTACAATCGCACATGTATTTAGTGTGCCACATATGGTTTCGTAGGAGCTAGGGGCTTTTAGTCGACCGAACACTTCGTACAAGACGAGCGTGACGACGGGTGGCGACTAGACTGACTAGGACGGCGCTTTGTTTGTGAGCGTCGTTGCTTGTTGGCTGCCTTTGATGCCGCTGGAAGGGAATTGAAGGGAAGCGATGCCAAAAGGTGTGAACTGATGACAACGTAAGACGAACGAGGCGAACGAGTACTCTGTATGTGTGTGTACGAGTGAGTGAGCGAGCGAGCGAATGGTCGTGTGAACCCAATGGAGCGACGCAACATCTGACACGACGCCCTAAACTGTGCTCCGTCAATTTCCCACTATTGCGACTGCTGCTGCTGCGGCTGCTGCCGCTACTACGCGCTTTGGCTGCTGTCGACAACGCGCGCCGATGTTGGTCGTCTGAGCGAGCACCAGTGTCAGCCAACAGCCGAATGAGCATGCCGAACACACGAAGCTGTTCGTTGCTCGTATCGTGATGTTCGCGTACGCCGTAAACGTTCCCATGGCACTGAAACTTTCATTAGACACAAAAAAAAAAAAAAAACAAAAAACCACAGGCACCCCCACTTAAGCGCCACAGCACAGCACGAAGGAGCGAAACAAGCGATTGAATGAGCGAATGAACAGCGCCAACTGACCTTTCTCTCTCTCGGTTGCGCTCTTCTGCTCTCCATTGCTCTCGCACTTGCCTAAGCTTTCTCGCTCTAACTAGCTCTCTCGACCAGCTGCTCCTGTCCCGCTTGCTCTTTTGTTTCAGCCCGCAGTTGCCATCTCTGTCGGCGATACGGTAACGCACAACAGCAACAACAACAACAAAAACAACGTTAACCAGAAATGATAACAACAACAATAATAATAACAACGACCTGACTCTGACTCTGACCGCCGCAAACGGCATCAATCGACTGTCGCCAGTCGGCAGTCGTCAGTCGCAATCGTTGCCGAAGTTGTTGCCGAGGCCGCAGCGTCGCTACGCAACGCACTAAATTATCGCAGTAGGAGGAAAATTCATTTTCCGCAATACTGCTAAGTGCAGACAAGTCTTTGACTTTTGTGCGGCGGACGTCCTTGTCGTGCGTGCGTCCCAAACTCGCTCTGTACCCACGCTGACGTCGCTGATGTTCCCAGCTCAAATATTGAATAACAACCGAAAAGTGTCTTTCGCTGGTGTGCCATAATTTTTTTGACTTTTATTGTTGTTGTTGTTGATTTCGTGTTTTTTGTTGTTGTTTTTTTTTTTTTTTGATTTGTGTTTTTATTTAGTTTGTTTTTTTCATGCTGTGCATTGCTGCCGTTGTGTAAGGAAAGTTTACCTACCAGTAAAACTGCTGAACAATTCGAATCCATTGCGAGTGCATTTGCGCGTGTTCGTGCGTGCGTCCTCTGCTTTGAGAAGTGCGCCTTCGACTGTGTGAATTTCGTATTTTTTTTCGTTTTTTTTTTTGGATTCTTGTTTGTTCATTGCGTTGGTTGTTTTTTTTTGAATTTTTTTTTAGTTGTTTTGAGTGTTGCTCTGGTTGTTGTTTATGAGATTGTAAACAAAACAGAAAATCGAGTAAATAAGAAAGCGAGCGCGACCGCGAGAACGGTGCGTACGGAACGCGAAAGTGCGTAAAGTTCGTAGCGGAAACCCGGAAAGCCAAACGAGAAGCGCCAAAAATTAGAAACTCAAAACACCGCCAGCTGGAGCAGCGGCAACGGCGCGAAGAGGAACGGAGCCGCCAAAAAGGTAGAAAACACACTCAGTTACAATTACATAAAATTAAATAAAATGAAATGAAATAAAATAAAATGAAAAAGACACCAGTCAATTGTAGCCAGAAAAAGGGAAGAAATCGGCCTCACTGCTAGCATTGACAGTGAGCAACTCCTGTGTGCTTTGAGGTTATTGAGCGAGGAAGTGCTGAGAAAATAGGCCGAGCACGTTGTTGGTCAAAATGATTTTTTGGCTTGTGCTTTTTGTTTTGTTTTGGTTTTGTTGTTTTCATTGTTGCTGTTGCCATTGTTGTGCTACACACTTTAATAAGCATTTGTGTTTGTATCTGTAAATGCAGCTGCAGCTGCATTTGTATCTGTAATTATAAAAAAAAAAATATAAAAAAAAGAACAAAAACAAAAACAAAAACATTTGTTTAGCATAGAACACAAGTCTAGCCAAGCCAAGTAAAGCAGTGAATTGTTGAGCAGCCGAGAGCAGCTGAGTGGTGTGCTAACATGCTAACAACAACAACAACAACAAAAACAACAGCAACAACAAGCAGCGATTTTATTATTATTATTATTTTTTGTTTTATTTCTTGATTTTATTGTCTTATTATTTTTGTTATGTTGTTGTTGTTGCCCGATTATTATATTAATTTTTTTTGTTCGACTGTGTGACTATGCATAACGTATACGTCCTGTCTGACCCAGTGACAAGCGTGTTGCATCATGTTCCTGCACGCAACGCTTGTTTCGTTTTTGGGCGAGAGCTGCAAGCTCAGAAATATCAGCCAAGCAGTCAGTAATATTAGCGGTTCAGAGGAGTGAGGCAAGCGAAGTTAGACTTAGCCAGCGTGAGTTTGCCAAGCAAACCAAGCAAAGCCGCACAAAGCAAAGAAGCGCGCGTTTTATATATATGTGTGCATGATTGTTTGTACGTGTGTGCGTGCGTGTGTGTGTGTGTGTGTGTGTGTGAATGCATATGTGTGCTATATTCTATAAGCAGATGTCCATATTTCAAACTGACTTACTTTCCAATTGCAAATATGCAAATTTGCGCTTCAATAGTCACTGGCTTTCTTCGCTGCTTTGTCCTCGTCGTTGCTGTTATTATTGTCGCCTCAGTTACAGTCACACCACAGTTATAGCGCTAGCTAAAGCTTTCAGTTTCAGCTCTCGTTGACCAAAGATGCCTGGCGGAAACGCAGTGCTGCTCACGACAAGGTTGTCCTTTATACTTTGCCTTATAGTTGCCTTTTCTCGCTCTTCCATACCTTCTTCTACTTCCTTTTCTGCTTCTTGTTTTCGCTTATATTGCCTTACTTGCAGACTGTGCTGCCGTGTCGTTTGGCCAAAAAAAAAAACAAAAATAAATAAATAAATAAGAAAAAAATACGTGCGAATATGACAGTAGCAAAACGACAGCGAGGACAGCAAGGACAGCAACATCGGTGCTGACAATATTGTGTGCAGCCGGGCGACAGGGCGACAGGGCGACAGGGCGAAGGCAAGTTCGCCAACAGGCGTGGCGCATACAAATGACAGCCCAAAAGCGAGCATCGCTTTGGGTATGGGAGAAGTGCATGGGTAGGGTAGGGAAAAGCAATGAAAATGAGAAGGGCAAACCACCGAAAAAGTTGCTCCGCATCGCTACGACTTGCCACACGACTCGCGACTCAACTGAATCGACGAGTTAAGTCGAGTAGAGTCGAGTTGATTCGAGTTGAGTGGAGTCGAGTTGAATTGAACTGAGCTGAGTGGCAGCGGCTGTTGGTGTTGGGGGAATTATGTGTGCGGCATGGCGTAGCGTGTCTGGCGGCGTATTGAGTGGGCACGCTTTTGCGCTACATTGTTGTTATAAAAAATAAATAATAATAAAAAAAAAATAAAACATAAATAAATAAAAAAAAATAAAATAAAAATCCAAAGAAGCAACAATGATCAGCTGCCTGTTTGTTAGATGGCAAATGCTACTCGGCAGTGCTCCATTGACGACGTCTTTGTTGCTGTCGTTGCCTTTTTTGATCGTTAAGTGTCTGAGCTATGCGCATTGCGTAGGGTGATAAACAGTTAACTACAAACGAACACACGCACTCGAGCTCAACTTACTCAACTCAAATTGGTTCTATTCGAAAAGTGTGCATACGTCCGTGCGTGCGTGCGTGCGTGCGTGCGTGCGGGCCTGCGTGCCTGCGTATCTGTGTGATGGAACAAGTGCTTAAGGTAGACGACAGCAGTTAGCAGATAGGACCTTATTACCTTATACTACTACTACCACTACTGTCACTACTACTACTACTACTACTACTACTACTACTACTACTACTACTACTACTACTACTACACACACACACACACAACCACAATCGAACACTCGCACGCAATCGTTAGCATCTTCATTCCCACAGCGGCTTTCCTGTTTAGCCTATTTTTTTGTCTTTCGGTTATTCGACACTACCCTTGCGTAATTTAGTTAACCTCGTCATTTGCCCTCTTGAATATTCACAACTTACGCCTGCTCTCTTCGTTAAGATAATAGATTTCGAATTGATGCCCTTGGCTGATTTATTTCTTTCTCTTTTTGTTGTTTGTTGTTAACTTACTTTTTCTCTAACAACTTTGTCTTTAGTCTAACAGTCAAAAGTCTATAATAGTCAAAAGTCCAGCTTAACTAACTCAAGGCGTTGCAGCCGATCAAGCTTGGCCAAAACATAAAAAAAAAAAAAACCAAATTATTTTCTTTATATTTTCCACTTCCATTTCTTCTCGAATGTGCAACTCAACTTTGCCAAGTATCGCTGGCAACGTACTAAGCCTCAGCCTTGACCATGCCGTTTTAAAGAGCGTATCTCAAATTCACCTTGACCATCAACTTATATTTCATCGTCATTACTTACTTCTTGACCATTTTCGCCATGGCAAAAGTTTTACAGTTCGATTTCAAATGGCAGCTTATATTCGCACAGCTTAATTGCCGCCTAAGTCCTTGCTTCAATGCCGTGGCAAATTTATTCAAAGACGCATTTTGAGCATTTCGAGCATTTCGAGCGCTTAAACACTAAAGCGGTCGAATACTTGGAATCGTATAGAGACTCCTGCTGTTGCTTCTGGCGCTCGATATTGAGTTGGTCAATGTGGTCAGTCAAAGTCAAGTCAGTGCAGTGCAGTGCAGTGCAGGCAGCGGCGAAAACAAAAGCGCTGGCGGCATAGCGTCGTACTATGTTGTATTCCAGTGAATTTCATACAATACAGTGGTTTGGCATTTCTCATGGTGCTTGCTGGCTGCTTTCAATTTGCATTTCTCTTGTGCGCCCACAACGGCTTTGCGCTTTTGCTGCCCCATTGTGCGAAACCAAATCGCTTTCACGGAGGTTAAGCGATTTGTAACTTCGCTGGAAAAATGAACTACTTAGCAGCGCGTCGATTGCAAGCCTTCGATGTAAATGAAACGTGGGCAAGTGGGCTGGCCGCCTTCAACTGCTACAACGTTTCAATGCACGACTAATATTACATAGTTTCTTTGAATTTTTTAATGAATACTTTCGATACTGACGTGCCATCGTTCTCAGTTTCCAAGAAGCGTTTACAAAGTCTTCAACATCGTAAATTGGCGCGTAGTGCATTTTACAGCTACAACTATGCAAGAGCATGAATAACGTCGTCATTGCTCTTCGCTCTTCGCTCTTCGCTCATCGCTCATCGCTCATCCCATGCGACCGTTTTGCTTCTATTTATTAGCTGTTGTATTGCTCCTCACAACCCCACGCTAAATGCATTACCGCGATACCAACGCAACGTTGCCTCGTCTCCACCACTTGACCTTCATGGCGACAAATGCCGCGACTTTTTTTGTGCAAACATTTATGGCATGCCTCGCTAACTAAAAACTCTAGCGAAAGGCTGGAAAATTAAGATTTTTTCATTCGAAGACTCTGCTGTGCGTAGCTATAAATATGCGCGTATATAGCAGTCTATAAGGACTTATTAAGCTGGAAAATAGAAAATTACATAGCTAAGTATTTAGTTTGATAAACGGCCCAATTCATAGTTAACTTATTGCATTGGCAAACTGTTACATGCATAAAGTGCGATAAGTAATAGCTTGAGGAAAAAGTAAGCGGCAATTTTTTTTATTTTTATTACAATTAAATGTTGTTATTGTTCATTTTGGCCGACAACCTCTCTCGGCACTTTTTGGGCTAGCAACATTATTCCAAAAGTGTGGAATGCTTGGGGTTTCTCTGTGCCAAATGATTTTCACTTGCCTCTCTTACAGCCAGAGAGTCTTGCAAAGATCGACACAACTGTTAGTATGACAGTGCATTAACAGAACTATGCGGTGAATACACTAAAACGTCTCAATCAAGTGCTTGAGAGATACTTAGCTCAAGCTACTTATACATAGCTCTGCTATAGTTAGCATGTTACGCACATATTAAGCATTTATTTGGTGACCATTAACCATAAATTTTTGCCTACCACTTTTATGGAATTGCCTTGCCTGCCTTACTCGTACTTTGCTGCTACTATAATACATTGGTAATTTGGCTTTGTAAAAAAATAACGCTGCACTCAACTAAACTAGTTAAAGTAGCTCATAATCATCTGCTCGTATTTGATGGCTCTGCTTATTGTATTGCTGCTCAAATTGTAATTTTTGAATCTAAAATGAGTTAATAGCTTAATATAGGCAAATAAATAAATAAATAAATAAATAAATAAGTAGTTAGATAGAGCTATGCATAGATAGTCACATTTCCACATCCGTACACGCATCAACAAGTACATAGATAACCGAATAGATAACCAAATATAGATAGAAAACCAAAAAAATAAAAGTTATAACGAGCCTAGACAGTTAGATATGATAGAGATATATAGAGTTACAGATATTGCTAAATGCACAGACAAAAATAGATAGGTTTTTTTCTGGATTTTTTTATTTATTTGGTGCCACTGAAGTCAGTTGAGAAGAAGAGAAGTAAAGCAATGAAAAAACATAGACTGGAAAAATCAGTCGGGTTGGTTTTAATACTTGGCACATTGTGACTGCACTCAAAATTTTGTCTGAGTTGAGAGAGCTTAACTCAGCTATAGCTTCATATGAGGCAGAGTCTTACAGAAATGCATTTCTTATTGGCTTAAGCAGCTGTTGGATTGATTTGGGGAATCAGGAATTTTAGAGCCAAAGCATAATCGAACTGTTATTGAACACTTACTACTAATACTACTAGAACCGACTTAGCTTATATAAGGGGTCATACGAGTAAAATAACATTGGTTAAATTAGTTTACTGTTGTATAGCGCTATATGTCTAAAGACTCGTGTCACTTGATGCGCGCTTGGTTCTAGTGTTTGCTGGAAATTGGCAGAATAGGAATGTGTTTTGGGGAATGCCTAAATTGAGCTTTAGGCAAAGTTGCTTGATTGTTTGATTAGAG
Source organism: Cacoxenus indagator (assembly GCA_035041755.1). Taxonomy (NCBI): domain Eukaryota; kingdom Metazoa; phylum Arthropoda; class Insecta; order Diptera; family Drosophilidae; genus Cacoxenus; species Cacoxenus indagator. The sequence goes on along the minus strand of JAWNKX010000197.1, from coordinate 792,934 downwards.
ATGACAAACTGCTAGAACAAGCTCTACACTGCAACTTACTAGGTGAGGTTTAGTTTTTTTTTTTTGTGGTCGTAACTATAACTACTATAACTATTATACTACTACAACTTCTTCACGTTGTGTGCATAGTATCTATATATAAATATCACAACACATTTTTTGAAATAAACCTAACACTATTATAGGCACATCGTATTAACATGAAAATTAAACCAACTGAAAGCTATAGTTGTGTAGATGTGCATAGTTGAACAGTTAAAAAGTTGTGTCTAAAGACGTTAAAAAGGTGCAATTGCGTGTAAAGGAGAGTGAGCGCGATCTGTGAGAGAGAGAGAGAGAGAGAGAGAGAGAGAGAGAGATCTGCTAAGCTCGCGCTCGCAATATAACAGTTCGGGGTGAAACATTCTTTTCTGTTGCTACTTCTTACTTTTTGGCAATATGCGATTGACGATTCTAATGTGTTTTCAGGAAGAAATCTTCATAACTAATTAAGCTCAGCAATAAGTTCGGCAATTAGCTAAAAACTGATTTGTTATAAATTTGTCATGATTTAGTTTGTCTCGCCGTGAAGCAGACATCGGCGACTTCCGATTGCAGCGTTAAATACTAAGGTTCAGAAGATAGCCGAGTAGTAGTCTGGGATACATGCATAAGCTTTATATATATTATATAATGTAAAGATTACAAAATATATTTATTATTATTGAATTGTAAAATCCTAAATAGATAAATTGTTAAAACAAAATGTCTAGCCAAATGAATAAATAAGAATATATATACCAGACGAGTATAGTCAAGCGGATATGTGGATATTATCAGCTAGATAACACACATTGCACCATATCAAATCGTTTTAAATACTTGTTAGTGATATAATAATTGTTAATGCTACGAGAAATTGACTCTATTGAAAATGGAATCCCACAACACCAGCGATTTGAAGCTAAACATAATATATATATATATATATATATATAAGTGTTTTTGTGAAATCACACGGAGTCGCTCGCAGCATTAAAAATTCCAAATATACCAAGTATTTGAAACAGGTCGATTTGGTTTAGAATATTTCAAAAGGTGCACAGCTTATGTGAACAGCTTCGTGTTTGAGTGGCATAGTAGATACGAGTATGTTAAGTGCAGTTTTCACCTCAGTTAGTCTTTTTATTGTGAATACCCTTAGAGCGATACCAACATTTTCGGTTTCCTCGTCTTTTTTTTTTGGTTTTAAGGACTTCTTTCTTTATTTTACGCGGTTTCCTTTAAGACGCTTAATTTCAGCGCACCGTGCATATTTGCTTGGACACTTTAGGTGTTTTGATCTGTGGACGTACTCAGGCTTTGGCGCGCGCTCCATGTCGTCAGCACGAGCAATCAACTCATCTTGTGGTTCGGGGTAGAACATTGCCGCATCTGCATTGAGCGCTGTCATGGCATTTTGAATCTTTGAAATTGTCTATTGACATAGCGCACGGCCGCGATGTGTTTTGTCTTCTCGGCATTGACTCCTGCCTTCCTGCAAATTCCCAAACATTCCTTGGACTTCAATCCTTCCTGTGTTGATGTTGAAGATTACGGCTACGTGCTTTCACGCTGAGGCATTGAATCTGTCATCTATACGTGTCATTGGAAAAGAAACGAGATTAGTTCAAACATTTTTTTACGTGTAAATTTCTAATTTTTTGCTCACCTTGAACGTTGTATTTATTGTGTCACTCATATCTGACTGTGTATGTATGAAACACGTTCTATTTCTACTCCTGTCCTTAATGTTGCAGTTAATAATATGTAGTTTTAATGAATAAAAAATACTGTATCTACTACCACTGTATCTAGAAAGAATATAAGGTTGAGTAAAATGAAATCCATTATTTTTATTCGGTCATTTTTAGTATGTTATAAGTCGTTGATTATTAGTCACACTGATTCACACTTGCACTAATTTTTTAACGTTTATCAGAAATGTATAATTCCAGTCTAAAAAGATATCTACGCCAATTTTTGTTTGGTTATTATTTATTTGTGAGATAAATTGTGTTGAACATGTATGCCAATAAGGCTGAAATTGTGCGCAATATTTATGGCTGAAACTATAGAAATTGATAAGGAATCCATACGGCGAATTTCGCATAGCAATGCTAACATGCAAAAAGTGTTCTCCAACAAGACAATGCACGAGCTCATACCACGTTTCTAGCCAAATATTATATACTTGGCATACCACGGTTAGACAATTCGTGTTGGTCGTCGGATCTTGCGCCATGCTATTTCTCTCTATTTCATTAGTTGAAATCTGCATTAAAAGGAACAAGATTTGAGTCCGTTGAAGCACTGAAAAAGTTGGGCGGAAGCTGACAAAAGAAGACTTCCAACACTGTTTCGGAGAGCTGAAGTTTCGCATGGAGCGATGTAGCGTTGGAGGAGTAGTGTATGTCTATGAAATCAAAACGAAATATTTTACGGTGTCAATCTCGTAGACTACCATATCAACTGCCGCGTGTTACTGATTGGACCGAACAAGATTAGGCGTGATAGTAACATACGTGATCAACAAATTCTATGCAAAAGTGAGTTGTTTTTCTTTTTCGTCTCATAAGTAGTCGTATTATTTGTACAAGTAAGGTTCGCCGAACAGGAAACAAAATGTGACGAGCACATTCGCACGGCAATTACCCAGATTTTTCAAGTTCAAGATTTGTTTGCTCTTAAGACCCATAATTGAGAGCGCTTTGCAATTTATTTCCAGAATGATGCTAAAATTTGAGTCTATTTTCGGGACTGGCCAGGAAAATTCGTTGTCAGCACCAATTATTATGTTCATTACAACTGAGCTAATGTAGAGAGCTTGCAGCAAGCTCCAGAAGTTTCTGTCACTTTTTTTTTTTTTTTTTTTTTTTTTTTACATTGACATAGTAGGTACGCAATGACCACACACTGATCTCACATGGGGCAGGCCAAAGTGGCATCAAAATTCACCCAGTCATATAGACTGGGCTCAGCTGGTGTTAATTGCTAAGTTCTTTGGTGAACATGCTATACCAAAGCTAATGTCTACGTGTTAAATATTTGGCTACAGATAAAAACATCATCAGCCTCTAATAAACATGCAATATTAAACTAAATCTAAGACTTAATTTAGAATTCAATACCTAAAATGATATAGACAATTCAAACAAAAATTTAGATTACAAGTTTAGAAAGTAAGTTATGCATTAATTCAATTAAGCCAATAATGTAGAGGTGGAAATTTCAGAGTTTAGAAAATCACGGCGAAGCAAAGTCTCAACGAAAACAATAATGACAGAACTGATAGAAAAACTTCTAAGATAAAATGAAGAAAGTTTACACTTTAGCCTAGCCTTCTAATACTTTGAAAGTGCAGTGGAAGAAGCAGAAGATGAAACTGAAGCAGTGACTGGTAAGGTTACCTGCGAAAGCCTAGTTTTTTTCTTAGGAATAAACTCATGGACCACCATATGTGCAGGCCAGAAATTAGCGCCACAAATGACAGAAAATACTTCAATACCAACTGAAAGCTTGAAAGAAGAGCCTTCTCTAGGGCTAGAAAAATTAAACTTATGAATTTTAATATTCGAAGTGTTGCATGCTTTTGATGATATATAGCGTGCAACGTCGTCACAGGTTGTCTCCTTATCCAACCTGGAAATAAAAATATGTTTACGAGGATCCAGCACCTTCAAAATACATGGCACTGGAGTAGAGGCAGTATTGGACTGTGAATAACTCTTAGAGGGTGACAAAGTACGGGAGGAGTTAGAGACTTTAGTAGAAGATGAAGCAGAAGTTACAGTAGTAGGACAGGGAGTAGAGAAAGATGAACAATTAGTGGAGGGAAAGTTGAAAGCTACAGTTGAAGTGGTAGTAGAGGGGATATTGGTAGAAGGAGCTACTGGAATTGGAGCGGGATATGATGATTGGTTAGATATTGAAGAAAGTACAGAACAATAAGTGGGTAAAGGTTGGGAAGAAGGGGAACAAGTTGGAGAAGTTGAAGCTGAAGTCACAGTAGTAAGACATGGAATAGAGGAAGTCGAACAAGTAGTGGAGGGAAAGTTAAAGGCGATAGATGAAGAAGTAGTTGATGGGGATAGTGGTTGACGGAGCTACCGGAATTTGAGCGGGATGGGACGATGGGGTGGATATTGAAGAAAGTACAGAAGAGTGACTGGGTAAAGGTTGGGAAGAAGAAGAACAAGTTGGAGAAGTTGAAGTTGAAGTTGAAGTCACAGAAGTAGGACAAGGAATCGAGGAGGACGAACAAGTAGTGGATGGAAAGTTCAAAGCGACAGATGAAGAAATAGTAGAACAAGTTAGAGGGGACTTCATGCTCCTTTATAGGCTTTCTAAGAAATTGCAATCGTTTTAAGTTATTGAAACATTACATAGAAAACATGTAAACATTGAGTAGACTCACTAAGAATCTGCCTGCTTTGCGGGCGATAATATACTGTGTCAGCATCGTTACCAAAGAGCAACGCCTGTCTCGTTCGCAATTCTGGTTGCCGGTCGTCGCCATGATGCCAAAAAAACACGCCGTAGCGGTCTACGTGAACTACGAGCGATTTGTCGTGCTCTTTTGTATAGTAGTTTTTGTCAGGAATAAGCTGTGCGTGCAGCAGTCAGGCTTGTGGTCACGAGTATGCAAGTTGAATGAGTTTTATCGTATACAGCAATATTGAGGCGCTCTTGCTGTCTCTCTTTAGCCGTTTATCGACGATTTTCAGAAAATTTAGAATAAAGCTATTAAGCAAAGTTCTATCTGGCCGAAAGGGCTCCATGTAGCACTGACGTTGCACTGGTGCCTGGATGTAGTAAGCGGTTACTAGTACGTGGGCCATCAACTGATAATTCTTGGGTCTATTTGGGTCTCTCTTTATTTCCTTGTTCAATTTGGTACGGAACACATGGCTGAGAAAATCATTATGCTGTTGGTTCTGTACATTGCTGCACGATAGAATAAACTCGAGTTGCTGGGTTGACAATTCCCAGGTGACAAGGTGTACGTCCGTATTTTCAATGACAAATTCGCCAGTTTTGTTAGGCATATATTCGTATTAACGTTAAATTGTTTTGCTGCAGTATCTCATAAGTATATTGACATAGAATTATTAGAGAACAATATTTTTCCAGCCATATAATTTTCAGCAAAATATATTGAGGTCAACTAAGATAAAAAGGGCTACAAAAGTTCAGAGTGTCCGACACCATAGTACAATAAGTCTGGAGAGAGCTGTCACATATTTTGAGTAACTTTGCTCCAAGTAGATGCTCGTATTCATACAACGCTTGGTAGTGTGTTGCGGCTACGAAGCACCGAACAAAGAGGCAGTGCAGCAACACTGTGCATCTGTGTTCTAACACCCTCTCTCGCAGCCCAAATCCTATAGATAGTTTGTCGTTTCATTGAGTTTTAAGTGAAGTTTCCACTTCAAATGCTAAAAATAATAAGATAAATAAATGTCGAAATATGAACAGATAAATGATGAGCAGATAAATAAACATCTAAATAAAAATAGTAACTGGAAGGGCAAATTATTAAGTAGTTAAGCAATTGCATAGTTTAAGAAATTGTCAAATAACCCAATAGATAAATAGCTTAGATTCAGCTACATATGTAGATCTAACACTACCGCTTATCCACAGTGAGTGTGCTTTCAAAATTGAGACAGCAGCAAACAGGCTTCGAAGTACTTTCGTATTTGCATAGGAATAAGATGGCGAAGGCCTTGTCCTTCTGCTGTTGCTGTCTAAATATAATAATTCTGTTGAATGAAACTAATCGTCGCTGTTCACTCAACATACAACTGCGTAGTTAATGTGGCATTGGGGCATAGTTCCACGAAGCGTATCTCTCAGTTATCGCACTGTAGCGTATCCGAGCTATGTTGGGGCACGATTAAGTGACGGCAGCAGCAGCAGCAGCAGCAGCAGCAGCAGCAGCAGCAAGAGGCATAGAATCTACGAACCAGCAAGTGAACTAAGAAATGAGCGACAGCGAAACAACGAAGCAGAGACAGCAGCAGCACCAAAAGAAGAAGATCAAAGGATTTGCTTGTTTAGAAGCGTTACGTGTTTGTTTGTGTCCGTGTTCGAGTCTATACGTGTATGTGTTCTGAGTTGCGCCGCGTACGCGTTCACTTGGTCGACATCTGGCTCAGTCCCATTTCGCACACACAATCACAATCACAATCACGACCTCGACCGCGTCGCGACTCATCCATCCACATTCACAATTATGTTTACATCGACGCCGTCTGAACTCCACACAGCCAGCCGCACTTGGTCCATTAACAAACGCGGGGTACGAGTAGGCAAGCAATGCAAACTAAAGCAAAGCGAAAAAATTGCATTAAGTATGGCATAATTGCCGATTGTGAACGATGGCAACGTCGCTGGTGGGGTCGCGTGGTGGCGTTGGTGTGTGGCAGAGCAGAGTAGCGCAGCAGCGCGAAGAGCACGACGCAAGCGAGCAAACGGGCAAATGTTTGCCCGTGTTTGTTCATCTAAATGCGCTGCCTCTTTTTCTTTTTCTTTTTTTTTCTCTTTCTTTTTCTGTTGCTTTTGAGTGTACTTCCTTCTTGGCTGTGTGAGAGAGTCTCCCTATATCGCTGTCAGTTAGTTGGCCCTTCGACCAGAGTCAGTCAATCAAAATAGCAAAAAAAAATTGAGAAAAAAAAATAAAGAAAAAAAATAAATGAATAAAAAAATAAGGGGAATTTCGATTCTGTTATTGTTGTCTAAGCGGGCTGGATTTTAGTTCGCCCTTCGCTGTACGTTGTCGCCGCAACATCTGCTGCCTCTCCTGCGCCAACGGTTGTTCGGCTTCAGGCGCTCATCGTACAACGGCGCCAGTGCTTCCAGCAAGCGAAGAAACAATTGAGAAACAAAATTCACTTTTTTAATCACTTGTGTGTGTGTGTGTGCATGTGTGTGTGTGTGTGTGTGGCGGAAATGCACAAAAACGCATGAATTCAATTAAAAACGCGAAACGCTTTCAATTTCAGAAAAATCGTTACGGATTTGTACTGAATAGAGGCATTGAAATGCTTAGTCTGCGAAATGCGATATGCTCGCACGCGGCCACATGCATGTGCTTAGTCAATGGGACAGATAAACAGACAGATGGACAGTGGAGCAGACAGCGAATTGTATTTACACATTTGCCATTTTGCCAGCAGTTAAACAACAATTCAAATTGAGTCGCTGTCTCTGTTGCTGGCAGCGGCACGCTGGCAGCTGTTTGCCAGATGAATCTCTGCGAAAACGGAAAATAATAATAACAATTATAATAATAAAAAACAAAAACAACAACAACTACAAAAAAAAAAAACAAATAAAAAAGAAGTAAATGAAAAACGATGAAAAGAATTGCGCAAATTTTCTGTTCTCTTCAATTATCCATTCATTCATTTATTCATTTATGTGGATTAATATTCTCCAGGTTTGTTGCACTTCGCGTTAGCGCACAGATTCATCTCAGCCGCAGCAGTTCTCGTTATTGCTGTTATTGTCATTGTTGTCATTGTTATTGTATTTGTTGTAATTGATTTGTTCTTATTCTTCTTCTGCGTGCGTGTACAGCTTCTACTCTTACTATTTAGCCAATTTTCACACTATGAAATTTGTCTATAAAATGAACTGGCTGTTAAAAAATTGGTCCCAGCTCAGCCTGTGCACTAAAGTCCTGTTGTGCATTCAATTATAGAGTACAACATCCAACTCTAACATAGAAATGAATCAACGCTTCCTATCGAAGCGTAGGTGGTTGCTCCGCGCTATGTACGAAATTCAGTGCTTTACATAGACCTTCGTATGCAACTGCTCAAAGAACAAATGAGAGTGAGCTATAAAGGATCAGATTGGAGAATCTTCCCCATTTATCGCTTGCTTTGGGCATGAAGAGAGCATTCGCTAGAACACCTCTTTCATTTTCTATTAATCTAACTGTTTTACACTGTCTGTTTAACACTCGTATCATGTACTTGATGTTATATGTAATTTGTTCCTGTATAAATAAATTTACTGAATGGCCATATATGTGTAGTTGCAAAAAAAAAAACAAACATCATATGTACAGTTCACGCATGGTAGAAGTGAAACTTCTTAGAACACAACAGCGCATGCTCTTCCGCTTGTTGTTGTTTTCATTACATACACTACTAACTTTGTGTCTGTCTGACTTTGTCTTCATTTCACAACTTCAGCTCAACGCTTGAATGCTACACGAACAACGATAACGCGATGACGCGATGACGCGATGACGCGATGACGCGCTAATACTATGACGCATCATAATGATGAACGTCATGTAGAAAAACAACACAACAAAGAGCGCAATACTATTGTGCGTGCTCATGAGAAAGTAACGTTTGTACATTTTCCAGCAACTCACAAATACAAACACAAAGTTTATACGTCTGCGTTGTATTTCTTCTCTGTTCTCTTACATATTTTTCCTTCATCTCTGTCGTAGAACGCTGCGTCCTGGCGTCGAAATATTGCAAATCTTTGCTACCAATAATAATGAAAAATAAAAAAATGTTTTTTTATCTCTCTAACTCAACCCAGCTCAACTTAACCCATTTCGTCTTTGTTTTGACCTATTTCGGTACGGGTTTCTTCATGCATTCCTTTTGTGCATGTCTTCGTGTCACGCTTTTCTAATTATCCACTTTACTTGACGTTTTGCATAGTTCGCGATTTGTACGGCTGTCAAATCTGCCAATCAGCTGTTTTCGATTGTGAAGAAAATTATTATACAAAGCCTTGTATAACGGCAAAAAGACTGGCATTGCCAATGCTAAAGCCAACGCCTACACCAAAGTAAATTTAAATTCGTTCATTCAAGTTGAATCAAATCAAGTCAAATCAAATCAAATCAAATCAAGTCAAGCAAAGTCAAGTCAAGCGTTTTATTATCCAACACTCGAACCATTGTCATTATCGTCGTTCTATTGCTCTGCTCTACCGTTAGTGCATAGCCACCCATTTGAATACTTTTCGGTTCGTTCTTTTGTGTTCACAGCGTGCCACTTGCCACTTGCTACTTGCCACTTGCCACATATTTTTGGCCAATTACGTATCTCGGTACAATCAACATCATTGGTACCGCAACGTCCTTGCGCTTGCCTGATCTCTTTGTGAAACTTTGTACTTTTCTATGCAATTTTTCATATTTACCATCACTCTTTTCCAACTAATAGTGGCTACGCAACTGCATGTGTTGCCTCAGTCGAAACAATTTCTATTAGGAAAACTATTTTCCATTTGTGACCCTAAATGGCAGCTGACCAAACTAACGCACGAATGAACCAACGTTAAAGGACAAACGCTCCTGTGTGGCTTTTTTGCATTCTTCGTGTAAACTTCGTTGGCTTTGCAATATTGCTGATGTAGTTCCTACAACTGAATGTTCGCGGCTCGTTCCATTGAATAACACAAATACACGTAAACAAACAACTCAGTCAAGCTCCTTGATTCTTAGTCTGTTCTCAGTATTTAAATAACATTTAACGGATTTACACAAGTTTGCATAATTCACATTAAATCGCATCGCCCCATCTGGCCACTCTATTCAAGTTAAGGCCGTAATCTCTGCCCTCTAACAATCAGTATGTGTCACTTCGCTGAAATGTAAACATTTGCTCTAACGATGTCAACCTCTTACAAAGAAACCAAAAATTCTGTTGATTTTTCGACGGCATCAAAAGAATTTTTTCAGAATTTCAGCATTCGTATGCTGCCTGAAAAATGCGGAATAATAATAAAAGCTTACGCTTTTACTTCAAAGTTACTGTGTTATTTCAGAAATAACGTTTATCACGGTAATTTGCATAACACATTTGTAGAATTATACAGAAATAGTGTTCTTATTATTATTAAAGTTCAGTAAAGCTCAGTAAAGTAAAGATATTAAAGTTCAACCAGCACACACGACAATTTAGACAATTTTAAAGAGCGTTAGTTAATTGGCATACCCACTTGCCGTCTGCCTAGACATCTTTATATAAACAAATCTTCTGTACGTGTGTATGTGACTGAACTCCTCCTAAACGGCTGTACCGATTTTGATGAAATTTTTTGTATGTGTTCAAGTGGATTCGAGAATAGTTTAGATACATAATTCGATTCACTAGAAAATGTTTTTTTAAATTAGTTTATATATTTATCTAGCCTCAAGCGCAAGCACAAAATGTACGAAAACGTTACATGCTTTGCTTCTTCTGACACTACTGTATATGGTATATAAATAGGTCGGATCAGTAGCCTAGTGCACTTGCCTGCCAACCCAGAGGTCGTGGGTACCATCCCCACCTCGGACATGGTTTCCGCACCATTGAAATTTTTCCTATTTACTCACCTCTTTCCAGAAATTATATCCTTCTCCCAAGCATTAATTAATTAAATAACTAAAATAATTGATAAATAATAATTATCTACTTGATTAGTAATAATTAATTAATCGCCCATACAACACCACTTGTTGGCGGACGTCTCCTACCGCCAGATGGTACCGCAACTCGACAAGATGGCCCAACAAAAAAAAATAATAAAGATTTGGTCATGTGGTAGAGTCAGGGTCACCATTAAAAACATAAGAAAGGAACGGCTTTGTCAACCACAGCACACAACATCTATCATGGACTGGCATTTCGATTAAAGAAAACATCAGAGTCCCGATTACGAATAAATTAAGGAGAAGGCCCTATGCTCCCTAGTGAAGTAATGAAGGCAAAAAAAAAAAAAAACATATATATATATATATATATATATATATGTGTGTGGAAAAAGTTGTCAGTCGAAGCTGAAGTTAATATGGCGGCGCGAAATTAATTTAAATACTTTGCAACTTATCATACATACAATTAAATAAAGTACTTTTAAACCTATCTTACATATAATTAAATGCAATCATTATCAATTCTTACATTTGGGGGCTCAACCGTTGAACAATTATTAGTTATAGCGCCGGAGCCTAGACGAAGACGAATGTGAAACAAGTCGAAAGTTGTTAAAGTCGAACAAAATCAAAAGTTGTTAAAGTCGAAAGAATTTCAAAGAGTCGAAAGTTGTTAAAGCCGGAAAGTTGTTAAACTCGGAAAAATTACAAAAAAACAGAAAAACTCGCTAAAATTATTACGCATTATGCATATTGCTTCCGTCTGAAGTAAAACTTTGCCAGTATGTCGCGCCTGGTGGATTTTACAAGAATTCGCAATGCGTTGAGAAACGAGAAGAAGAACGAGAAGAACATTATGTTATTACGCAAACCGATTTTCGAAAGGGACGGTCAACGCGAAAATAGAAAACGCTTGCGTGAATTTGCAATTAGCCTCACGTGGTAACATTGAAACCAGTGCGTGGATATGGATAGATGTTTTGAGCATAAACTAATCGATCTTGTAAAAATCTAAAAGAATTTAAAGAAAAACTAAAATGCTACGAAAAAATGCGCGACAAGTCAGACAGAGTAAAACAATATGAGAATAAAAACGGAAATGTATCAACTAAAAAAGAGTTAAAAACGAATAAAGAAAATAAAGAGTTGAGATGTTTTAATTGCGGCTCGGCAGAGGCAGAGCACAAGCGTAAAGAATGTGAGGAGAAAACGAAATGCTTTGGGTGTAACCGAAGCGGTCACATTTCAAAAGGCTGCCCAAAAACTGTAGTCGTGGACCGCAGCCGAATGCAGACAGTTCGCATGAAGGGATTTGAAATGATTGATTCTGATTGACACTGGCGCATATGTCTCAATTATAAAGAAGTCAGCGCTCAAAAGAATGCCAGTTAACGAAATGCAAAAAAGCACATTCACATTGCGTGGCCTGGGCAATAAAACCACAATACCAATGGGGCAGTTTGTGCCTGACATTGAAGTTGACTCGTTAACAACAAAACACAAAACACAGAATGCTCGTTGTGTTTGAAAGACAAGATCGAGTATGATGGTCACCGCGGTTACGATTTTGTGAAAAACTTATACGTCAGAATAGGTCAAGGTGGCTATAAGTTTTCATTGCTGTTGAACGAATATGATGTCCAGCCGAATCATCTAAATATATATATATATACAATGTGGTTGAAAGGCATAATTAGTTGGTCGTTTCCACTCGCCCGCTCAGTACGAAACTGTTGTGCAAAAGATGTTTGACACCTATCAACCAGCCGACCTAAACAACAGAAATAATGTCATAGTTTCGGATAGTTCCATCGTGCCATTTCGCCAACAGTCGCCAAGCCGCTTACCGATCAACGAGGCTCTTGCCGTTAAGAAGCAGCTTGCAGAGTGCCTTAAACAAGGCATAAAGCGAAAGTCAACGTCCAACATCGCTAGTCGGATTATGGTGGTGAAGAAAAAAAATGAAAGATTCCGAATAAGCGTTGACTTTAGAATGCTTAACAAAATAGTCCTTAAAGACTGTTTTCCAGTGCCGTTGATCGATGACGTGTTGAAAAAATTGCAGGGCGCAATAATATTCACCGTCATGGCTTTGGATAATAGGTTTCTTCACGTACCCATTGCAGAGTCTAGCAAGAAGTACACAGCGTTCGTAACTAAACTAAAGATGGTTTATTTAGGTTTAAGAGTTTTGAACTCCATTCGGATTCTGCAACTCAACAGCTAGTTGAGATGTGGGGTTATAAAAGGGTAGATTTAAAATCATTTTGAATTTTTTTGCGGTGACTAGCAGTACAGTTACCCCAGACATTCGATCCATATAGCAAAATAGGAACGAAAGCAGATTTATAGATTGTTAATTTGTTTTTAATTGACAATTGTGATTTCCTATTGAGAAATCGATATATATATAAGCGTGGTTTTATTTATTTTACCTAGTAATTACCTGTTAATAAGACAACCAAACATTAGTTTGGTTAGCCGCGATACTAAATGTGTGTTTCCCATGGAACAGAGTTTAGGTTAAGATGTAGGTTTGTCTCAGGCAAATTGCAGGCTTTGCGCTTGAGCGAGAAGAATATTGTATTGGTTTTTTTTGATAATAACTATAATTTGCCATTTATAGAAATAGTTAGACAGAGAGTTGAAGTCTAACCACAGATTACTCTTCTTAATTTCGCGGTAGCTAGAGCCGGAGCAATAGAGAGCAGTGTCATCCGCGAAAATTAAGGTATTGCATTGGTCAAGCGTTGGGCTTAGATCTTATAAAGGATAGGGCCTAAAACAGAACCCTGAGGAATGCCTACAGTGATTAGCTTGTTTTTAGTTCTAACACCGTCCATTTCAAACCACAAGTATCTATCGGATAGTAAACTATTTGTTATGTTAACTGCGTGTTAGGGGACGCCGAAGTTTTTTAGCTTATAAAGTAAGCTCTTATGCCACACAGTGTCGAAAGCAACTTCTAGAGCAACCAAAATGACAAGCCGTATGGTAAGTTGATAGGGCGATAGTTGTCGGTATTAACAGGAGCTTTGTCTGGGTTTGGGATTGGCAACATTTTAGTCATTTTACATTTGCGCAGAAAATAGCCTTTGGACAATTTATTTTGATTTTGTTTATTATTTGTCTATGCTTTTCCTATTTAATTGTGCTGTGTAAAATTTTGATTGCAATACCGCGAAGAAGGAGAATCACACACGCACAACCCCACATTCTGAGGAACTCCTATCTATTACATACAATTATATTTAATTATCAAATTCGTTTATAATATAAACTTCATGCTCTGATAATTAAGATTTTTCCAAGTATCTACATCTAAATTCTCTAAGTACTGGACATCTGCCAAGAAGGTGGCGTATATTGTCTTCACTTTCATATTGCATAATGTGCACAAACTCGTTCACTACTTCCTTTAAGTCCAGATCTTTGTATATACGTCGCTCACTGCTTATTGCCTGGCTTAAATAATTTTGTACCTTTATTGCTACTAACAGCTCCACACAATTATTAGACCATACCCTTAGAGCCAATCCATTTGTTCGTTATGCATGCCATAGAGTTTCTTTTGTAATGAATACTTTTGTTAGAATGTGTGGCAATCTATTGCAGTTGTCATCATATTAAGTTTTTGTTATGTATTTAAGGTGTCAGTTCATCCTGTATAAGTAGGCGTCTTCGATTTCTGTTTCTATGGCAATTACTTAGTTAGGAGTGCATTCTGTTAACATGAATATCAGCACACATAGGCTCCATATGTATGGTTGGATCTAAATGCGGCACTAAAGAGATTTAATTTTGCAGTCAGTGTAATATTCTTATTGCCATGAAATTGTTTCCAAATCGAGTTTATTGCCAGTCTAGTCTATAGCGACAGTACAAACACTTGGGTGCCATACATTTAAATGCGTATAAAAAGCAGATGATGCAAACAACGAAACCCAAGACACAGAAGGAACATTTCATTACCGAATAGGTGGGAACAGTAGACAACAGAATAATAAAATGTGCAGATCTTTGCATTATAAAAGACACAAATACATTTGTATGTAAATTGAGAGCGCTAGTAGTGGAAGAGTAGAGTATTATGTATTATCAGAAAACTGAGGATATGTCTGCCGCCAATACAATTGGCACGCAACTTTGCCAGTGGTTTTCATTTCTATTGTTCCCGCGTACTATCTGTATCTCGCTGACATATCACAGTGTGCGAGAAATGAAATAAGGACTATGTGTTTATGTAGTGTGCCGATGTGTCTTGCGAAGCCATACCTAACTAATTATATGGTGCACATCTGCAAATGAAAATCTGTCGAATGGCATACTTTTTATCAAAATCGGATATATACTTTAGGCATAAAATGATGTTAAAGAAAATATCTTGGCCTATTCCTATATACTGGTAGATAAAAGCCGAATTAACGCGAGCATTGAATGCCATGGTTATGTTAGGCTAGGTTGCAAAGGCTGACGGCAGCCAAGCATTGGGCTTTTGTATTGCCGTATAAAGTGCATAGACCATGCCGCGAATGATGTTCGAACTCACGGCCTCTGTGGGGCGGCACTTGAGCGAAGAACTTTTCAGATTGTTTCGTGAGGCGGGAAAAAGGTTGGCAAAAGTGCTTTTAATCAGTTGAGAACTGTTTTATAAAGCACTAATTTCGCTATAACCGTTTGCATCCCTAGACTACTTTTAATACCAAGTGACCTTCCTAAAGTCGCACGCTTCACATGAGGATCTAATGTGCTATTATATAAGCAGCGCTTTTTGTTACGCTATAATGACTGAGTGTAAAATTTGTTGATGCGTAGTATTATAAATTCAATGCTTTTCATGACCGACACATGTAAATTTTGTTGCTATCATTTCGCATTATTTATTTTTTTTTTGTATTGTTCTTCTTCTTTGTTGTCTGGTGGCTTTCAACTTGTTTATTCTCATTTTAGCCGCAAGCGTTTTGATGTGGTTTTGACGTATTTCAGAGCATAATTAGTTTCGACTTACCGACTTATTTAGTGCGACTTACCACGACTTTTCATTCTGCAGGGCTCAGACGTCTGTACACCTTTTGTTGTCGTCTTTGCCATTCTATTCTATTCTATTAATATGCCCACTGGGACTTGGGTATTTTTTTAAAACTTTTTTATTGAGTATACCACATACAGCAACCGTTGCTTGTGTCGTGTGGGCATCGGGCATCTCTTTCAGTCAGTATTCCAATTTATTGTATTGCAACAAACAACATGGTCAGAGCGGTTGGGTAGCCGTATAGCCGTAGGTGTATAGAATTTGATGTTCCAATTAACGAAATAAGCTGATTTGATCAGCTTGTCGACTTCGTAATCATTGTTGTTATTATTGTTGTTTTTGATTGTACAGTTGCGCGTGCATCTAAAAATATCTGCATGAATAGCTTTCAGCCACCCCACGCGGCGCAGCTCATTGAGTGGCTAAGTAGCTGGTTTTCTGCATATTTTGTCATTTAAATTGCAATATGCACATTATTTTCCTATTTACATAGGCCACGCGAGACGCTTCAACGCCATTCAGTCGAGACTCTAGTCAAGCAAAGCAAAGTTGAGCTCGGCCACACACACAAAGTCGATGGCAATGTCACGGTTGCCTTCGGTGTTTACTCTACAAGCTCTTCTGTACTTTGGCACTTATCTTCTTTGCCAGTCTTTCAACGCATCGCCGTGTCTACGGATACCAACAAGTACGAAAATATTGTGACCTGCATAAACAAATTGTTGTTGTTGTTGTTGTTATTGCGTGGCTTTTAGTTGAGTTCGTATTAAGGTTTCGTTGACACAGAGTTATGACAGAAACATGCGAAGGACTTTATCAAATTAGAATGCAGTGTCACTTCTCAGAGATACATTAGTCTAAGTCTGCCTAAAAGAAGCAAAAAAAATTATTTAAAAAAAAAAATTAATGAAAGGAAATTAAATTTGAATAAATATTTTTTATTTGAAACAACTTTGGTTTCAGTAGAGTAAAATTTGGCATAGCATCACGCTCGCATGCAATCAAATCATTTGTCTGTCCCAATGAAAAGTAAAATGTGTGCTCTTTATGTGTGTGTGTCCTTTTGGTGCATTGCCTACATACATACATACATACATATATACATCCTTACAAATATTATAAATGCGAAAGTAATTCTGTCTGTCTGTCTGTTGCATTTTCACGCCTAAACAGCTGAACGAATTTTTATGAATTTTGGTATAGAGATAGATGGGAGCTTGTGAAAGAATATAGGTTACTTTTTCCCGCGAAACCCTAGATTATGTGATAGGTGAAAACATGTGACACGAAAAAACGAAAACGTAGTTTCCAAAAATTTGTTAAATTAAGTTATTATAGTTCTAAATAATTATCTCTCATTCATAGAGCTATTTACTTAAATTTTTACATGTAGATATTACATTTTCACCACAAAACCACTGAACAGTTGTTTCATTTATTTAATTAGTATGGAGCTAGTATGGAGAAGTTTGCAGAAAAAGAAAGCTACTCGAAGTACTATTCTATGCAAATGAAGTCGCGGGTACCAGCTAGTCTGTGCATATACAGATTTGCCAATGTTTTTCTTGCAATAGATTTAGTACTGTTAACGGCATTTGAATATTTTTTATTTTTATATTTGAATCAGCCTTGGAACAAAGCTAAATGGAATAGTCATGACTTATAAGCGATCGTCATAATATTGACTTATCGTATGTTGGCCTATACGTTAGTAAACACATTTTTTTTGGTATATTTTTTGTTTTTTCAATATATTTTTATTACAACAGGAAATCGTGAGTGCTAAATACACTGAGATGTTTTTGTTTTTTTTTTTCATTCATCCCAAAATCGAAACCAAAACGACAACTCTATTGGTACACCCACGAATAAATCAGAATAATAAATGAACTGAAGTCAAATGAAATGAAATCAGTGAAGCCAATTCAAATAGCAATCATGTTGAGCAAAACGTCTACTTTCAACAACATCCTAACAACACCAACATTGCCCTCTACCCACTGACCACGCTGTGTGCTGGGCAACCTAATTCTGAGTGAAGTGAGTCTTTGACGAAAGGACGTAATTAATAATATAGATAGGAAAAAAAGGGTTCCCTTCCATGTATAATTAAAAACTGAAAAGTTGTTGTCGAGGGTAGCGCTGCAAGTTGAGAACAAAGCGATTTTGAATGCGCAATGCTCGATGAGCGTGGTACGATGTGGGCGAAGCAATGTTGCTGTGTGGGCGTGCAAACCCAGACGAGGCGGGGAAAACTAATCACTGAATGAGGAATGAATAAGTGGGTGAGTGAGTGTGTAAGTGAGTAAGTGAATGAATGAATGAATGAATGGTGGAAAAAATCATAATGGAATCATTGACGTAGAAGTGACCAACGAGTTAGTCAAGGACGAGGCCAATTTCCAGAATTGCCAATTTCTCGGTGAGCACAGAAACTCAACCTGAAGTTTAAAACAAAAACAATAACAAAAACCACTGTAGTAAGATTTTAATTTTACGTATAAGTTTTGTGGCTATTGGAAATTGGTAAGTGATATTGTAAGTGGCAAGTTTGAAAGGCTTGCTGTGAATTTGGCCCCAAAGCAACAAACGGATCGAAGCAACGACGAACTTGAACTTGATTTACTTGATGTTGTTGATGTATTTATGTATATAGCAGCGCATGCATAAAGATACTTTTTCAACTATAATTTTGCCACCATTCAAACTACGCATCCACCCGTGCAGGCCACGTTATTTAATTCGGGCAACGAGTTGGTCATGGACGAGCCCAATTTCCAGAATTGCCACTTTCTCGGTGAGCTCAGAAGCTCAACCTAATAAAATTCAAAACAAAAACAAAACAAAAAGCACTGGAGCGGGATTTTCGTTTTGCGTATGAGTTTTTTGGCTATTGGAAATTGGTAAGTGATATTGTAAGTGGCAAGTTTTAAAAAGCCTTGCTGTGAATTTGGCCCCAAAGCAGCAAAAGGACCGAACTTGAACTTGAACTTGATTTACTTGATGTCGTTGATAGCAGCGCATGCATAAGACACTTTTTCAACTATATTTTTGCCACCATTCAAACTAGGCATTCACCCGTACAGGCAACGTTATTTAATTCGGGCAAACCTCATGACTTGCGGCACAAAAATACACAAAACAAAGTTTGGAGCAGCAAAACATTAGCAAAATAATGAGTTTAGGAATCGGAAAATGTAAAACCAGCAAAGCAACAATTAAAAAATAATAATTTAAAATAAAAGAAATTATAATAATAATAATAATAATAATAATAATAATAATAAAGAAATAAAACAACAAAGAAAATGGAACGAAATAAAAAGAAAATAGCAGCATGGAATACCATAACAATAACAACAATAAACAACAACAACAAAAGTTAAAACATGTAAACAAACAAAGTCTTGAATGAATATTTTCTTTAGCTTCTCTTTTGCTAACACGCCCCTCTCGCATGCTGCACCGCACTACCGCTTTGACTGTCTTACAACATTTTCAATTCTTCTGGCCTTTACTTTTTTGCTTCGCTTCAATTTATTATGTCTCTTGGCGAAATCGAATTCGGCTCGAAAATGCACATACACACACACACACACACACACACACACACACACACCCACACACCTAACATACAAAAACACACCATACACACTGCACCCCCTGTATATAGGAATTGGCCTTGCACGTGGCTGTTGCTGCCTCAAACCCAGCCAACGCTACTGCACTTGGCGCGATTGCATTTTGCCTGCCATCCCTGACTTTCAGCTCGATCTACGCGCCAAGAAACGAAAAAAGAAAATATAAGAAGAAAAAAAAATTAAATAAATAAAACAAAAGAAAAAAAGATGAAAAAGCAAAGCAGCACAGAAAGCAGCACCACTTTTTTTGCCGACACTGTTTAATTTTGTTTATTATTTCCTTTTGCTGCTGCGGCTGCTGTGCCGTTGTTCTTTTGTGGTTGTTGTTGTTGTTGTTGGTGTTGTTATTTTGTTTAGTCGGTTTTTAGTTGCCTATGGCCCTTTTTGCGTGCGCCCACGTCTGCGCATCATCCGTTCGCAAATAGCCAAAAGCATTGCTAGTCGATTTCATTTCATTCGATTCGATTCGATTCGATTCGATGCGACGTGATGTGATGTGATGTGATGTAAGCACTGCCTACTGCCTAAAAGGCCTACAAAAAACACAACACATAAGAGATACATATATATATATTATATGTGCACGTATGCACACTCACACATACATTTACATTTACATTTACATACACGTTACAGATTAGAAATTCGTATTCACGCCGGACATTTTCCATATCGTTTTTTTTTTAGTTAATAAATCAAGACAGAGTGCATTTGCGCTATCGCAGGGTTTGCGTGTTGCACTGCTGCTGTCATTTTCATTATTGCATTTTAATTGTCCATACATATAAAAAGTTATAGGCCAACAGTGCTGCGCGAGGTGGTGCTGCGGCACTATTGAAAATCGCGCATACGCCGCATTGTATCTGATATGCTCGCTGCGGCATTCGGCATTGTCGCCATCTTTAAACAGCACCATTGTCATCATTACCGTGTCGCTGACTGTTGTAGCACTCAACTTATTTGCATAGTAGGACAACGCATTAAATCGTATCTTAATCTAATATCTTCGATATTACCTAACAAGTGCGACAAGGTGGTGTAATATTAAATTTCTCAATCCGGGTTTACCCCACTTCAGTCTAATGCACAACAAACTCTGTTAACCTGGGTAATTTTTATGATGATTATGTAACCAAACCCTATGTGAGTGCGATTCTTAGCCACTTTGAAATTTCACTATCAATTCGCGTTATAAGAAGTTTCACTTTAAATCTTGAATTGTGTCAAAGTCAGTGTTAATTGTAATTTATACATCTAGAGAACAATACCATTCCAACCATATAACTTTCATTAAAATATATTGACGTTAACTAAGTTGAAAAGGGGCACATTATTCTTCCTCATTAATATAATAAAAAATTAAATAAATGAAATAAAATTGTATGGGGGTTGTATGTAACTCTTTGGCGTGAAATATACTGAACCGATTTTAATGATACTTTTTTTAAAATAACATCTTTGCGCTGCCGTAGATTTCTGCATACTTCCTTTTTTGATTTTTTATTTTATTTTATTATTTATTAGCAGGGACCCGGCGCATTGCTGTCTTCACGTGCGCCACGCCCTTCGGTTGTTTTAGTAGCTCTGCGCTCTGTCTAGTGCTGCGATTTTTTCGTTGATCTTCTCAAATTAAATTTTTCAATTTTCATATGCCGTTTTGTTTTTGCGTTGCTATTTGTAACTGTAGAGTTTGCGTAGCATCTGAGTTGGTCTAAATATTTCGCGAATTCAACGTTTTTTTTTTTCGCACCAAAATTCACAGTAACCATCTAAAGGCTATTATAGAGATTCCCTGAAAATTTCATCAAAATCGATTCAGTGGCTTCGGCGTCCATAACGGACAAACAGACTTCCAATTTTATATATGTAGATTTATTTATTTTTTGTCCGTTTGTTATTTAAAGAGAAATATTCATCGCAGTAAACTGCATGAGTACGCACAAGAGTCTCTTCCTTTTTGGATATGATTTATCCTTTGAGAATATAGATATAAGCCAGGCGATCCCGGGTAAAACAGCTAGTTATATGTCAAAATGTTATGTCTGTTTTTGTTCAAAATTGCAAAATTTTGAAAGTTCTTTACCGTGTCTTTTCATATTTTGAAAGCACATGGCCTTGAGTTCCCCAAGAGTTTTTATATAGGAAAAAAATGTCTACACAAATAATTCAATTAGTTATTAATTAATAATAAAATTCGTAAGCACATACTCAGTACTTTTCATATGAACATTTTCAACACTAGCTTGAGTAAGAAGTTCATCGAAAGTTCTTACTAATATAGACTGCACTGCTCGGCGATCAGAGTACGACGCTCTTTAGCAGATTAACACCTTTGAACGTCGTGACACGTGATTTTTATATATTAAGAAGATTAATATTCTATGTTTCTTGTTTCGAAAATTATTTGACTGTTGAGTTTTGCATTTAACCAGACTGAGCCATAGCAACGCGTGGCCGGGTGCAGCTAGTATTATAATTGTAACAACCGATGTAGCGACTCTTAGATAATCGTTTCTATGTTGAATCCTACTTGGTATGTCTACTTTATGATGCATCCGCGAGTCAAGCGATCGGCAAAAGCGTTCCTTACCCAGACGTAAAATGCTTCGCTACTGCCGCCAATAGTGTGGTGTTGGACAATGTGCAAAAATTGATTAATTTTTGAGCGCTTTCCATTTTTTTTGCTCATGGCCTATGCAAATTTAGTTCGCAATTAATTTGACTTTCGCCGGATTTGCGTCGCAGCGATTTTGCTTGATTGTCTTTTATACCCAAAAATGAGAATAAAGCCAAAAAAACCAAAAAAAAAAATTATTTGTCTGCAACACTGGCAAGGCTGAAGTGACAACAACTAAAGCCATGACACTGCCGGTCAAGCTCACTCTAACTCAGGTCGAAGCAAGTACCCACAAAAGCAAAAGACGGTTTTCCGCCGCGTTCTCTTAATGAGATTTCGTAATGTTCGACGTTAGCGCTGGTCTTCGTGCTGTCAGCTGAACCAAGATGACTAGATCGCCTGACTTCATGTGATACGTTGACATCAGTTGAGTTGACTTGAGTCGAGTTTGTTAAGCAAAAACACGGCCGCCGCGGGGACGTGGCCGAGCTAAATTGCGTTCGTTGCCTTTTGCTTTGTGGCAAAGTTAATAAGTTAATAATTATAAAAAAAAGGCGCACAAATTGCCAACGAGGTGGTCAACAAAGCCGACGGCTTCAAAGGCGTCAACACACAAACAGAACGGAAACGCCGCGCCGCGTCGACGATGGCAACATTAAAACGAAATTGTACTTAAATTAAAGGCAAACAAATTAATTAAAGTCGAAAGCAAAGTGCGTTGTGAGAGGAGCTCTAGAGAGGGAGTGAGCTGTAGCGTGAGGTGGAGAGAGTGGGGGGGGGGGGGGGGGGCAAAATGCAAAACGAAACCAGCCCGTAGCAAGCATGATGAAAGAAGCGGATTTTCGAAGCAAAGCTGCTGAGAAACCGCGACGAAACCCGACAGGAAACGGAAACAACAACGCGACATCCTTACCGGCAGCGGTGTGAAAAAAGTAACTTTAAAGGTGAGCGTACCGCATGGAATGGGCCAAGGCAGCTGTAGCTGAAATTGAGGCTATGACGGTTGATGGTGTGAAAATAAAAATTCTTGGAAAATTTGAAAATTATTACCAAGAAAACGAATAGCAAGAAAGCAGGCTGGCGGCACCAATAACAACAACAATAAGAGCAACAAACAAACAAGAAAACATTTGAACCGCAGAACAAAAACTTGTAAAGGCACGCCAGGCTCGACATTTGAGGCGTGGAGCGTTTAGCATTTAGCGTCGAGCGTCGAGCGTAGGACGTGCCCAGCCAGGTAGAGCAATGCGTTGCCGATGGCAACGACAACAAAACAGCAACAACAACAAAAAATTTTAAAATGAACAAAAAAAAAAAACAAAAATTAACAAACAAAAAACAGAAAACTGAAAACAGAAAACGAGACGGTGAAAAATAAGTGAAAGCAGTCGAGTAGCAGGAGGAAGAAGCAGCTGAAGAAAATGCCTACATTGAATTGTTGGCAAATGCGAATACGCCTAACATTGAAAAAGTTTCGTAGCCACCACACACATACACACACACACACACACGCACACATACTTCACTTTGCTGTCAGCCAACTATGAAAACATCAGCGATCTGTATGGGAGTAAGCAGGGCGGATGTCAGAGGCTGGCTGACAAAAAGAAAAGCCGAGTAAAATGTTTAGCCAACCGCATTCTGTCCGCTTCTGACAGCTGAGACGCGCCATGTCAATAAATTTTTGACTTTTGCGACTTGTGTGCTCTGGCCCTGCAGAGAGGATGACCTGAGGATGAGCTGCGAATGATGTGTTGATGATGCGAACCAAGGCGTTGTGCCACTAGCGTCACGAGTTGAGGTGTGCTCAGGCAGAGCCAGCTTAGCTGAGCGACCATAAATAAGTACGGCTAATGGTGACAAGGCGCGTGGGAACCGCAACTGACAAACGACCGTTGGCGTGGATGTTGCTTATGGTAGGCGAGACGGTCGCATATTTGCTGTCGTTTTTTGTATTATCGTTTATTGGCTGAACAACAACAATAACAACCATAAGCATTGTCTGGCAAAGCTCCTGTGTGTTGGCGTAGTGAAGTGTGCGCTGGTCTGCTGTGGGTGCTCTGGGTGCTCTGGTTGCTCTGGTTGCTCTGGTTGCTCTGGGTGATGTGCGTGCGCTCGACCCACATAAAAAAAAAAAACACAAAAAAACAAATTCGCACAGCTTTGCGTCGCTCAAAACGGCGTGCAATTAGCGGCAAATCGGTTGGCCTAACCTTCAC
Source organism: Cacoxenus indagator (assembly GCA_035041755.1). Lineage (NCBI taxonomy): Eukaryota > Metazoa > Arthropoda > Insecta > Diptera > Drosophilidae > Cacoxenus > Cacoxenus indagator. Next base: position 769,005 of record JAWNKX010000197.1, on the reverse strand, counting down.
GTCCCACGACTGTCTAGTGAGCATAATTAAATATTTAAAAGCTTGTGCACCGCCGTTGCCAACTGTGTGAGTGACTCTCGACTAACTTACTGATTGACTCAATGACTGATTGTATTGTTTGAGCATGTGACTGAGTGAGTAGGTGACCGGTTGCGTGCGTGTGTGTGTGTGCCTGTGGATGTGGCTGTATTGCTTCGGCGTTGCCTCTGTGTCTCACACTTTTCCATTGATTAGCGCTGACTTACCTACCTGCTGCTATTGCTATTGCTATTGCTATTGCGTTTGTTACAGTCTTCACCCATTGACGCGGCGACATGCGATGCTTTGTCCAGACTTAGTTAAGCTCGCTCTGTCTGTCACGCGTTCGGCTTGTTTATTCTCACTTCTTGTACTGTGCTAGTACCATTCTCACTCTTACTCTTACTCTTACACTTACACTTACTCTTACTAACACTCTCACTCTCACTCTCACTGTCACTCACACACGCATTCACACTTTCACTCTGACTCGCACTCACTCTTACTCTTACTCATACTCATACTCATACTCAGGCACTCCAATTCGCACTCCTGCTGTTCACACTGTCTCTCTCACGCTTTGCGTAACGATAAGTTTATTGCTATCAGTGGCTGTGCTTCTTTTACGTTGTACCAACTTCGAATCGTTGAATCATTTCGCCAGCTGCCATTGCTTTATTTGTTGTTGTTGTATTGTTGTATTGTTGTTGTTGTTGCAATTTGTGCTTGCTGTCTCTTGTTTTATGCTCACACATTTATTTATTAATTTGTCGTTGTTGTTGCCGTTGCTGCTACGTTCTCCGTCGTGCTTTGCATGTTTATGTGCATGTGTGCGTGCGTGTGTGTGTGTGTGTGTGTGTGCTTGTGTGTGTGGGACTACGTATAAGAGTTTTTATGTTCTGTTATTTTCTTGTTGTTATTGTTTCTTTGATTTCTCGACGACCCACTCGTATTCGTTCTCGTCCTTACTCGTGGCTCGACACAAACACACACATACACAGACACAAACACACACATGCCTCCTTTTTTAGGCGGCTTGCCTCGTTTTTTGTTATCGAATTCGTGAATTCATTCCTTTCGGCAAATTTTCATATTGCGCTGGCGTCTCTCTTCTTCGTTTTAAGCCTCTTTGGTATGTCTTTGGAGCCTTTTTAGTGCTTTGGGCCCACAAACCACCAACATGCCGCTTGACATTATTCGATTTCACTCATTCATTATTCATAACGGACTACACTTTTTTTTGGTTTTTATTTTTTGTTGTTGGAATCATCTCACTCACTGCTGCTGCTATCACGTGTAACTGTGCTAGACGAACGAGCAAACAAGTACACGAGCAACCGACCAAACGAGTAAACGAGCAAACAATCGACCGAACTGATAATAATCCTGTGCGCATGCGAGTTAAACACGACGCTTTGGACAGCATAAAACGCCGCACGGCATTGCAGAAAGCGTTCAGTTTGGAATGGTCTTCCATCAAAAACATAACTAGTGCATTGAAAGTCAGACGTGCAGTGAAAGCAAGCGTTTCGCCAGCTCAACTGGCACTGTGGCTCCAACAAGGTTTGTATTAAAAATTAGTTAGAATTTCTTGTGCACATTTTCCAATTTCTAATAACAATAGCTGAAAGGTAGACAATAGAATGGACACGCCAACCACAATGCCGTTGCATTGTTACTGCAACGTAATGAAAGTGAAGTGAAGTGAAGTGAAGAAAAGTGAATTGAATTACGTCGTTTTTCATATTAAACCGTAATTGCTAATTCGCGGAAAAGTCAATAAAAGCGAATTGTTTAAAGTTGCTATTCTTCAACGCTGGTCAATATTTTAATTGAATGCTTTTTGTGTCCTTCATGTTCGCAATCGAACGCACACATGCAGCCATGCAAAATCACATGGACAATCAACAGCCTCTTCGAGTACAGCAATCATGCAATTAATCAATCATTCAATCTATCATGCACTCGACAATTGTATTCGACTGCGATTTATATGCATTTAGTGTCAGCACCGATATCGCCATTGCCATCGCCATCGCCATCGCCATCGCCGTCCTGAACAGCGTCGCCTTTATTGCTTTGCTTGCTTACTGCAGTTGTCAGTTGACAATGCTTCTCATTTTATGCTTATTCCTTTTATGTTTCTACTGCTTGGACGACGACCACGTACAACGATGTTATTGTGAAGAATCGAAGTCGGCCGGCCAACATTGCGTATGAGTGACCTTTTATGCAAACCCAATTAATTGTTTATTATGTAAATTTCTTGTGTGTCTGTCTATCTGCCAATACACTCTTTAAATGTGTGCTACGCCATTTGTCAGTCAAGCGGACACTCCTGTAAACGGCATATGCCGCTGTCGTTGACGTGTAAATTCAATTTGCCAGCCAGCAAAGGACGCTGTTGTTGGCGGTTGGCGGTAATTTCTTGTTAAAATTCAAGCGAAGTCTGATCTGCTGTTGAATAAGCGACGGCCAATAAGCGTACACAATCGCATTAAATATTAATTTAAGCTCTCTAGATCTGTGCTCACTTGCACCCATCGCCCATCGCCCATCGCCCATCGCCCATCGCCCATCTCCTATCGCTCATTGCTCATCGCTCATCGCTAAGCGTTCATCGCGACGCGCCGCCTTTACAGATCACAATGGCTTCACATTAAATTAAATTGCCGTCAAGTTCTCAGAAATCCTTTCAGCTAGCTTTATTACCTGCTTGCGGTTTTTAAGCGCACAAATTAACCTGTGTTCGATTATGCGTGATATCAATTAGCGCCGTTTTTGACTATACTCATTACACAACCACGGAGTGGGCGTCTCTCGTTAGTGGCTTCCGATAATTGGGCGTCTGCGAAAATGTATATTCTCTCTGCTTCCATCAACTTTCAGTAATCAGTTAAATCAGATTTTCTCATTAAACCAATTATTATTCATTTTCAATGAAGCCGTACGTACCACTCATTAAAACACTAAGCCATCTACCAAAGTATTTTCATTTACATTTTCCTTTGAATTTGCATTTACATTTTCATTAACATTTTCAAGGTGAAAAGACAGACACAAAATATAAATAAAAATTACACATTTGCGAAATTCTGGTAATTTTGCTCCGATGCAAACTTTTCCGTGGAAAACAAAAGCGATTTTCGGCGAAATGAAAAGTCCGCATTTCTAGTTTATCATTTCGTATGAAATGTCAAGTGCTCAACTTCACCTCAAACAAAGCGCATTCGGGCAAAATTGCATTTACTGATGAATTTTGGCTTAATTTGTTGTGTGCACTCAATTGCGTTTTGAAGGTCGAGGTTAAAATATGCGGCGCTTTTATTGTTCACTTGAATTTGGCGTGTCATAATTTTTAAACGGTTCGTTATAACTGACAAATCAATTGATCATTATTAGAAAGACAAAACGAATATGCGTAAAGAAAAAAAAAAAAAAACGATATATGTTACAAATTTAAATAAATGTTTAAGGGTAACAACGCGGCACAGGCACTTGCAAGAATTTTTGCTGTTTGTTACTCTATCGAAAACCAAGAAGATGCTGCCACTAACAGAACTAATGACTTCGCGGATAGAGTCGCCAGCGGTGAAGTCATTTAACAAACTGCGCATAATAGTGTTGCATCATTTGCCGAGCATGGAACACATAGTAGTAATAGTGGACAACAACTAAGTAACCATCGGATTAATTCGAATGATGTCGAAATGATCAACGCCAGATGCTATGAAAATGTGAATGCAGTGAAAATGTGGAAATTTATGACAATGTGTAGTAGCAAGTGGTAGCAAGGAACATTAAGTTGGAATTGCCTGGTAATGGCGACGACGATTCTCATTAACAATATCACAGTTTAGATATCTAAATTGTGTACCATTTGCAGTGGCATTGGCATTGTAATGTTGCATAGAGAAAATAGATGTTATATTTACACTTGATCAACAGATTTTAACTTTAAACAAGTATAATTTGTACTAATCACAGATACAGCAAATCACAGCGAGAGTGTAGAATGCTGCAGATGATAGTGTGTAACCAACCATGCTTCAACGCCTTGTCAACACAGTTTTTTGGCATATATTTCATTTCGCTAAAAATAGCGACGGCAAGTGCGTTACTTGTCATTGCAATCTTATAGCAGTTATTTAACAGACTTAATGCTTCGAAATCCCGTGCTAAAAAGTAAAGTGAAAAGTTTTGAAACTTTTGAATTCCCGCCGCACGCCACACTCAAGCTCAAGTATTGAAAATATTCATGTAAAAAGTACTTAACAGCAAAGTAGCTGCTTAAGAGTTTATTATCAATTGCTATTTAATTTATTTACTTGTTCAAAAAACATTTTTTTCAACTACACAAAAACCAAGACAACGTTGTTTCAAAACTTCAAGGAAATCGGTGAAGAACTTTCAGAGATTTGCCATTGTGAACAAATGAACATAACGTTTTGCTTAGTGCATTAGCCGTGCTACTAGCCAGTCAGTTACGAATTGTTGCGCGAATACCAGATAGAGCGCCTGCTCTTCATGGGAAATGCTACGCTTTAAATTCTCGGCAACTTAATACTGTTTTCGGCACTCTATTCATGGTGCGTCGTCGGCCTTAGTTGTTAGTAAACAAATAAATAATATTAATAATAATAATAATAATAGTTGAAACATACTAAAATTGAAAGCATTGTTTTTGACATTTGCAGTAATCTTGGCGCAAATATTGTGTAATGCAACGCGTATTAAAAAATTGCAAGAATTTACTGCGCGCTTCAAATATAGATATAGATACATACTACTTAATGTTATCTTTCAATTATGCTTTATTCCAATAACGAACAGTTTAATTGGTGCTGGTGTTGAGCCGCTACACCTCACAGTTCAACCAATCCAACAGTCATTAAGCATACAGAGGGAGCGTATATACGTGGAAAAGCGTTGTTCGTCTGTCACGTTATTGACGTTAATGAGGACCGTCGACATTTTTTTATGCTTTGTTTTTTCAGTTATTAATTAATTAATTAATTAATTAATTAAGTCGTTATTCGCCTTTTCGTGTTTCGTTCAATAATAGCACTAATTTCGCAAGCGAAAGAATTCATATCAATGACACTTCGTCTCGCATTTTACCTTTGGTGAAAAGTTAGAAAATTCCCATTGCCATGGCAAAGCTCAAACCATTTTTAGAAGCTTCATTAAATTTCCTTTGCATCTGCGTCTTCTTTAATTCTTCTTTAATTAGCTGGCTAAACAACTTTGTCCATTCGTAAGGGTTTCGTCTATGTGCCGTGCATAGCAGCGCAGCGGTCATGCATTGTGCCTTTATGACATCAATCCAGGCTAGTTATACTCGTATGTACATACATCTTCCACTGCATCGGTTGATATTTTTTACTCGTTGAATTATCTTTGGTTAGAGATTCAAATTATTTGGACTACTTAATGCTAAATAAGATGTGCCTTTTCCTACAATAGATTAAATATTCACAATCATTTGGATTATTCACTGGTTCAATGCCTTTTGCCTGCACCTGATGACTTGTAATCTTAACTTTCCGCTTCTCAAATAATCTACGAGTACTTCTGAAATATTCGCTCTAACTAACATGCATTCAAGGAATAAATGAAAGCAGTGCTTGGCACAGTTATTCGTTGGTTTTTGTAGCTAACTGCAATCAACTGCAACTCTGTCAAACTTATAGGTGAACACTTCTTTTAATGATAAATTTTTCCAATTTGGGCAGACTTGTACCATTCAAGCTGGCATTACTTGTAATAATTATCTTTCTGTGTGACAAGCAAGAGACTGAAGAGTGTGCAGAGTGAAATTGATGAGTCTAGGCCTGTTATGAATGTGGTGAGAACGGATCGTTCCCAATCGCATCGAATCGATCCTAATTTGTTGATCACCTTAACTTTTTTATTCCTTTTATATGGCTGTACGCTCTTCCAAAACCAAGATAAGCACTTTTTCGAAAAAAAAAAAACGCCTGGAACTTTCCACTTAGAGGCATAAGTAAATATATTAGTTGATATAAAAAGTATGCACGTTTCTTATAACTCGATTGTGTTGGTACCCATATATCCGATTGTATCAAACGAACACGCGTTTGAAAGATGACATTTCAGCCTGAATTTTTTGTGAAGACCGCTGTGCAATTCGTTGCTCGTGTTAAAAGTTATACGGATTTGAATATGAGTGAAATATCTGAAGAAATACGCGATGTGATGAATTTTTTTTACTGTAAAAAAGTGAAAAACGCTGGAAAAACATGCCAACACATTTTTGCAGTTTACGGTGCGAATACTGTGAGCGAACGCCGGACCCAGGAGTGGTTCGCTAGATTCCGTTCCGGAAATTTCGGAATCAACCTTGCACCTCGCACTGGTCGGCCTGTCACTGAAAAAGTCGATTAAACGATTAATTCGCGCTCTATTGCTCACAACTGGGCCGCGTTAACGAAGCAATCAAGGAAAAGCGACCAGAATTGGCCAACAAAAATTGTTGTTAAAAAACATGCTACAAAAAACCGCGTATACTTTTTATATCATACTTTATATCATATATACTGATAAAACTTTGAGACTTTGGTTGTGAGTAAGCGAACCAGAGAATTGGTACACACAAAAGCTACGGCTGTATAAATTGACTAGTGTTCCTTCGACTAGGCTTCAAATTGAATCGTTATAATATTGAATTGTGGTATGCCATTCTATACGCAGTGACCGCACGCGTTAAGTTAATTTAACAAATTGCAAGCCTGTGTTAGGCGAAGCGTGCGTGTGAGAATTTCTTCTAATTGGGTTTGTGATAACTTTTAACTGTTTTATACATATACAAAGTATATGGTGCAAATCTGCAAATGCAAACCTGTGAAATTGTATGTTTTTTTTGTTAAAATCGGTTATATAGTTTAGGCGCAACGTGTCGACAAAGATAATTTCTTGGCCTATTGTTCAAGTCTTATAGATCTGGAACAGTGGTCAGTATTTATCATGATCTCAACTGAAGAGGAGTAATGCTTTTGGATACTTTTCATTCGTGGGGTTTATACTACTATCACATAGGATGGAGTAAGAATGGTATTAGCATGTAATTAGATGAAGAGAGTAATGATAATGGTAATGGTAATGGAGAGACTCATTGCCCAGCATAACTATGAATTGTACAAGAGGCAAAGGCAAAGGCAAAGCATTTATGGAAATATGTAGAGAGATTTAATAAATAAAGTTACTTGTACTACTGTCCTTGTTAATTGTACTAGCGTCCGATTGCTGCTTTTGTGCGTCATTGTGTGGTTGGCCTAAATAGGTGATACTATGCAAGGAGAGTTGTGAACCGAACATGTGAACAGCACAATGCCTCAGTGGCAGAGACGTGTTGTGGTCGAAGGCAGGACGAATTGTATGGGTTCGTATCAATTCGAATGATATCGGTCGGCCTGTTGGTCAGCAGTCAAGCCAGACAGGAAGTCTGATAGACGGATAGACAACAAAAGACATTTTAAATTTTTCAACGGGTGTGAGATGGGTGGCTGTGGTTTGTGTTGCCTGCTTTTATTGCTTTGCTCATAAGTCTATTACTCCAAGCGTTGGTAGTGAGTCGATATGAAAGAATGTCTGAATGGCAAATGAGGTGGTCGAGCAGAGTTAGTAAATAATTCTCTATCATTGTATGACACACACACACACAAATGCATTTGGTATTTACAATGCACCGGCATGTGAATGCTTGCATATTTAATGACAATGAAAACCTTTGGATGCGCTACTCTACTTTTGTGCGAGCCTCACGTTGTCGTCCACGTTATTATCGATGTAGTCGTTATCGAGTCCGTTGCTATTGTTGTTCTTGTTAATATTGTTGCTAATGTGGTTGTTGCTGTTGCCAACAGACAATTTCATAAGTTTACTGCTGCCGATGCAATGTTCTTGCTGCCACTGTGAGGCATTAAGCCAACAGCAGAGACAGTCATCAACAATTCATGCGTGTGCCGCATGTTTTTAATACACCCAAATAGGAGCGAAAGAGCATAGAAAATTGAAATTAATGTTTAAGAAAGTTTTTAATGCTGTATAAAGCAATAGCAACAACAACCGCAAGAGCGTGTTTTTATAGCGTCTTGCTTTGAAGTGCATAAGTTGTCGCTGTCGCGGTCGCTGTCGCTGTCGCTGTCGCTGTCGCTGTCGCTGTCGCTGTCCCTGTCGCATACTGCGCTAATAGCTTGGCTATGCTCAGTCTGAGCTCTTTGTGTTGGCTCATTATGTGTTAGTGTGAGCTTGATTCAGGTGCTCGCAACAAACGCAACGGGAACAGAAGTAGGAACAGAAGCCGAACATTTGTGGAGGCGTGCCGTTGATTCGCTTTGACTCGCCTTGCTTTGGCGTGGTTTGGTTTGGCTCTGCGTCGGTCTGGTTTTGGGTTTAATGCTCGTTAATTTGGGTCGTCTTAGTCGCTCTAAGGATGCGCCTCTCTATTGTGGCGTACGAGTGGGCGTTTATATTTGGGATGTGTATAAATAGATGTCGACAACAATTCATATTTATTATCAGAAAACGTGCAAACGCTTAAAAAAAAAAAAACAAAAATTACGTTCTTAATTTCGCAACACAAAGCATCGTGCAACAGTCGAAAACGATTGTCAATTGGTAGCCAAATCTGTTGAGTATTGTGCTTCGAATTGATTTTGAAGAGCGACACAACAATAATAACAAAAAAAAAAAAAATAAATTAATAAATAATTACGCCAACTTGAATTCATTCGGTAGTAAAGAAAGAACGAATTATGGAATGAATGAATGAATGAACGAAGCAAAAATTAAATCTCCAATTTATATTGTATGCAGACGAGCAGGTTAACAGACAGACTTACAGACAGTTGAAATTACAGATGGGCGTACTGTATGGGTGGCTGTATGAATGGCTGAAAGGATGGACACATGCTTGCCATTCTTGTTGGCTACCGTGCGTCTAGATATTTGACATGTGGCTTATAGACTCTGTTCTAGTGTCAGTGAACATTGTGTTTTTCTGTCTCTCTGTCCATACGTCTGTCAGTCGTTTCACCTTTCAATTTGTACCGTCTCTGCCTTCTCTGCCTTCTCTGCCTTCTTCGCATTCTTTGCCTTCTTTGCTTCGCTGCCTTGCGTTATGTTGCGTGTTAACATTGTGGTTACATCTACGCTGTCATCTCAACTGTCATTTCGATATTGCCTGTATTTGATTGCGTTTATGTACTTTGTGTACGTCTGTGTTTTCTATGTAGAAGACGCAGTAGTAAAATGACGCAAAAGTTAATAGGGTATAATACTTACTAAGTAGTCTAAAACTAGCAGCATGCCCGAAATGCCGACGACAAGTCGCTGTCAAAGCAGTTGCTATATTGCAGGAAGAATAATCGGTAGAGTTGTAAGGACAGCGACTACTACCAGTTAACAGGAGTAATAGTAAAATGTGAGGCACAACCATAAAAACATTTGAGCAATAAAGTGCAATATAAATAATACAAAATGACTAGCACGTGGCACTGAGCGAGTCAGAGCATTGAACTGCAGCGTGCGCTCGTGTAGAAGCAAATAGCAGCGTCTGGCATATTATCATCATTATACAATTATCGATCATTACATTTTTCTGCTGCCCGAATAAACTTCATGCTCCGCTATAGACTCATTTCATATAATTATGTCTATGCTCCCATAACCAATAACATCACTCCTCAACGCACAGCAGTGAAGCAATTGTGCAAGCAAGAATTTTATCAAATCGGTGATTCCCCTTTTTTACAAATTCTGCTGATGTCAATGAAAATGGTGATTACCCTTTTTAAAAAAAAGTGCACACTCGTGCTACATGAATTTTCTGATTATCTGATGAACTTAGAACTAATTAATCTGCTTCAGAGCCAAAAGAAAATAGACTGTATAAATTCGATGAATGTCGACCTTTTGAAGGTTTTTTCTAAAGCTTAGATTTTGAGTTATCAGATGATGCAGAAATGTACACCAGTTTGTATTGCAAAGTTGTAAGTAAGCTTGACACAAGGCACGATGTAGATCATGCTGCAGTAGTTTTACAGTAGTTACAGTAGCTATCCGAGAAGGTACATTAAAATATATTCTACTAAGCAGAAAAGGATAATAGATACTGTAAACAATTAAATTATGCAAGAATATTACACCGAGAGTCGTTCTTTGATTGGACAATGTAGATGGTTGGATAAGCCTTAGGCGACCGCGAGAGGATTGAAGGGGAATGTCAGGATCCCAATGTAAGTTACGCAGTGCAAAGAGTAAGATTTACTTTTGAACGTATGCTGTCCCATGCACATTATAAAATAGGTCTAACTCAGGATGTGAACAGTAATTTAGTAGTGTAGGGATCATTAAACGCTTTGGAGCAACGTCTAACGCCTCTGGCCTTATTGGTGGAAGAGAAAATGTGAGAACCGAAGTGCAGCTTTGGCTACATTAATACTTCTAGTTAGTTAAATTGTGACAGTTAATGAGGTAACTATTGACAATTAGATTTTTACAGTAGAAGAACATGCCCAATGATTTGCCACAGATAAGTGAATGGCAGTTAATGCAAAACCATTGGGATAAGGAGTCAAGATCATCTACATGAAACAATAATTGGATGGGAGATGTAATGGATATGCAAAGTTTCTCATTGTCAGCGTACAACAAAACGTGAGAGTAGTTTACATCATTCGGCAAATTGTTTATAAAAATATGAAATAATAGTGTACCAAGGTGACTGCCCTAAGGGACACCGGATGAGAAATACGAAAATTGCATTGGTAATTGTCGAAGAAAGAAAAAAACATTGTTTCCCTCTTGAACGGACATAAAAAAAAAATACGTCGACGTTAGGTGTCCTCTTATGAGAGTTTTCACTGTATTTTAATTCTTTTATTTTTTGTGTTTCTTCACTTTTCACTTAGTCTAATTGTGTTTTTTTCGTTTTGCGTTTATCGACATTTGCCTTGTACGGACGCGACCCTCGTACAAAGTCCACTGTACGCCATTGCAAAAACTGCTGTAATTAATTAAGTGCATGCGACACAGCGTTGAGATTGTCGCAATCTGAATTCAAAGCTCACTTTGAATAATGAGCTCGTTGCATTCACTCGCCTACCTATCGCTAATGGCCATCCAATTCACTAATAAGCAGCAGCAGCCACAGCACAGTCACTGTCTCATTACATAAATTTTTACTTCGACTGCGTCTAATTTCAATTTCAATGGAATTTGGCTAAGTTTAATTTGATTTTTTCTGCCGTGCTCTACTTTCAAAACACTAAGCTTCAGTGCAATCAGCGCACAGGCAGATGCATTCTTGATTAAGTGCGGTAGCGACGATGTAACAAGCGATGCCAGTAAAAAATGCTTTGGATGCGATTTCATAGCAGCTGAACAGCTTGGCATGTGGGCGCGTTAGTTATATTTGACATTTGAAAATTAATTTTGCCATCGTTTCATATTAATATGCAATATGAAATGGCCGTGACAATGTCTGTTATGTCTATGACACGCCCACATGAAATTCGCAGCTAAACGCACCCACACGCAGCAAGGCATTTTCGCTGAGTTGCGACGAGAAAAATGCGTCGCTTTGGCTTTGCCGCTGTCATTGATGGCAGCGACAAAATGCGAACAAAGTGCTAAATGATTTTCGAACTCCAACTGGAAACAGCGAAAGTACTATTTAACGTACGTTAGCTACACTTATCAAAGCCACATGCGTTAAGTCAATTTAGATGTAACATATGCTGGAGAATATATGCATACGAGTATGTAAAAACAAAGAGACATAAGGTGTGAGAAGGAAATTAAAAACAGTGAGAGAGCAGCCGAGCGTAGCAGACGCAAAGCGATCGCTGTTTAGGGTTGTAACCTACTATAGACTTGTTGCACGTTGCCTACACTTACCAATTACATGCTTTAAGTTAATTCTGACAATGATTTAATATGTATTGTTAGGAATGCGAAATATTGAAACACTCAAGTTTTTGAGCTTTTTTTGCATGTATGTGTACGTAAAGCATTTGAATGCTGTAATTGTACACAAAATCAGTGGAGATCGCTGAAAAATTGTAAATATTTTATCAACATCGCTTCGAAATACTATATATGTACATATGTATGTATTCATGCGCTGTATCACACTTGTGTCTATTGAAGTTTCACTTCTATCGCGCCTATTGTATTCATTTTTTTATTTAATTTTATTCTTATTTTATCTTATTTCATTCCTACTTTTCTTTTTTTATGCGCCTGTGACCTTCATCAAAAGTTCTTGTTATCAATCTGCACAATTCACACGTTTGCTTGAAGCGCCCACGTACTACAACAACCGGTACACTCAGCTGGCATATCGTTATTATATTATAATACGAGCACATATTATTTCGCAAGGTTGGGTATTGGTAGCAAAAAGCATCTTAATTGTTGCGTGTCAGTCGTAACGAGCTAAGGTCGTGTTTAGCGAAGGTGACGCACTCTGCTATTTTGTTCCAATTAGAATTTGATACAAGTACATACATAAGTAAATGTTTTACGATAGCCTTTGGCTATGGCACATGTGTTCATATGAGTTTGCTCGTATTTCATCCATATCTTAGTCCGTGTAACTTGCTCTATCTAACTTGGACAACTTGGTGTGTTGTCGTCTCTAAATCTGTGCAAATACTTGGTTTACGCTTTGTGCTTAATCAGAAACCGCGTCAATTGTTAATTAAGTGCCACATGTTGTCGATTTACCCATACCATTAAATTAGGTATCAGCCTATTGATTGATATTGATGTGTGTGTGTGTGTGTGTGTGTGTGTGTGTGTGTGTGTGTGTGTGTCGATTTGTGTGTGTTCGTGTATGCAAATTCGATTCACATTCGCTCAATTTCATTTGACTTCAGTTGAGTTCATTCAAATGATTTCCATTTCGTTTTCGGCTGTGTGGGCCGCAGGTCTTGCTTCATATGTTTTTATTTTTATTATTATTCTATTTTTTGTATTTATTTTTTCTCTCTCTCAAATTAACTCGTAGAATTTGAAAAAAAAAAAGAAAAGATTTTTTGCTGGCTATTTATAAATTTATTTACTTGCCAGCATGGCGTAAGCGTCAGGCATGGCGTATGCGTAATATTCAATAGCAAACACAAAAACACACACACTCTAACACCCAGTGAGTGATAGACAAACACGGAGAGCAGCGAATCATTCCATCAGCGCAGCGTCTCTGATATTTAAATAAACACGTGTGCGTGCATACGTGCGTACGTGCGTGCCTGCGCTAGTCCACTTGCCCCCTTGCCCGTCTTTTCAATAGTGTCTTTATGCCTGTTTGCATGTGCGCCTTGAACAAATAGAAATACTCTTTAGTAATGCAATTTTCATGATGAAAATCAGGAAAGAAAATTCCGCTAGCGGCGCTGGCATTGATGACGATCTGCCATTGCTTGTTCTGCGCTTATTTTCCATTCATTTTCATAAATTCTCTTCTTCTTATTATTGCTACATATTTTCCTCTTGTGTGCACGTTTTGTATAGGGCTCAACTAGTACGATTTTATAACATTATAACGAAGTAGCAGTATTAGCTGAACTAGACTCAGTGCATATTCAATTTGTTGCGCGTCGGCTAGTACAAGGCTAGCCAAGGAGCAGACATCTTTCATAATGCAAAGATTTAGATGAAGATGACCAGGTGTAGGGGATAGAATTGTTGTCTTTGCCAAAGTACTGTCTTTTTCCTCTGTACTCTGTCACAATTTCAAATTTGCTTCTTTGCTATGCGCTGCAGTTGCTTGCGTCCGATAAAGCAGTGTCAATATATGGAGAAGGAGGAGTTGGTTTACGTTGTTGTGGACAAACAGTCTCAACATTTGTATTTATCGCATGCACCCTATAGCTAAGCGTACTACACTGACAACATAAACTATATCAAAACTAAAAATAAAAAGCAGCGGCATAAGTGGTCAGTTGTTGAGCTGAGTGGCAAATCATGCCCTGCCACCCTGTGGAATTCATCTGCTAACAGGGCGTACCATGCCAACTGCACGCAGCAAGTTCTAAGTAGCGGCTTGAACTTTTTAATAATACCGACAACATTTTATTTATTTTAAATGCATAAAAGTGCATTTGGAAAAGTCACTTTCGTTTTGCCTACATTTTTGCAGCCGCAAATTCTCATTCTCATTCTCATTCTCATTCTAATTTTCTTTTTCGCTGCGCTCCATGTTTATGTAATTTCAACAACGTCGGCATGCTGCAGTTCAAGGATGCTACTGGCAAGCACAGTGTGCAAGTATGCGAGCGAGATGGCAAAATTGCATATACCCTAAGTAGAGGTTCGCCCACTCGCTCACACGCACACTAAGTTGTGTTCGAGTTCTGGCTTTGTGTTAGGACTTGAAAGAAAATGTGAGGGAGAAAAGAAAAAGAACAAAACAAAAAAAAAAAATATCAAAAAAAAAAAAACAGAAAAATATAAAATAAAAGCGAATGCAGAAACAAGCGAAAGCAAAAATGGGGCAACTATTTCGCTTATGCGCTTAAAACGCTGCCGCTGCTGACTGCCTAAGCGCGGAAGCAACTGTTGCAAATTGCGTTGGTAAACGCTGAAAATGTGGCATGCAAATTTAATAAATCAGACGAGTGAACACGAGTGGGCACGGCAGTTGGGCAGTTGGGTGCTTGAGCTGCTTTGCTTGCATTATGCGAACGAATTCGTCGTCAGCATCGTAATCCCCAACTACGTCATCATCGTCAACGTAGTCACCGTAGTCACCGTAGTCACCGTAGTCACCGCTGCCGCCACTAACGCTCTCAACATCACAACTTTATTGTCTATCTATCTCTCTCTCTCTCTCTCTCTCTCTCTCTCTCTCTCTCTCTCCACTCTGTGCGATTAAGATATAGATAATGACGATGACGACGATGACAATGATAATCTGACTGACTTATGTCGTGTGCGCTGCTTGTTATTTCTTACCTTTACATTTGCTTCTTACTGTTGCAACTTTCGAGTGGTGCACACAGACACACACACACACACACCCACACACCCACACACCCACAAACCATAAGCACTTTTAGGTTGAGCCGTTGATAAGCACGAGTTTAGAGAAATTTAAATGTGTGTGCCTGCAGTTAGGCCTGCAGGCGGTGAGCAGCAGAAGTTAAGTGCAGCGGCATTGCGTACTTGCACATCTTTGGTTACTCTTTGCGCACAATTTCGAGTGTCATTTAGCTGCTCATTCTGTTGCTGTTGCTGTTGCTGTTGCTATTGCTGCTTGCCTAACTGCGTGACTGTGTGACTGCCTGATTGACAAGCCGCGTGGCTAACAGACTGACTGACTGACTGGCAGCTCTGACTACGTAAGCAATGCACCCATAAAAAGGACATTTATTACGATACTTTGACTGCAATGAATGTTTACGTTTTGTCTCTGTGTATGTGTGTGTGTATGTGTGTTCACTTTGTTGTGGATTCATTGCGTTTTGCAGTTCAGCAACAGCAGCAACAGCATCATCACCGCTGATTGCGTCAACGTAAATACTTTCCCTGCACCAACACATCATCATCGTCACGACCACCCACAACTTGTATGCTGTTGCCAACGCAATCATCGATGCGCACTTGCGCGCCTCCTCACCCCAGGCTTAGCACATTTTCCACCACCACCTTTAACGTAGCGTTGACGTTCATCAGGCAGCCTGCCCCCTTTAATGACCAATGTCAGAAATCCATACTATATTTGCTGGTTTGATTGTTGTCTTTTGTAGCTGTTGCGTCGTTTTTCCTGCTGAACAAATGCCACGGTCGTATTTGCAGCGCATTTTTCAATGCTCCGTCAAGGTTTTCTGCGAATTGCCACGATTCACGGCTTGTGTTTTCCGAATTCTTTGTTATTAAAATGTTTGCCGAAGTAATTAAAAAATTTCTTGCCTTTACCTTTACCTTGTGGCTCCGTTTGGTATTTCGTTAGTCATTTTCCCTTGTCCACTGCTTCGATTTTGTGCTGAGTTCCGTCTCAAATTTTAACCGCGGCTATGATGTCGTACTAAAGTCGCCGATGTGTCGTAATGTCGCTGCTAAAGTCATCATCGTAATCGAACCGCAGAGCGCAGTCTTGGGAAATGCGCTCGCTCTGTACTCACTGGTTCTGGCTCATTGCAATGCATACGTCGCAGATCAATAAAAAACCAATAAAAGCTGAGATTTGACGTTTTCAGTTGTGCGAGACAAAAAAAAGGCAATAAAAAAAATAAAACAAAAAAATAAATAAAAAACGGTTGAAGTAAACAGCGGCTGCGGTTCTGGCAGTGATAGACAGCCATTTGCTGCTATTTGTGTGTGTGTGTGTGTGTGTGTGTGTGTGTGTGAAAATGTAAGTGTTTGTTGGTCTAGCAGTGAAAACGGTAATACTCGTACTACGCAATTTCATGAATGAATTTTCCAAGCGGCTGACTTTGCTGTGTGCTGCTCTAGTAGAATTTGAAGTGATGATCCAACAGCTCGCATCACTTGTGCGCTGCCCTTCGCCTGCCATTTGGTCGCCTCCGCCATGCGAAAATCAGGCGTGCGTTTGTGTGTTTGTGTGTTTGTGTGTGTGTCTGTTTCGCACCCTTTTGCACATCTTTCGCAGTGCTCTTCTTGTTCTTATCAGATAAACAGACAGACACCCTACTAGCCCCACAACCAGTCAAGTCAAGTCAAGGTAGACAGAGTTCTCCTCTCTCCTCTCTGCGCCAGCGTTGCGACAAGTGCGACATGAATCATCTAAATTTAGAGTATTCAATTCCAGTGTACTCATAGCCATTCGCTACAAATCGTTTAAGTAGATGGAAGCTGCGGGTGTCAGCTGTCAGCTGAGGACGCGAACAATTGATTCAATAGCGAAGGCAAGATTTTTCACGCCACTTGACGATAAAAGTGTAGCAAAATAAAGCACACGCCACTAGTCAAGTACATAGTACAAGTGTACGAGAGACAAGCACGAGTAAGAGTAAGGGTGAGCGTGAGCGT
Organism: Cacoxenus indagator; assembly: GCA_035041755.1. Classification (NCBI taxonomy): domain Eukaryota; kingdom Metazoa; phylum Arthropoda; class Insecta; order Diptera; family Drosophilidae; genus Cacoxenus; species Cacoxenus indagator. The sequence continues at coordinate 751,968 of JAWNKX010000197.1, read as the reverse complement.
GCACGCACAGATCGAAGGCTCACTGGCACTGGTAAAGTGTTGGCAGAGCGTGTTGGTGCATTGTTCAAATAAGTGTATCCAGCACAGCCTCAGAGAGGCATTCGAATTTAGATAAGCCAGCCGCAAAGCAATTCTCACGGCCAACTTGTGGAGAACTCAAAAGCTTAAGAAAGTCGAAGGCGACGAACTCAAGACAAGTTGAGTTGAGTTGGTTTGGGTTGGGTTGGGTTGGGTTGGGTTGGGTTTAGTTGAGTTGAGTTGCGAAGAAAAATGTGATAAGATGAGATGAGTTGAGTTAACTTGAGTTGAGTTGCGCTGAGTTGTGATTAGATGAGATGACATGAGATGAGATGAGATGAGACGAGACGAGATGAGACGAGACGACACAAGTAGCAGGGCAATGGCGCCTTTTGTGTTGTTGTTTATAACTATTTGTATTTAAGTTATTTTGTTGTTGTCGTTGTTGTTGTTTTGCCGTTGTTACTTGCGATTTGCTGTTTTCTTCGTCTCCGTTTTTTGCTCCCGTTCTCTGCCAACCAACGTTCCGTTTGAATGTTAAAATTTTATTTTTCATTTCATCTCGACAGCTATTATATTTTCCATGGTAAAATATTTTGTATCTATTGTTCTTGAAATGCGTAAAACAAGACAAGTACACAAATTTCATAAAGTGCGTCTGCTGGGGCGCGTCAATCGAGGTAAATGGAGTTAAGCGTGTGTTAAATGACAATTTGCATGTTTATAACAGCATTTGTATTTGTATTTACATTTATATTTATAACTGATTGTTGTCAGACGGTCCAAAGCAACTTAACTCAGAAATGATGTTAAACATGACGGCTAAAAACACACCTCAATAACGTTATTCCCCCGGGGACCGCCACTCAGACCAAGACTGCCGTTGGATACTGTTAAATTCGTCGCATTGCCTGCCTGTGTTGGACCAGTTGTATTTTTAGCTGAGAAATATGCTCGGGGTTGTCTGGTTACCTTCAACGCATTGCCGCCGTGATTTGTTGAATTTTACATAATTTCTGCATCAACAATTGTCCTCGAAAGGGGCCCAAATCAGTGAATATGTAATTTGAAGCAATCAGTTCAATCAGCAGTGAATTTATAAATTTTACATTAATTGTCATTCCTTAAAGTGACTGAGATGCATGAGTAGCTGAGTAGATGCACGAATGCTTGGATTCGGATTCGAAGCTCTAGGTTTTAAAAGTGATACTTAAATCCGAATGCGAGTACGAAAGCAATTCCAATGAATTCGAATTCTACATAGCTCACTCCGAATCCGAATCCTATAAATCTCAGCACAAATCATATGAATCCAAAACCAAGTACGAATTCCATGAATCCCAATCTTACGATTCTCACTACTAAACCGAATCCTACAAATCTCTCTCTGAATCCGAATCCAAAGAAACTCGCTGCGAAACCGTACTCTACGAATCTCAGCATAAATCCGAATCCGAGTACGATGCCTTCGACTCCGATTCTTACAAAGCTCACTCCGAATTCGAATCCTAAGAATCTCACTACGAATCATGTGAATCCAAAACCAAATACCAGTCCCATAAATCCCAATCTAATGATTTTCACTTCGAATCCGAATCCTACCAATCTCAGTATAAGTCCGAATGCGTGTACGAAGTCTACGAATTTAACAAAACTCGTTGCGAATACGTCCAATAAATCTTACTACAAATCCGAAGCCAAGTGCGAATCCCATGAATTCGAGTCCTATGAACCTCAGTACAAATCGTATGAAACCGATACGATTCCTAAGAATGCGCATCCTAATAATCGCACTCCCAATTCTAATCCAAGTAGAAGTCCTACGAATCTGAATCTTTTCAGTGATTGATATGACTTATCCAAGTCTCTTTGTCTTTGAGTTTTCGGAGGTAGTATGTTCCTGACAAGAGCAAAGCTTTTATGATCTGACATGCAATCATGGCCAAGATGAAGTGTAAGGTTAAACAAGAAATGTTTATCAAGTACTCAAAACCAACCAACTGAAGGTTGAAAGCTTTATCGACGCAGTGGAAGAGGCTTCTTGTCATCGAAGAGTCTGAAAGTTTAGCTTAGATTTTAGCAGAGACTCTTGACTCGCTTACTCTTTTGACTAATAACAATTATGAGTATTGCGAGTGTTGTCTTCCAAGGAGTTAACTACTCTATAATTGACGAGTTCCTTCACTCGCCTGTTCAAGACACAATTTTATTTTCCTGCCCGCCTCTCTTTGATCTGTTGCATTTGTAGAGTATCCACTCAGCGATGTAATCACATTGAAATCGAAGTCAAAACGCCAACAGAAAATTTAATTATACACTTTAGGAGCGCTGGAATGTTGTTGAAGGCAGCCACACAATGCACAACAATGACGATGATGATGGTCAAGGAGATGATAAACAAGGAGAAACAAGCATAAACATCTTCTTGTTTCTATTGTTGCTTGTGTTTGCTGTTGTGTCTGGATTTGTTGTATCTGTTCTTGTCATTGCATAGGAACATGGCTAAGTGTGTGTTATAATTTTAACGCCACCATGACTCATGAATCGTGTTGAACGCTGCCCCGCTTTGCAATTGTCGGCTGATGCTGATTCGACTTGTACGAGCGAGCAACAACAAGCAGCAGAAGGAGTACAAATATGACGACAACGACGACGACGACGACGACGACGACGAAAGGCATGAGAACGAGAATGAGAACGAGAACAAAGCAGTTTGCCTCATACTGCCTCATTCGCTCGTTCCTGCTGCTGCTGCTGCTGCTGCTGCTGCTGCGCGACACTACTCTACCCGAGCTAGTGTCTTACTGGAGGCTCTTTTGGCGCATTCCTCAGACAATCCATTACTGTCGGCTGCTTTTGAATAATTTGTATGCTTTATGTTGTTCACAACTTTTTTGTTTTCTTGCTCCCCTGAGCATGCGGCGAGTTATTTTCACTTTGCGTGTGCGTGGTGGCTGATGAGGCATACTCGTAAATTATGTGATATGTGTGGCCAAAGAAATCAAAAATCGTGAGGAGTAGTCGTGAAATTGAAAATGCTTGTTCAGTTTAGTGCCAACTGCTTTAGCCGGTCGCTGCGGCCAACAAATGCTGCAACAGTGTTCAATTGCTTGACATGGCAATGTTTGCCGGCAAAGAAAATGAAAAAAAAAATATACTGCATACTTTTGTGCGCCTGTTGATTTCTGTACTCGTCTACTCACTCGTCAGAAAACGCTTCGATTCGGTTAATACGAATCGTGTACGTGTGTAACTCTTGGCTGAAAACATCAAAATGCCCAATGAGTTGACATTTACACAACTGTGCAAATATGAGGGCGAGTGCGCCTTTGAAACTCATTCAATTAGCTGCTACTTACTTATATTGGTTTCTGGTTTTCTTTCCTTCGCACGTAATTATTATTGATGGCCTTGTTGCTGTGTGCCACACACACACACACACACACACACACACATACACACACTCGCTTGACTCGTCAACTCGCTTATTTAACTTTGACAAGTTTTATTTTGACGACTCAAATGAATTGAAATCCAATCGAAAGGCAACATTTAATGAAGGCGGATGATTATGAAGAATAGAGCAAACAAGCAAAGCAGCAACGAAAAGGCGAAGGCGGAGAAAGAAAAAGCAAAAAATAACAACAAAAATAAAATAAAAAATAATAAAAAATATAAAGCAAAACAAAAAAAAGAGTGGAAAATGAGCGAATAAGCGGAAAACTTGAATATGAGATATTAAACAAATAATCCAAAAGAAATGCCATAGAACAAAATGCATACGAGTGGTTTGGGCGCTGGTGGTGGGGGGAGCAATGTTGTTCGATGTTGCTGCTGTGTAGGCGGTTTGAATGTTTGAGTGTTGTTGTTGTTTGTTGGATTTTGTTTTAGCTAAGTGGATAAATTTCAATTGTCTTGGTGGATCCTTGCAATCATTGTTAAGCAAGCGCAGCGAAGCAGGCAGAGAGCGGCATAGTCGGCTGCCTATGAATACTGAGGCACATGCTGCCACACCGATGCTTTGCTCGTTGTCTGCATAACTGAGATGGGAGTGTGTATGTGTGTTTGTGTGTTTGTGTGTGTGTGGCATAGTCTGTATTAGATGTAAACGACAGAAAGGCAATGCTAAGTACTGAAGATATGGGAGAGCTGTGAGATGAGTGAGATGCCAGGGACGACATTATTTCTTTTGTCTTTGTTGCTGTTCATACTTATTTCAATTTTTCATTAAAATATTCAAAGAATTGAAAAAAGAATAGAAAATGCAGAGGAGAAAAAAATTAATTAAATGTATTAAAGCGAAAAAAGGGAAAGGATTGCTTGCCAAAGCGAATAGCGATTAAGCATTGAAATCATTACAATGAAGGGTAGCAGTTGGTGGCAGCACTGCAAGAACTATTATTTTGTTTAACAAGAATTGCACACAAGAAGATTTCATAAAAATAAGCCTGAGGCAATTCACTCGAACGGAATCGAATATTATGTGTGGAAACTTCGCAGGAATTTTTTGTATTTATTTTTTTTTTAATATTTATTTTATTATTATTTTGTTGTTTGCAGTTATCACGTGGCAAGCATTATATAGTGCAACAGAATTATAGTATACTTGTGCATAAATTGTGAAAATATTTCTGACTAACCGAGCGCGCAGCGCGCAGCGCACATTATTTCGCCCTTACCGCCCAATCAAAGCATCAGGCACACAGACAATACGCTTACTCACACATGCACGCACACTTTAGCAACTAACGTAATATTTCATTAAGGACATAAAACACTTGAAATACCCTTGATTAAATCATAACTTGGCGAGGAGTGCCTTGCTAATCATGTTGTGCACAAACAACATGCCTAGTCGGGCCACTCACATGACCCATACAATCATAGGCACTACCACAGCAAGCGATACGCATAGCACCATTGCCACACCTGCACCCACAACTACACATGTGCACACAAACTTGCAGACACATACATGCACAGACACGTGTAAACTCAAGTGACACTTGATGATGAAAATGACTATGACTATGACGATGACGATGACTATGACGATGACGATTACGATGACGATGGAGCTGAAACTGGAAGTGGAGATGAAAAGGTAGCTGCTTTGACATGTGCTGTTCTTGGTATTTGCTAGTGTATTTGCAGTGTTGTCCACAGAAGTGCAGATCTGTGCAGAGTGCACAGATAACCAAACAAGCGTGGTGGCCTTGCTGAGTGCTGGCTGAGTTGACGACGACCCTTTGAGCTCTTTCATTGGAATTTGTGATATTAGCTGTGCTTCCTTTGAAAATAAATGCAGTTCCGTTGAACGGGAACTCAATTTCGATTAGAATGAACGTTGAAATTTTATTAAAAACGAAATTGTTGGAAACAAAAACGAATTTCACTTGAACTACTTTCAATAAAAACAAATAACTTTCTTTGATCTTTGCAGTGGCACTCTTTGCGGTCCTCCAGGCATTCCGTCTAATACAGACGCACACACACACAATCAATTTACATCACTGGCAATGCAGCACGGTTCACAATGAAGGACGAAGAGTAGGAGTAAACAAGCAAAGTGAGCACTCGAACTACGAGTAAATTGAGCCATAAAGTCGAACGAGAGGAGGAGACAGAGAGAGAGAGAGCGAGAGAGTGAGAAAGAGTGAGAAAGAGTGAGAGAGGGAGGGAGAGTTAGAGCGAGCGAATAACGCAAACATATAAATTAATACAGATAATGTTTTGCCACTTGATTCTTGACGCTAAGGACGACGCAAACGCAACGACTTTTTAAAAGGCAGTCGAAAGGGTGCTGCTGTGCTGTGTAATTGTGCGGCAGAAATTGCGACGAAAAACAAAAGTGAAACAAACAACAACAAACACAACCAACAAAAAACAAAAAACCAAAAACAAAAAACAAAACAATGAAACTTTTCAAGTGCGTGTCAGTCCCTACTTTGTGTGTGACAATGCATAATTTTGCAACAGTCGCCAATTAGTGAGCGCTTTCCTTCTTCATTCGCAAGATGGAATTCGGCTAAACGAGTACAACACAGACGACAGCGACGCGTTTCAGTTAACTGAATTTAAATACAACCAACGAGACGAAATCAAGCCGAATCACTTCAAGCAAGTCCGATTGCGTGGAAGCCAGAAATTCAAGCAAAGGAAAGCCAAATAGCCGCACATCGCAGCAATCAGACAGCCAAGTGGAAAAGAGGCTACGTGGCCAAGCGGCAAATTTAAGTGACCATGGAGTCGTCTGCCGGACAACCACCAGACAAAGATCAACAACAACAACAACAACAACAACAACAACAACAACAACAACAAGTGGTGAGATTCCAGCCAGTGAAGCCGACTAGTCTGAATTTGCCAACGCAAACGCAATTGATTAGCGTTGCTACTTCGCCCGCCGCCAACACACAAACGGCCACAGCTCTGACCGGAGCCAGCGCAACTTCAACTGCAATTAAAGCGACCGCAACTGCAGCCATATCGGCAGTTAGCAGCACCAACACAAATCCAGCATTAGCTACGACAGCAACCGCAATTTCAGCAACAACGCAGGCGGCAACCGCCTTCAGCGGCAGCTCGGTGGCACATCATCATCCTCAGCAGCAGCAGCATGCCCATCATCACAACCATCCAGTGGCAGTGGCCGCGTCAACACAACAGCATCATCATTTGCAACATGGGCCGGCCAACGCAGCTGCTGCTGCACTTTCAGGTCGCAGCAACAGTGGCGCTAGCAGTAGCGCGCCGCAACAGCAAACCATTGAGAAGATATCTCGCCCGATGGCTTTCGATAAGGTAAGTGTTGAATTGGGTTTCGCAACATCAAAAGTGGGCCGTATACGATGACTCGGGCATAGGATAATGAGCTGCCCAATTCACGAGATACTTTATAGTGTGCATCAGTTAACTGACTTGCGAGCTACTCACGAAAACTGGGTGCCAAGCAAGCCGAGTGAGTGTCTTTCACTCTTTCACATTGCAAATACGAAGAAAAGTGCGACTTGTGCAGACCTTCGGATGTAAATCACTTGTATGGACAAGTGTGAATGCATGCGAATAGTAGCTGCACTCACACAAAAAAAAAAAAAAAACAAAACAAAACAAATCGCGAGCCACTTACGAGTATAGACAGCATTTTCATTTTGTGATCAGGTGGGTAAGAGAATTAAAACGACATAAATAGAATGCATAGGAGTTGTCTCACGCGCTACTTGTCACTGATTCGTGTCCATTCCAGGGAGTAGCTAACATGGAATCGTGAATCAGCTTGACATGCGTCAACAACAAAGTGTCACTAGCCAAGCGGCAGCAGTAAATGAGTGCAGCCCGTGAGTTATAATTGACTGGATTCACCAACTGAGCCACTCATTGTAGCATTCTGATGTGTATCTGTGTATGATGCTGGGTTTCCATTGAATAGACAGCAATTGGCAACAAATTGAACGCACAGTTTGCTTGCGGATCCACCATTTTCTGCGTATTATGTGTGGCTTATGGGCTGCGAGTTTTTCGAACAAAGTATGCCGGAATGGCTGGATTCAATGTTCTTTGCGAACTATGCTCCATTCTTAGGCTGCCTTTCTGTTACTCGAGAGGGAATGATACCAAAATTTGCTGCTTCTGAAGCACTTCGATGCGAAAAAGTTGTGCACTGAACTCTTAAGACTTAATGTCAGCAATAGCTCCATAGATTTGCTTCATTTCGCTTGGCGGTTCTTAAAGAACATTACTGCCTCCGGTAAGAACAGAAAATCAAAAAAAAAAAAAAAACTGGCGCTGGATTGATGATACACGCTAAATGACCGAGTCCACAGCGCTGACACACCAGAGTACGAGTACATCATTCATAAGTGTTAGAGCCTTACTTCGAGACGCTTCTGTGCTATGGGCCAGCTTTCATTAGTCTGCTCGTCTAGCAAGTTTTACAGAGTCGTTGAGTCTTGGCAAAGTTTTTTACGCACCCGCCGCTATTAAAATTATGTAAATATATAAACTCCGAAGCAAGACTGGTACAATCGATCGATTTCAAATTTCATTGAATAATTCAACAATTGGCTGCCAGCAAATGATGTCTCTGTATACATGTGTATGTGCGTGCGTGTGCGTGCATGTTTGGTTGTATGTATGTCAGTCACTCTGAAATCATAATTCCCTAAGTAGCTCGGGTGCTTAAGGCTGCAATGACCTTGTGGCAACAAGCGACAAAAAGCGCGAGCAAAGACGCTGTGTGTGTGTGAGGGTCGCTTGTCGCGTGCGGTCGTATCTCTGGCCGTGTCCGTGTCCGTGTCCGTGTCCGTGTCCGTGTCTGTGCTCGGGCGTGCGTTAAGTCAAAAAATATATTCGAAAACATACTCGTACGTGCGCCAGCACACATCCTTGGACTTAATTTATGCGATTCACGCTGCGTTGCAATTTCTGCGCTTACAGACGCTTTGCCGTCGCTACAGTGGCTGCTGTTTCCGTTTCTATTTCTGTTTCTGTTTCTGTTTCTGTTTCTGTTTCTGTAACTAAAATAAGATCTTCCTAAGTCTGTAATTCATATGCACGTGCTTAACTATATACACGGGTATATATTTCACTTTACTGTTTCGTCCATTTGCTGACCACGCAATCGCAGATGGAGTCGCTCGTACGTGAAATGCAGGATCCTGAGCATGGCGTGCCAGTGCGTCAACAGAAATTGTTCCTCACTTCAATACCATATGCATTTATGGGTAAGTGTTGTGGATAGTGACAATGAGCACGAGTATGGTTTTGTTTTTTTTTGTTTATTTGTTGTATTTGTGGTTAGGTTACGATCTAATCGAATGGCTGATGGACCGTCTGCTGATTGAGGAGTCTGAGGCACTGAATATCGGCAATCAGCTGTGCTTGCACGGCTACTATTTTCCCGTGAACGATTCAAAGACACTCACCGTGAAGGATGACTCATCGCTTTACCGCTTTCAGACGCCATACTATTGGCCCTGGCAACACAAGGCGCCCGATAATGTCGAGTATGCCATTTACTTGGCCAAGCGCTCGCTACGCAACAAGCAGCGCCACGCGCTCGAGGAGTACGAAGCGGAGGCATTAACCTCACTACACAAAAATCTAAAAGGCAAATGGGAGTTCATAGCGATGCAAGCCGATGAGCAGGTACGTCTGGCCAAGGAGCGCAAGAAGGGCGACAAAATCGTCGGCGATTCGCAGGTGAGTGCTGATCAGAACCTTAACATTAATCGCTTGCGACCTTGCATTTGCCAACGCCATCTCTTTCACTCGCATAGGAGCGCGCCTACTGGCGTGTACACCGTCCACCACCCGGCCAATTTACACCGCTGGAACCATGCCCGGTGCCATCGCGCGACCGTCTGGGCCTAAAGCCAAATAAAAAGAAGACTATCGAGGATATGCAGCGCGAGGTTGACTACCTAAACAAATCGCTTAATCGCACACGAATGAAGATGTCGCAGGCCTGCGAGTTACTTGTCACCTACTCGGAGACATTCATCGAGTACGATTTCTTTTTGCAGCCGGTTTTGCCCTCGAATCCATGGGTAACTGAGGATGTCACCTTCTGGCAGCTGAACAACACCTACGTCGACATACCGACGGAGAAGCGCGTCAAGCGCTGGGCCATATCCATCGAGGAGCTCGTTTCCGATCCGACTGGCCTACAGGAGTTCACATCCTTTCTGGAGAAGGAGTACTCGCATGAAAATATACGATTTTGGATTGCCGTAAATCGTTTACGACGCTCGGCGCACTCACAGGTGCCACACAAGGTCAACGAGATCTATGAGTGAGTAGCAGACAATTCTTTCGTTCCTTCTTTGAACTGATCGGACGAACCGATACCCTTTACGATTGTTTATTGCAGGGAATTTCTGAAGCCGGGCGCACCGTGCGAAATCAACATTGATGGCAAGACAATGGAAAGCGTGCTTAAAGGTTTAAAGAATCCGTCGCGTTTCACGTTCGACTCCGCCTCGGAGCACATCTACATGCTGCTGCTGAAGAAGGATTGCTATCCGCGCTTCATACGCTCCGATCACTATAAGCGTCTGCTGGAGTGTGGCATACAACCATCGCACAAGAAGCGCTTCTTTAATTTTGGCGGCGTGAGTGGTGCCAAGAAGAAAATGACCGCTGCACTCTCGAGTCAGGCTAATCTTGGTGAAATGATTAAGGGCGGCAGTATCACAAGTAGCGGCATGCAACCAACATCATCGGGTAATCTCACACGTCGGCGTGGCAGCGATCGCAGTCTTACAGGCTCTGCTCACGAGCTCGCGGTCATCGGTGTGAACAAGGACAGCAGCACGAAGGTGCCGCACTCTCATTCGCAGAGCAATCTCAGCGAGATACCGTACAGGTGAGTGTGAGCGCACTTCGCATACGAGTACTGCTGACATGCAGACGAACAATGCTCTGTCAATGACGCATTTGCGTGCGTTCGACTTGTGCAATTTCATATATTGTCGAGGTTTTTTTTTTCCACTTTTTTTGATATACTTCAATGATTAAATGCGTCAAGTACTCGTTATCTGTCCATGTGTAATTTACGAATTTCTGCATATTGTTCGCTGATTTGCGCAGCTCTTTTATATGCCAATTTTTTTGAAAAATTTATTTGCAATAATAAAATATTTTTGCAATAATCAAATATCTAATAATCGAATGTGCCAATTGCAAACGCTTCTCTTAGTAAGGCTTTGTTGAATTCACTGATGTTGCGCCGACAGTCTCCCACCCAAAACCCATAACAGAAACAACTGTTGGAATAATTAAATAAAATTTAAATTAAAAATTAAAAAAAATAATAATAATAATAATAATAATAATAATAAAAACTAGCTATCTAAGCTAGAAAGCAACTCATTATTTACTGTTATTTCTCGCAAACCCAAATTTGAACTGCAGTAGTGACGCGATTTACCGGGGCGACATGCCGCAGCGGCACATGGCGGCGGTCATGGAAGCCGGGAACTACGCTGCTTATGGGAATCGCGGTTGTAGTTTACAGACACTTCCGTAAGATATAATTTGCATTATTTACTTTCTTTGCTTTTCTCCATTTCTATTTTCATTTTCATTGCCATCTCGCCTACCCATACCCATATTCATGGCGACACAGAAATATGTTCCACATTTCATTTGGAAATGTTTTGATATATAATGCAAACACCATATTCAAGTCAGACATCTTGCTGCATTAATTTTCTTCAATTCGCCATTCGCTCATTTAACTTCCATTATTATATATTTGATTTGTTTATTATATGAGCTGTCTATCTGTTCAACTCTTAACCGTTAATTTTATCTTTCTTACTGTTGCCCTCCCTCTCTTCGATTCGCATTGTCGTTGTTTTTCGTGTCTAACTGTGAATGCCGCTGTTGTGATATAAAAACGTCTATTTCAGCTTTTCCTTACCTAAATATTATACTCGTACAACTAACTATTCCGTTCCAGACCTCGCAGCTCTCTCGCAAGCACGTAAATGAAACCAAAACCCGGAACGGAATTAAAACTCTAAAAGTGCACCCTTTCCATTGTACTCTACGAAGAGATTTTGCGACCACATTTTCTGTTATATAATTTCCTATAAAAACGTTCGCTTTCAGTATTCTTTCTGTTCCATTTGATTATTTTTCTGTTTCTTTTTGATTTACCGCTCTGACTAGTCTGAGACGTGGTTAAATTTTGGTTCTAATCTATTTGTTTCACTTCTGTTATGTGTGTTGTTCTACTCGTACTTACTTCCAATTGTGTAACTAAGTCTAAGCCTCGGAACGTTTTTCTTTTGGTGTGTGTATATGTTACTGTTATCTATTTTGGTATACGGCTGGCAACAGCACCCGGAATAGCCTGCCTAACTAAAGGCACTCAAGTGTTCCTGGTTCTGTTCGAAGTTATAGGAAAATAAATGTTATTACTGAACAGAGAAAAAAAAAATATATATATATATATACCTATCCTTCGATTTACACGTTAGATTCGTTCTTAGAAAATCCGTGCAAAACGAAACCGTGTAAAACGAGACACAGAGTTCATACAAAGTAAACGGATATGTTCAATTAACCTGAAAACAGTGCAAATCCATCTAAAGAAGACAAAGAAAAGTGAATAAAAGTGCATTATAATCGTGTAAAATGAGATATGGATTGAATAATAAAAGCGGGGATCGATTCATTCAATTAAATTTATTTTTGATTGATATTTGAATTAATAATAATCCTTTTTTTTTAAAACGTAATAAAATTAACAATATTCTGTAGAAAACAATAAAATATACATAACCTTGACAAAACCTTCATAAAAACTTAAGAAAGCAGAAATGAAAAACAGCATTTACTTACTCCTCTTTCTGTACTTATTAAAGCTAGAATTCTCCTTTTCTTTGGTAGTGCTAGTGTAACATCACTAACCGAGTCACTAACAGAAAATCTATAAACGTTTTCCATAGGCTCAGCTTCACTAATTGAGATTTTGGCTACCTTTTTCACTTGGCTACTAAAAGTTTTGGATGGCAAGAAATTAGTGATTAACATTTGCCTACTTTGGCTGGTATTCTTATAAATTTCGTCATATTGACTGAGCGCATTTCTTATTGTTCTTTGAAATTTTAATGCTCTCTCAGTATCAGGATCTCTGTTCAAAAAAAAAAAGTTTGTAGTTCTCTACACCTCTACAGTTCGGGAAACTTTTGTACTATTAATTCCACGAGATCCGCATCTGAAATTTCCTCTTGCTCAAATAACTCTTCAAAATCTGAAATAGCCAAACCAATCAATCATTAAATCACTCGCCGCCAATAGCATGACCTAAATCTACGATATTAGCATAAACATTTTCAGCTATAGTCACGGCGACTGCTGAAGCGACATTTGTTATACAATAGAAAATTGTAAATTTTTCGACACTTCAGCTGTAGTAAATGAAGAATTTTCATCTAATTTTCCCCAAAACATCTGCGAAGTTTCTTCTAATATAGTAAGCCTTAAACGTAGTAATTAAGTGATCCCTTGATCTTGAGTTTGAATTAGTGAAGTTGTGTTGGGAGGCAAGAACTCAATTTGTACATTTGGATGTTGCAAGTCTATTGGGTGACTTGGCGAATTGTCTAGGAGCATTAGAACTTTGAACTCCACGTTTTTTCTTGTAAATAACTTTTCACTTCAGGTACGAAACAATTATGGAAGCAATCTTCAAACATTGTGCACGTCATCCAGGCTTTTTTGTTGAAACGCCAATGTACAGGTAGTTTTTCCAAATCTCTCCAAATGCCTTTCATCGCACACGGATCCTTAGCTGATTTAAAACCTCCGGCTGATCTCTCAGATTTTGATAAATAAGTTCTTATGGCCATTTTTTCCAGAATAAACCGGTCTCATCGGCATTAAATAGTTGGTCAGGAACATAACAGTATTCTTCAATAATTTTTGCCAGTTTTGCCGTATATTCTTTTGCAGATTTTTCATCACCGGAGGCGACTTCCCCTTTACGTTCAATGTTATGCATAAACCATCCCTTGCTTGCACTAAATTCTGTAGTAGATGCAGTTTGTTGCTTTTCTTGTGAAGAGCTAAACATTTTGAGTGCTTTGTGTCGTATCGAATTTGAATCTACCGGTATTTTTATTTTATTTTTAAATTGTCAACTATCCAAATTACTAGAGCTTTTTCTACTGCATCTATTAAATCATCTCGATGATATGTGCAAAATTTTGCACTTACAGTAGTTCCGCTGGCTAGACTTTTTCGAATAGAATCTTCCATTCGCTTTATTGTCCTAACAGTTGCCTCATTCATTCCATATTCTTTTGCTAGGGATGTTGAGCCTTGTCCAGATTTTAGTTTGTCTAAAATTGCAATTTTTTTTTTCCAAATTGTTGAATTAATTTGATTAGAATTCAATCAGAACAAATGAATCGCGCACAATGCCATTCACGTTTAAAACATCGCTGTTGTTGTGAATGGCATACATATTTACCATATGTTTTGCCAACTTATACAAATGAAACTATCAGAATAAGAAGAAGAAAAAAGGTTTTGTTGTGATTTAAAAACCGTGTAAAAGCGAAACCGTGTAAATCAAGTACCGTGTATATCGAGGGATAGGTGTATATATATAAAACAAAGAACGTGCTATCTCACTCGATGTGATCTATTGTTGTAAATAGTTGTATAATTATACATTTGCCACGACGAATCTTAGCTTAACAGGCGAAAAAATCCAGACACTAATAACTGTAAACTGTTCCTCCTCCTGCTCCTCCTTTAATACAAACGAACGAACGCACAACTCCAGAGAAAATCCAAAGCCAAAGCCGGCACGTCTCGAGACCACAATTGAGAGCACCAGTAGCGCCGTCTGTCCGTGGGATGAACCATGCAGTACTGCAGCACCTGTGCTGGCAACGGTTGAAGTTCCAAAACCAATCGCCGTTGTTGGCCCCATACCGGTTGCAACTGCAGCTCAAGTCAAGTTGTCTGTCTGGGAGCAAGAGTCGAGCGTTGAAAAAGGCACCGGTCAACGACTGAGTAGGTAAGTCGTAAGTTGTTGATTCAGTTGATTTCGTATTAACATTAATTTAAATGGATTTATTAGCACGGTTTCGGACATCTCGGATGTGGGTGATCGCATGCAACGTAATCTGGGCATACGACATCAGAATACTGTCGACAGCGGCGAGGCTGGCATGAAACGTTTGATTCCGAATGTCAGCGAACAGCGCAGAGCATCGGTCTCCTTTACACAAAGGTGAGGCAAATTCTAACAGACGCTCGTTGTTATTTATATAATGTTCTTATTTATTTAAATTGAATTTTGCAGTCGCCAATCAGACTATCAATTTGGGCGACCATCCGCCTCAGCGAAGATCTCCACCACAACAGCGTCCACCTTAGGCAGTCAAAGTCAGAACCAGAGTCAACTTCAAAGCCAAAGACAAAGTTCAGTGAACACAAATTTTCCACCCTTGGCTATGTCGTCGGCAAAGGGTCCGGTAGCAACTGTAACCGTTACGAAGGACCCACCTTCCATAACGGACATCGAAGTTGAAAGTGTATTGGGCAAGTTAGTGGCGACTGGTAGTACTGAGAGTGCTGCAACAGTGTCATCATCATCGCCAACAGTATCGCCAGCCAAGAGGCAGTCACTCTCACTCTCACCCACACCAATACCGACGCCTTCGCTTGTGTCGAAGTTATCACCAACGTCTGACAAGAGTGCAGCGCCAGATATTACTACTGACCAGTCACTACAAGAGAATCTCAAGTGTGAATTGTGCACAGTAGAGGCACCGTGCTCATTGCCACAGCCAGGCTTAGCTAAGGAGGCGGATACCGACATGGTGCCCGTGGTTAAGGAAGTGCAAATCGAATTGATTGAGACGGAAGAATTTGAAAATGAAGACGCTGCTCCATTGATGCAAGACCTCAAAGCCGAGGTCACCAAGCCCACCCTAGAACTGCAGCTGGCCTCGCAGACTACCATGTCACCTTCAACAGAAGAGACTCAAGATGCCAAACAAGACGAAAATCGAATGCAGACAGCAGAACAGGTCTCAGTTACCGGCTCAGTAAGCGATCAGGCGGACGCGATATCAGCGCCATTAACGATGACTATCAACACAAACTTATCGCCTACGGCATTTGCTGGTTCCGCTGAGGAGGAAGGCGCCGCCGAGGCTGATCTGCAAATGCGCGAAGACGTGGACGAGTATTCGGCCGCGCCTGAAGAACTTTCACCCACCACTGACGAGTACCAAGAGGGATTGCAGTTCGGTGTCGATGACAAGGACGTCTACGATTATGACATTGCTGATGTCGATGCGCAATCCGGCTACATTCCGCCGGCGCCCACCCCGGCGCCCAGCATGGCACCACTCGCCGAGCTAGACATAGATACCGTCGATGACGAGCCCTGCGATGAGCCACTTGCAGGCACTTCAACTGCGCTCGCCCATTACGAATCCGCACAGGAGGAAGTGCGTCGCCGACGAAAGAAGCGTAACTCGGAGAGTAAGAAAATGAGCTCACTTGACGATCGCCCTGGAACGTCATCTGGTGCAGCAGCGAGCGGCGCTGAAGGTGCCAGCCAGAACACCGTGTGTCCGTGGGAGGATGAGTAAGTGTCGCTTTCGAACAACCCCCACCCTCTCATACCATCTTGACTCCATTCCATTGCAGAAACGTGAGCAGCAGCGATGGCACCTTTGTGAAGACCTATTCCACCCTCGGGTATTTATGAATAAAACAGAATCTATTCAAGACAATGGTCAATAAAATACTAAGGAGGAATATTAAAAAAAAGTAAAGCGTTAACGGTACACAACCTGAAACGGAAATGGTAGCAGAAACGGAAATTGTTAAGGAAATAATTACGGAAACGGAAATGGGTGTGAAACAGTCAAACGATTTTGATTTAAGCGATGGAGCTTCATAAATACAGAACAAGAAATAAATTGAGAAACACAAATAAAAGATAAAATAATATAAAAACTAAAAACTTAAATAAAAAAACAAAACGCAAAAAGGAAAAAGAAATTATTAATTGTTTATTGCTGTGACTTAAATATTTGTGTGTTATTATTGAAATCAAAAATCAATGTAAAAACAAAAAAATGCAAAAACAAAAACAACAGACAAATTCATTGTTTATTCAAGTGTTTAAAGCATTGACAGAAAAGATAACGATGCCGAAATATATAAAAATATATAAATATAAATATTCAATGTGTGAAATTAATAATAAGAAGGCATTAAAAGCCGTCAAACATGATCGTCAGAGATCAAAAGCTATATACTATATATATATATAATGCTTTCGATGTATTTTTTTTTTCTCTAGTGAATAGTGAATGTAATGATGTTGGGTGGAAGAGTTAAAGTAATAAGCAAACGCAAGAGAACTTAAATGAAAAGTAATTAAAACACAAAGAAGAAGCTCTTGCCTACACACATGCATACACGCACAATTGAAATGAGAGAAAATGGTAGCATTTTCTTTGAACTGAGCATGCTGAGAGAAATGAAGGAGCAATCAAAGCGGATGTGGTCCATTACGAATAGTGGTAGTAGCAGTAGACTATGCTTTGTTTAATTACTGATTTCGATGGTACAATTTTAAGTATTGGAAAATAGATAGATTGTTTTATCAAATCAAAAAATCAAGCACAATTGAGTAAAGTTTTTTTTTTTTTTTATGAAGACAACTTTTGTAAATTAAAAATTAATTAGTTAATTAAAATTTAATTAATTAATTTTTTTAAACATTTTTTGATAACATTTTTCAAAAATATATTTATTTGTTTCCATTTATTTGATAACTTTGTCTGGTTTCGTTTTTATTGCTTTAAGCATGTCAAGATACGCGCCAAATACGTGGGCCCCAAGAAGCATGCTATGAAAATTAAACAAGTCCGCAGAAGCAACGAAAGACTAAAAATTAAGAAGGGAAAAAGGCAAAACAAAGCATAATAAATATAAATATATATATATATATATATATATAAACATAAAAGCCAAAAATCAGTTTTTTGTAGTGTTAAGTGCATTTCAACAACAACAACAAAAAGAAGAAAATCAAGAGAAAACAGAAAAAAGAAAAGAAAAAGGAAAAGGATAGGAGTAGAAACAAGGAAGTAGTGAAGATACGTCTAACAAAAGAGATTGAAAATCGCAAAGAATATTATATATACATAAATATATATATATATATACATACATATACTATTGATTGTTGCTATTACTTACTGTTAAAAATAATACTATATGTATACTACAAAAAAAAAAAAAAAATAATAAAAGAAAATCAGAAGTAGATGAGAAGCAAAGCAGAAGAAGAAATCGAAAGCATAGCAGCAATGTAAGTCTATGAACGTATATACTAACGTCAAAATGTAAGTACAACTCAGAAAAAATCTAATACAAAAAAATCAAAATAATAAAAAATAGTAAAAACAAAAATAATAAATATTTTTGTGTCGTGCACGTGTGTCTAACCTAAATACTTGAATATATATATTTTAATATGCATAAAAATCGAGCAACTCTTTAAGGGCTGAGCAGGAGTATTGAAGCCTACAACTATAAGCCGCGGCAAGGTGTGACCAGTGGATGAGGCAATGCCAGCATAAGTTGAGAAAGTATAAGAGGAGAAGAATAAGAAAGCAGAAAACGAAGAGAGAGAAAAAAGGTCCACTTTGTCGAGGTCCGCTTTGCTGTATACCTGTTGCTTTTTTTTCTTTCTTTTTTGTGTACAATTAAATATTTTTTTATTTTCAAAGAGCAAAACGAAATACTTCAATTGTTAAAACTAAGAAAAACTCAAACTTAATTCAATCTTAAAAGAAAGAAAGAAATAGAGAGAAACCATAAAACTATTATTATTATTAATTAAGCATACATTAAACAAATAAATAACACAAAGAAAAGAAACACTTCTCACTTCTGGTTGTTGGTGACAATTAAAATCTTATTAAAAGTAAAGAAAGCAAGCAACAAACCAAGCAAAAACAAATAAACCAAAAATAAAAGTAAAACCATATAAAAAATCTATTAATTAAAACTGTTAAATGCTATACTAAAAGCAAAAATGAAGATTAATGAAGATTTAATATAAATTATTAAGAAGTCGAATAGTGAACTTCGCAGTAAAAACTTTGTGCGCTAAATAGCGAACGCAACAAAAAAGCGAAAAAAGCGAAAAAAGCAGAAGCAGACACCGCCAAAACACTTTAAAAAGCGTGAGCAGCAAGAAAGAAAGAAAAAAACAAATAACAAATTGAAAAGATATTAAACTAATTCAGGTATTTGTGAATGAATCAAAATAATTGTTAAGTGTTTTGCGAGAGAAATCAGTTGGCAAAGGAGAGACGCGAGAAGAGCTAATTATGCAGTTGCAGCATTTTAAATAAGAAAAAGGCATAAGCGACACACACACACACACACACACACACACACACACACACACACACACAGAAAGATATGGGCAATGGTGCCCGAAGATGCTCAAGAAAACGAGTGTACGAGAAGAAAACAAAATTAAATAAACAACCAAACAAACAAAGAAGAAGAAGAAGAAAAAGAAGAAGAAGAAGAAAAGAAGAAGAAGAAGAAGAAAAGAAGAAGAACACATGTAATCAGAATACACCTATTATAGATGAAGACCACCGTTGCAGAATTATTGAATGCTTAATTTAAACTCAAACTATCATTTGTTATTATGACATTATATAACTAGATAATAGTTAATTATATTAAGACAAACGAATTATGAGTTGTTTTAATAATAATAAAAATAATTATAATCAATATTTTTTTATTATTTTTTTTATTTTATTATAATTATTTTATTTATTTTTATACTATAATTATATTTGTAATTTATAATTGCATATTTTATAATTATATTTATAATAATAATTATTTTTCACAAATTTGTTATTATTATTATTATTATTATTATTATTATTATTATTATTATTATTATTATTATTATTATTATTATTATCTATTATTATTATTATTATTATTATTATTATTATTATTATTATTACCATACCACTAATATAGTATAATATTATATTGTATTGTTAAGTAGATTTCGGCCACGCCGAAGGTGTTAGCAGTTCTCTTCACATGGAATGGTAAGCCGAGAGCTTGGCCAGCTTGTAAGAATGCTCCCAGTCGACTGACTCATCGACCCAGAATTGAATTCGAAATTATTTTCAAGTAGTCAAACGAAAAATAATTTTTTTTCTAAAAAATTAAAAGAAGTCAATCCGATCCGAATCAGTTTCTATTTGCAAGTAGTTTTCCAAATTTTTGGGGCTGGCGTCATAATTCGCCTGTTGAGGATTGTGATAAAAAAAGGAATGCAGCATGATTGAAAGTGTCTTTAGTTTTTGGTATTCGTCTTCATTAATGACCCAATTCACTTTAGACAATACGGGTCTAATACGGCAGAGATTCAATCAGTGGAGCATTTGCATTTGTTGATTGGCGGCTGGTGGGCGTGATGTCAAACATCGCTGTACTGTAAAATTCCATGTAGAGAGGAAATGAGAAGCCAAACGATTTTTATCTTTTTTTTATATTAAACATCTCTAAAGAGTATGCATTATAACAATGGATTTGCATTGCAAAGTTGAGCAGTGAAACTAGCAAAAATTAAAACTTAAGAAAAAAAAAAAGAAAACCTATCAAATCAGATAGAAACTAAAGGAAGAAAAGGAATCATAATAATAATAATAATAATAATAATAATAATAATAATAATAATAATAATAATAATAATAATAATAATAATAATAATAATAATAATAATAATAATAATAATAATAATAATAATAATAATAATAATAATAATAATAATAATAATAATAATAATAATAATAATATTTTATGGATGATCTGCGTCCAGGCCACCCTTTGGGTCCTTCTTCTTCAGTCGAAGAATTTTGTTAACAAAAACTACCACTTGCTTCCAGTTCTCTGCAATACTGGTCATTTTGCCTACGATGTATCGGGTGTGATATGTCCGATCGATTGTGTTAGTCGATTTCGTCTTTCTGCAAATCTCTTACAGTGAAAGACTGTGTGTTCTGCGTTGTCTATTTCGGCGTCTGCGTATACACAACTGGCTTCAGAACTTTTGCCAGGTATAAGCCTTTCCGTCCATCTTCCCGTGCCCTCATTAGGCCATCTCTCTTGCCATAAGTCAAGAGTTTCCTCTTTGCAATGGTCGACTGTTTGTCTCGTTGCTACCCCTGCTTGACGCAGCTCGTGAATCCTCTTTCGCTCGATAGCTAGCAGATCAATCGGCTTCACCGCAGCGATGACAAGTGCTGCTGCTCCAGATACCGTTCGATATGCGCTTAATATCCTCATCCCGTAGGTTCGTTGTACCAACAGCAAAGATTTCGCCTTGCATTTCACGTTTAATGTGTCTGCCCAGACTTCGCATCCGTACAACAGGATAGCATTGTTTATGTCCATCAGTAGTCTCCGTCTAGGTTGAAGTGGTGCGCCTATGTTTGCCATGAGCTTGCTGAGTGATTTGATTGTATCTGCAGCCCTGCATCTCGCGTGATGGATTTGCGCCCCGAACGTCAGCTTTGTATCAAGACTGGCTCCTAGGTATTTTATCACTTTTTGTGTCCTTATGATGGTATCATTGACCCTCATATCAATTTCCACTGGCATCCGACGTCTAGTGACCAGCAATAGCTTCTTCTTACTGCGACGATGTCATCTGCATATCCTGCTAAGAAGGAGTCATCAGGCATATCTATATGGAGGATTTCGACGTAGCTTATATTCCAGAGTTCTGGCCCTAGGATTGATCCTTGAGCTGCTCCTGACGTTATTTTAACACACTTCTCGCCTGCTTTGGTCTGGTATATCTAGCTTCCGACCTTCAAGTTAGCTATCTATAAGCATCATCAAGTAATTGGGGATACGGAATTTTTTTCCAGTGCTTTTATTATGTTTTCCCATTTGACGCTGTTGAATGCGTTCTTGATGTCCAATGTTGCAAGTAGTACGACAGGCCGCGAGAGATGATTGCCCTGTTGGGTTTTGAGTGCTACCTCAACGACTTCTTCAATTACTCCGATTGTAGACCTTCCGGGCGTGAAGCTGTGCTGTCTCGAGGAGAGCCCGCCGGCGCTTTCGATCGCTGCAGCTAATCGGGGCTTAATCAGCTTCTACAGCAACCTACCAGTTGTATTTAGGATACAGAGTGGTCGGTACGCTGATGGCGCTGCTGTGTCTCCTTTGCCTTCGCTGATCATGACCAGTGGCTGTATCTTCCAAGATTCGGGGAATATTCCACTTCGTATACACCTGTTGTACATATTAAGCAATATGTGGGGTCGGCTTGCTGTTATTGATATAATAATAATAATAATAATAATAATAAAATTACAAATATTAATATTAAAGGTAAGAGAAAAGTAGTACATTCTCATTTAACTGTCAATGAGTATTAAAAGATAGAATTACAAGAGGTTAGGAAGACAAAGAGAATTTTTTTTTAATATATTTTTTTTATGTTACCTTAAGAAGTGCATAATTAATTATAAAACAAGATGATATTACAAAATATTACAGATAAAAGGTAAAAATATTATTTACTTTAAGGGCTCCTCTCATTTGGCCTGGAAAAGCGTACAAGGCATTTGCCTTTGCTGTGGGCTAGAGAGCAGATGGCGTGCAGAGACATTACGACAAAACGTCTAAAAACTAAACGAAAGTAAAAAAATTATAATAAAATCAAAGATATAATAAAATATGCATGCATTGGGTTTGTTCCAACACAAAAATTATTAGTAACTTATTAAGCATAATTGTTTGTGTAATTGCTATATTATTATAAAAAAAAAAAAATAAAAAAATTGATATAATGAAGAGAATAATATCACAGAAAAGCAGAGGGATTAAAAGAACGAAGGAAAAGCGGATGTTAGAGAGGTGAATGGTAAGCATTCAGGTCACTAATCGCATTATGAATAAAGAACGTGGCGCCTTTTAGCAGCAGCGAGAAATTTATGAAATTTGAGAAATTTACGAAGAGAGCGTAAAGAAAGTCGTCGTTGAAAATGGAGAAGAAATCTTGTGAAAGAGAGTATAGTGTATGGTTATCTAATATAAAAAAGAAGAGGAATTATAGGTGTGGACTGTATTAAAAGGAAAAGATTTCAAAGAAAATGAAAGAGAGAAAAATTATTTAAAAATAATTATATTTATAAAGGAGAAAGAAGAAGTTTGTACAAAAAAGGCGCCGTGCGATGAAAGCCGGAAGAGAAAGATTCACCGCCGCCTTCTGTCATTCATTTCTAGAACTGCGAGAAAGTCACTGAAAATGCAACAACAGCAAAAAAAAAAAAGAAAGCCAAGTACAAATGCAGTCGTGAAGAGTGAAGAACAGAAAGGTAAAAGGAAAAATTAAATTATATTGAACTTTGAACTATGTGTAAACTGTCAAAAATTGTAAAAGAACATAAAATGAAGTACAATAAAACATTCAAATGAAATATATGTGTAAACGAAAGCGTCTTTGTTTTTCACAGTGTAATTGGGTCGGTCCATCGATTTACTGATTATTCAGCCGCTCGATCTAATCCATTAATATATTCCAATGAAGAGAAGAACCTAACTGGTATATATGTTAACGTTGGGTTGCTAGAAAAGATCATCGCTATGAGCAGCTATCTGCACATTTTGACGTTTCTGTAGTGTGAGAGAAGCAAAGTATCCTGCTAACAGGCAGGATCTCAGAAAATATCAAACTTCCGAGTTTTGCAGAAAAAGCTTATTCTATTTCCAGCAGTGTCAACTAGCACTGGAGTGTTATTCTGTGGTTCGCATTGTGATTTGTTGTATTCATAGCAAGGTTATATGTGTATACGTTCCTACCTTCAACAAGGTCCATCACACATACAGTGCGTTCAGTCCTTAACAGAATGATATTTATTACCTCACAATTAGCTACAGCGACTTTACCTTTAGCTGCCATGTTAACAACATACTGTTAAAAATACTTCACAGCTGTTTTCTTGGTCAAAACGTTCCAAGTTTTGCGTGGGGCATGTGCTCTTTAATTTAAACAATACTCGTTTTGCTATCTGAAAATTTGGTCATCTCTCGCACGAAATTGTGCTTTCTTTGCTATAAAAACGCATTATTTTATTCCAAACTCATTTGGTCATGTTTGGTTGCAGTTTCTTCGACACGAACTGCCTTACCCTTAGACACTGCTGTACCTTCTCATTTGAAAAATATTGGGATTTGTTTTAACAGCCAACTTTTGTTCCCCTTCAACAGTTTGCATTTACTTGTTAAGAAATGTTAAAGCACTGCATGACCACGAACTGCTTTATACCATTTCGAAATTTATTGAAATTTGGCTAGTGAATTGATTTATAATAAAGATTTCGAATCCAATTGTTGGGGTACTCAATACGTTTGAAGCAACAAAACAAAATTCATGGAAACCACTTGAATATGGCTGCCATGACGTCACTACTCACATCAATCAACTTTACTGCAAACTGACAAACTGTTAAAAAATATGGATTGCGATTCGGAATTAAATTCTAGGGTGTCCTAGAGACAAAGCAACACGATTCACTCGATTTCATGTAACGAATTTTACTCTCCCATTGCCTTTATGGTTTACTTTAACTATTTCTGAATTTCAAGTCTCCTATTCGAAGGACCATGGGCACCGGCATTACATTAACCCAGTATTTAAATATTAAAAATGCGCTGCACTATTAATCTGGTTCTGTCTACAGAACTGCTCTCCTCCTAGTTGCAGAGCTCTGTTATACTGTTCTTGAAAGGGTTAACATGAGCACTAACAGCAACAGCGCTTCTTCTGTTAAAAATTACTGTTCAATGCCTAAAAGCCTGTCAATGATCTACCAGTTCTGGTTCCAATGAAACCTTTTTACTGAAGCTATGAATCGATTATTCGATTTTCACAGACCACATAGTAAACAACAGTTGTACTTCGATCGTTAACACAAAGCCGTTGGCAAAGGTATGGTATGAGTAGAACTAGAAAGAACTAACGCGCTGTATTAAGGACAGAAATATTGTGTGAAGCCTTCCCCAACTGTACTTCTCCGTTTGCTGCACGTTTCCCCACTTTGGTCTGCAGTTTTTAACTGCCCCTACCTGTGTTTGTGTGACACACTCGAACGCTCACTTGTGCTAGGCACGTGGTTGTGGCAAAACAAAGAAATTCTTTTAGAGCACAGCGAGAAATTTGATGACAGAAGGAGGGAAATAACAAAAGTTCGATAAGTTGGTTTATTAGCTCAATCATCAAATATTCTTTGCTTTAAAGCCTTTCCGATTTACTTTTCACTTTCCATTACCTTTTTTAATCACACTTAACCTGGTGCTTTATTGGCACATAGAAAAAACAGTGTTAAATTACTTTCATCGCTATATGTGTTCGCTATATCTCCAGCGCTTGGAACTTTGGAAAACAGAATACGCCGCCACAATGCCACTACTGAAGTCACCAACGACCCTGAAATACACTTTGATTAAAATGTGCAGCGTACTCATTTTGCGCAGTGTACACTTGGCATGCATCCAAAAGCCCGCAAAATGCTCTGCCAGGACCACGTGCTCAGTCATGTTATCGCTGCAAAGACGTGGATTTGTTTACATTTTTTTCCTTTCATTGCCAGCATACACGCCGAACCCGACCGATGTGAGACGAAACTACCCGAACAGTGCCGAAGGCGAACCGTCACAATCGCATTCACTTTATTCTGGTCAGTGCCAAGCGTATTCGGCTTTGCGCCACAGCGTGTCACTGTTAAGTGCACAAGCGTTGCAGCAATAGCAGCCAGGCGTCTGTAACAGAGCCAACGCTGTAACAGAGCCAACGCTGTAACAACGTAAACGCTAACGGCAGCATCAGCATCGGCAGCAACATCAACATACACGCGCCATTGTCATTTTGTTCGTTGCCCTCACTGGCGTTACCATCGCTGTTGCTGACGTTGCTGCGGCTGAGTTCGTCATTGTCGCCATCATCGTCGTATTTACCGTTGTCGTTCTCGTTGGCGTTGTCCTCACAGTCGTTCATATTCGGCGTGTCGCTTTCAGTTTCTGTTGGCAATTTCAGTTTCGACTTCATTGTTTGAATCAGCGTTTAGTCGCATCGAGTCGTCGACTCAACTCAGTCAGGAACGTGCACTCCTACGAAACGGTCGAACTTACTCGCGAAACCAACAAAGGCAAGCTAAGCAAAGCTAAAGCGAATCGAATCGAATCGAATCGAACGATCTTCGAACTGAAAAACGAACGAAATAACGTCTGAGTTGAGTGTCGATTCGTCGTCGTCGTCATCTTTGTCATTATAACCGTTGGCAAAGCGAACAATTTTGAGCATCATTCAACTGCATATCGTAATATATATATATATATATACATAGATATATGTTTTTTGTTTTGTTTTTGTTGTGTCTATTTTTTCTTGTTCGGAATGCTGTTCGAGTTGAAATTCTTCTGCGTGCCACCAACGAATTTCGAAACTCCGCGATCAATTCTTCTTTTTCCAATCAAGTGTTGTATGTGACGCTGCACAAAAGCACAGAAGTTTGCTCGTGCTGCATTTGTTTATGCCACAATTTTTTTTTGAAATTTTTTTTTGGCGTGTTGCATGTTGTTCGTGTCCGAGCGTGTGTTGTGCATGTGAAGCACGTGTCGGAAATCACATTATGCATTTTCATGAATAGTCTGTGTCTGAGTTGAAATCAATTGGAAGAAAATGTTAAAAATTCGCACGAATGACGAAAATGTGCCGCTCAGGGGCTACCAAAATTTTAAGATTTTCGGTGATTTTTTTATTATTTGTCTTAAAATAAAAATTAAAAATAAAAAGAAACAAATAAAAAGATTTTTTTGGATTCAAAATTAATTCTCAAATAGTTTTGCAAAGAAATTGAAACAAAATATTTGCAGTTAGTTGTCCGTGCTTTAGGGCAATCCTCAAAATTTATTTCAACAGAATAGAGTTAGAATAAAAAATTGGGGAGTTAATACC
Organism: Cacoxenus indagator; assembly: GCA_035041755.1. Taxonomy (NCBI): domain Eukaryota; kingdom Metazoa; phylum Arthropoda; class Insecta; order Diptera; family Drosophilidae; genus Cacoxenus; species Cacoxenus indagator. The sequence goes on along the minus strand of JAWNKX010000197.1, from coordinate 725,378 downwards.
GCCTATTAATATGCTCTATTTTCGTAGATGCGAAACAAATTTGTACTTTGCACAATTTGACGTTCTTTGGCAATTAAACGAAACATTCGTTTGATGTTTTCCGTTAGAAACGATATTTACGATAATTTCCAAAACGCCACCTTTATTTAAGTTGTTTTTTTTTTTGTGTCAGTCATTGTTTTCATCAACCACTCGTTCTTCTCTTGAACTTAAAGTAAAATTCTAGCGCTTTACGCATCGAAAAATCGGTCGAGAAATTGAGCTGGAAAGCCACGTCGTGCCCCAGGCTACGTCTGAGAAGTACAAGTGCAATCAAGTATTTAATAAAATTCAATCGACGACAACCTAAAGCGAATCGAGAAAGAAGCAGAGAAAAACAACAACAACAACAACAATAAAAACCAATTTCAATAAAATCTCAGCAAGAAAACAAAAGAACGGTGAGTAGAAAATTCATTTTGTCCTGCCTTGAGGTTCAGAAATATTTTCAGCGCTTCGAAGCTCGCCTTGTAGCAACGGTGCTTTGAGTGTCTTTGATTTTTTGATTGAACATACTTCGACATGCTTTGATACTAGCTAGCTCAGGTGTATAAGGAATATATTAAAATATGTTTGAATTCAACAAAACAAAACTTCAAAGGCACAGCGCAAATATATGACGCAGAAATGTTCGAAGACAGACAGCAACAGTAAATCAGAAGGGGCGCTGGTATGGTGAGCTGAGCTGAGCTGAGATGAGTTGCCTTGAGTTGGTGCCAAGCCAGACCCTATAAAAATGCGTACGCGTGTATGGCAAAGCCATAAAAATTCATTGCAGTGTTTTCTCATTTTCGCTTCAATTTAAAATTATAAATTTTTAATGCGGTCAAATCACAACCACCGCCGGCCAGGCTGCCGCGACCGCTGTGGCCGAGCGACTGAGCCGGAAAAGTGCGCATTAAAATGTAATAAAAAAAATTTACAAAAATTTTAATAATAAAAAAAAAAAGAGGAAACCAAAGCAGGAAACATCACCAGTTATCAGCGACCCTGGCATTAGCGTTGGCCGCTGCTGATGCTGGAAGCCCCAACAGCGGCGGCGTTCTTAGAAATGTTGAACATGCACGACCGCGTTTTCTGCTTAGGTATTTAATGGCAAAGCTGATGATAGCGATTAAAACGGAACTTTTCATTTAAGCCGAAAAGTGAAAGTTCAAGCCAAGATGGAGCTGACTCCATCATAGACTAAGGCAGGCAGAGGCACACAATTAGTGGCACAGAAGTACTGTCAAGGCATGAAGAACAAGATGCGTGGCTTGGCATGTGACCTAACGTACCCAACATTACACATTACAACATTAACAAATTGCGACTTCCTTTTCAAGACTTCATTCAATTTGAGTTCTTGTGTGCACCCAACAAAAACGGCTTATCAATTACAAGCATCTCCTTTTTCCAGCTCTATACGTACTTGTATATCCCTATGAAGAACAAAATGGAAGCAGACAGTGCGCCAGGAAATGAGCTCAGCCATCATCACCAATCACCAACATCCTTGCGTATATTCCTAACACTAGCAACCGACACCGTTCTAATATCGGTATTATATCATTCATATGTATTCTCTGTCTTCGTAGCAATTCAGTAGCTCAGCAATCCCAGCAAATATTATACGTGCGATCAATAAGATTTTTGTAGTAAACAAAATATCCAGTGTAGTGCATAGTCAACCTTTTTTTTTTAATGATCTACAACTGTCGTATGCTGGATGTCAAATCCTACCAGACCGAGCCGCATCTTTGACATCGTAATTTCAAGAACGAATTCGCGCAAACCATGTGCCAACTGAACGTTCTAATGAAGTACGACTACAAGTGCCTTCTCCACTATTCGGTTAACCTGTTCCGAAAAAAGAAATGTCTCTGTTAGAGACACATTTTCTATAGACGGCGGCTTTCTACACACAAGGCTTGCCAGCTTCGCATTGTTGTATGCCATGCTCCGATCGGATTCAAAGCAAAGCAATACAAATTCTCTGAAATGACTTTTCCAACAACCTATTTATAATGAAGGACATATATAATAGATTAAAACAAACGATTAACTCCCAGCCCACATTGCAGCCGTTAAATAAATATGAACAGTAGAGTAGGCAGCATAATTTTTAAAACGGTTTTTTGCACTGTTTTTATTATATGTTTTATTATTATTTTTTATAATAATATAATTTTATGCTGTTGTTGCGTCCGAACTAGATTAAAAATTGTTGCGACGGATTAAATGTGGAATAATATATGCGTGGTGTTGAAGGGCAAGCACTATATAGGTTTTGTAATGTATAATCTGCCTTATACAACTGCTAGAGACTAACATCAGCTTCGTTTTTCAACTGTGTCACTGTGTCGTCCGATTTGCATGACATCAATGCTCAGAGCAATAATTACAAACAAAAAAAAATAGCAAAACCAATAAAAAAAATTGGAAATTAATTGGATCAACATTGACATTTTTCGCTGTAAAAATTCACGTTCACCGCACCATATGGTATGTCGTTTCTTTGGTTATTAAAAAGAAAGGAAAAAAAAAGTTAGAAAATACTCAGCATCGTTTGAGTCAATAAAAAAAATGCCGTATTCTGATAACAGCGTCACCAAACGGACAGCGTTACAAACTCTACTAACTTTTAAGCTGAAATCCACTATATGCATTGTCAAAATTTCCTTGAAATCGTCTAAATGGTTTCGGGGCTTAACGTGCACGAACATAGTCACATAGGTGATTTTTATATATTAAGACGCAGAAGATATTAATTTAAAATTTTGTGGAGCGTTGCGCGCTCAAGCTTTGAAGTAAAAGCCACAAACCATCTAATGCCTTAACCCAAGCATTGCCAATGCTTTTGCCGATAAAACAAATTTTAACAGAACCAGTCAGCCGTAGGCATGCCCATACTCTATGGGCCAACGTATGGCAACCTACTGCAATTGCCGAACAATAGTTTAGGCGGTTTAGGAATATGAAACTGGTACTTCAAAGCGTCGTAACCTCTAGGCTGTTAGCTGATTAATGTGCTTTCGAATAGTATTTGTAGTCAACTTAGACCAAGTTAATGAGTTACATGACTAAAGTGGTGCCGTTCTGGACTTAGTGGATTCTACGATGGCTTAGTGCTGCTCAGTCGAAACTTTAACTCATTCAGAAAGTGCAGACCTCTGCATTTCGTCAGTTTGTAAACGCATCTTGATACGTGCGTAATTTTGTAATTTTCCGGTACTTACAAATCACCGCGCTCTGTGAGCAGATCAACCAACACACGAGGCGATGTAATGACCGTTTGTTCTGACTACAAATTAATATAAGCGCACTAAAGGAACGATGCTGAGAGAATCTAAAATTTGCTACAAGTCTACATATAGCATTATTATTATTATTATTATTATTATTATTATTATTATTATTATTATTATTATTATTATTATTATTATACAGCAACTCCAACCAGAAGAAACTGCCTCAAACAGAATAATTTCCACACTGTGAGAGGAAGCGTATTCAAAGTTTGTTAAGATCGACAGTTTTACCGTGCAGCGATTTTCATCTACGTTGCTGTGGATGTGCGGAGTCGTCGACTTTTGTCATTTGTTGCTTTTATTGATGTCGAAATATTTGATGACTTGTTAGAAATTGTTTTTGCTTAAGCTGAAATTAAAATTTAAGAAAAGAAATAGTACACACACACGCACACAAACAAATACAAAGAAAGCAGTGTGCAAAAAAAAAAAAAAAAACAAATAATAAAAAATAGTCTGACGGTGGCAGTGGGCGGCGAAACAATGCAAAGCGGCGTACCCGGGTTTCTGCATTTGCGACGGCAGTTCGACAACGGAAATGCGGCTTGTATTGCCGTGTCAGTTGCAGGTGTACATGGTGGGGGGTGGCTACGTATGCTCGTTAATGTTATTTTTTTTTGTGTGACTTGTTTTGCCAAATGTCAAATGAGCAAGCAGAATCCAGTCGCTGCCACGGGGAAACGCTGCGACGGCATCGACTTTGGCGACTTTGGCGACGACAGCAACAAATCCAAGAAATTAAACTGTAACTGACATCTTTTTGTGCGCGTTCGAGCGATTCGACTAAGCAACTCCACTGAAAGAACGAACGCCTGCTAGCTGTCATTTTCTACGTACAGCCCCTACGTTGTAGCTCACCTTATCAGATACAAAGCAAAGCAAAGCAACGTAAAGCAAAGCATGCACCACAGTCGGATTCTGTTTCGTTGCGTGCGTTCAACTCATTTTGTTGTCGCTCTGTCGCTCTGTCTCTCTGCCTCTCTGTCCCACTGTCCCACTGTCAATCTCATTGTCCTTTGGTAATGCACTTCTGCCTGACTTGCTTGCTGTGTAAGCAACTGCATTAGCATTGCTTGTTTGATAACCTTTGTTTCCCTTCTTGGTCGCCGTCTGCGTCTTCGTCTTCGCCTCATCGGAAAATACAACTCTGCTTAATGAACTCTTCTTAGTAGCATTTTTCAATTGCGCTCAAAGCGCTGCCACTTCGCTGACTCGGAAAAATCGCAAAATTAAAACGAATGAATTTTCTTCGTTTTGCTTTTTGCTCTTTTCGCTTGCATTCGTCGTGCTTGCAAATTAAATGAAATTCAATTAATGAGACACGCCGAAAAACGCTCTCAAACGAAAAACAAGCTGACCAACGCAGTCCACGTGAGCCCGCAGCTATTCAGCTACCAAAAGTATTTGCTTTCATTGCCAATGCCAGAGTACACAGCAACTCCGCTCGTCGCGCCGCGCCTCGACTCGTCTGATCACGACTGGCCACGACTGGCCACGACACCAGATTATATTACATTACATCGCGTCACATTTTATCGCAATTGAACTCGAGGACCGCCCACATTATGTTAATGCTCTATGACAACTGGCCGTCCGACCCGAAACACTTCCTTTCGCCAGTCAAGCCAGCCTACTGCGCCCGCATATTTTCTTTGATACGAGCACAGCATTTGTTCACTCACTCACACACTCACTCACTCACTCGCACTCAATGGACGTGCATCTTTCCTGGCTGGCTCTTACCACGCCATGGCACGCTGCGACACGACTCCTGACTACCTTGTACATACATAATTAAAGCATGTTATCCTTGTTGATTTTGTTATTAATCCACTTCACAGCAGCAGCAGCAGCAATACCAGCAGCAGCGGCACCGCTGTTCCCCTTTAATTGGCCCCTTTCGCTGGCTGCTTGGCAGCAACGCAGCGCGCAACGCGCAACGCTTTTCAAATTTTATTATGCGGAGAAAGGTTAATAAATGGAATTTTCGAGTTGTTAAATTGTTTATTCAGGTCTTACACACATACACACACACATACATACTCGCGCGCGCACACTCTTACAGTCGTTTTGAAATTCACGCTTTCGCAACGATGCCGCCCGTCAATGCTCAGTTTATTTTTATATCCTTTGTCTATATTTGGCTATAAAATGAGCGACTCTGCTTTTTCCATTTGTGCTTATGAATGCTAAAGCAAAACCAAGACAAAACCGTCAGCTTGTATCGGCCTCTTCCTCATTCGCTAGGCATTTCTGCTTGGAGAGCCTGCCGTATATGGTAGTTGGCGACCACTTCGATTTATATGCTAAGTGTTGGTAGTACATGAGTGGAGCAAAGATTGTCCAGCAAATGGCCATGCTAAGATTATCTGAGAACCTCAGAAGTAGCTGAGGACTTTAAGTGGCATGGACAGTGGTATTTTGTATCCGTTTGCAATATCAGATTTCGCTGTTGTAATACCTTTAGATCGGCTTCTGCTTCTTACTCTATCAACTCTCTAGAGTATTTATTTTCCTTATTATAGCATTAATTAATATTTTACATGACCTGCAGTGGCAGGGGTTCTCTTGTTAATGCAGTCGCATATTTTCATGGAAAACCTCATGACTCTAAGTGCGTGTATGCTACTCTAATTTAAGAGAAGGGCATTTACAGGCAACTCTCCTTTCTGAAGGAACTCGAAAAAACATTGTCGGCAAAGACTATAGCTTTTTAGTGGTGATAAAATGTGTTCTTCACTTTGTTGGGGATTTCCAAAAAAATATATAAACTAATACAATAAATACATATATTTAAAATTGGAAGTATGTTTGTTTGTTTGTCCGTTATGGACGCCGACACCGCTGCACCGATTTTGATGAAATTTACAGGGAACTTCTAGAATAGCCTTTAGATAGTTACTGCGAAGTTTGGTGCGAAAAAATCGTCGAATTCGCGAAATATTAAGCCCAACTACATTTACAGTTGCTGCTCAAACTGTACAGATACTAATAAAACGCCAAAAACAAAGCAGCGTCTTAGAATTGAGTTTGCCAGCAGTGCTGCACAAACTGTACCAAGTCGAAATGTTCAAATATTCAAATGAAAAAAAAAAAAATAAAAATAAAAGGGAAGAATGCGTAATGCCACCCAAAGTACTGACAAAGTACTGAACTGCTAGTAATATAAAAATATAAACATTTAAGTGCACGCAAATATAAATGCGTACCTTCTCTGTTGCTCATGTATAAGCATGCGCGTAATTTCATTTTAATAATTTTTGTCTTTTTTTAAAATGTTTTTGAATTATCTAAATTAAAAAGAAAAAAAAAAAGGTTCAAAGCTAAGAGCAGGAGAGGGAAACAGATGCTTTTCAACACTTTGTTTTATAAATCTATACATATATACATAAGAATATATATATATGGAAGAAGCCTGTTTCATTAGAAAGCGGACGCCGCTGGAATCAGTCTAGTTTAATGCTCCTTATTTAATGTATTCGAATTTATGCTGCATTATAATACTTGGGAGGGTCTTAGACAGAGCGCTTTAGACATTAATCTTTCCACTTTTGAAGCAGCTTTGGTTACTCTGTGTGGGTATCGCATAAGCTTGTGTTGCTGTTGTTGAATAAATACTCTAAAAAATGACATTACGATGGATTTGATTTTAACAAAACAATATTCCTCTAGTAAAAGTTTCAAACATTCAGAATGTACGCTTGTAATGGGTACTTCTTATTTCTTTGACTAAGAGGCTATTAAAATAAAGAATAAAAGCTGCAGACCAATAAATTAGCAATGATAGCTGCTATTACTAGCATTACTACTCCTCCTGCTACAACTTGACTTGGAGGAAGTACAAAGAAGTCTTTGACCAACTTGAACATCGCTCAGGTTTTTCTTTCATTTCGTTTACACTTCAATCGCTGACTCAGTCATTGTATGCACGAGTAATTAACTGGAAACAGTTTTGCTTAAAGCGAGCGAGCGACGACGAGTCATCCTTCCGGCGTTTATAGCGGCATCAAGTAATGGTAACCAGCGCTCGTTTACTCGGCTGCAATGCGTTGGCGTCGCTCCACTTTCACAGCGCTCCCAACACTTAGCAACAACACTCCATTCGTCAGTTGCGCTTCCATACAATTAACGCCATGACGATTACGACGATAATGACTGAGGTTGTGGTGCACGGTTGATGATGACGATGAATACGACGATGACGACGATGATGATGATGATGTTGATGATCACAATTCAGTTTACAGTCATGTAGTCATTACACTTGCAAGTATGAAACTGTGCCAAAATCCCAATACAAGAAGCCAGAAAATAGGGTGAGACAAGCAAGAGAGAAGCAGAAGCAAACCAGGACTTGCAGACACAACATGAAGGAAATTAAGTGAGACCCAAAGAATCAAAAATAAAAAAAAGAAGAACATGAAAAACGCGAAACAGCAAAGAAATAAAAAATTAAACAGAAACAAAAACAAAAACATAAACAAAAACAAAAGCACAAACTCCGCAAAAAATTTACTTGTAAATATTAAAGTGTCGTTTGGTTAAAACCAGGCGAGGGAATTCCAAAGTGCAGCAAACGTCGCGGCGCTGACAAGTGTGGCTGCAGTGCGAAGCGATTGCGCTGCATTTCACAACACTTGTGCCATTCCCATGACACTAGCGATGACGATGACGATGACGATGACGATGACGATGATGATGGCGACTCACGAATCTCAACTCTCGCCCCTTGCCAGGCGCCGCAAATCGTTCTTCTATTTTTTGGTTTTGTCGTCTGTTTTTTGTTTTTTGTTTTCGTTTCTATTTTCTTGTTGCTGTTACTGTTGTTGTTGTTGTTGTTGTTATTGTTGTTATTGTTTTTCTGTTTTCGGTATTTCCGGCACTTTTACTTTACCTCTTTCACTTTGTTATGGCCGTAACTATTCCGCTTATAGTCGTATTTTTGCACTTTGCATTTTATGCGCACAAAATGCTGAAAATGTTTGTTTATGCACTCAAAGCAACGAGGCAGGCTAAATGAGAAGAAATGACTGCATCAGGAAACCCAGTTAGGCCACACATTGCAAAACTGCAAGGGGGAATGTCCGCTGCTTAATGTTCTCAAACATTTATGCCAGTCCACCAACTGTGTCGAAATGCCAAAATTCATACTCGCAAAACACTACCGGGCACTCCCCACCGCCGAACAACCGTCGTGAAGACGAGCACCTGCGGCAGCGTATAAAAACCAGGCGCAAGCCATAAAACTCACGCGACAAAATAAAATTTTGCTGATTATGTGGCACGGCCGGCAATGAAGTTGACGTTGAGAAAAAAGATTAAATATGCCAGAGAAGCTGGAGGTGCGAATTAAATGAAAAAAAGTGCTAAGTGCAAAATGAGTTGCTGCACGAAATTCTCAGTAAAATTATGGCCAACAAAAAAATAAAAAAAAATTAAAAAAAATAATGCGGAAGCTCAACACTTTTTTGTTGAGCCTTTACGCCTGCGAAGCCAGCTGTGTGCGGAAAATCCACGTCCACGAGACACGCTTCCAGCGACTGAACGTGAGTGCGAACCGTTTTGGCTGGTCGGTGACAACTGACAGCCAAAACAAAAACAACAAGAGTTGTTTACCTTAATATGTGAGCGGTGGCTTAGCTCAACACAACCCAACGCAACTCCAAACAACTCAACGCAACTCAATTCGACCCAACGCAACCCAACTCAACTCAACTACAACTAACTGAGCACAACTCAACTCAACTCCACACAACCCAACCCAACTCATGTCATTTTGATTCGGCTCGATTCTCCAATTGCGTTATTGGTCGCATGTCGCTGTGGCTGTCGTTGGCGCTATCGCTGTCACTGTCTCCTGTCCCTGGCAGTTTTTGTCCCACTGCTTTAGCATAAATTTGCTGCTTGCTGACCTTTTTCCATATGAGTGCGTTTCGACCAGAGGCCATGTGTGCCTTTGAAATTTCTCTAACAGCGTCTTTCGTCCGCTGCGTTAGCTTTGCCTGTGTGCGGGCGTTGTGCGGTTGGCTGGCAGCTCAATTAGGTTTACGATAATTGGCATTTAACAGTTGTTGTTGGCAGAGAGCGGCAGCAGCGCAAAAACGAGTCAAGGGAATGTACGCAAACGAGACTCAAAGCATTTAAAAGCAACTTTGCTTTATAAATACTTAATATACAACAACAATAACAACAACAACAACAATAACAAGTAGCAAGAGAGACAACAGCTATAAAAATGACGTAAAGCGTGAAATAAGTAGAAAATGTCAAGGCCGTTTGAATGTTTGAGCGTTTTAGACTGCAACGTTACGCTTCAAATCATTTTAGACTGCGCGCCTAATTTTGTGCTACATTCTTTTTCCATTTATTTTATATTATTTTATTTTTATTTGTTGTTGCTTCTTTTTCAATGCAACTGACAGCGACGTTACACTGTAGCGTATGAGTAATATTTATAACGACGAATGCCAGCATGCGACACGCCATGCGACGCACGACGCTCAACTCTCAACTCTCAACGCTTGACGCTTGACGCATGACGCTTGACGCACGGTGCATGCCCTCAATCTCGTTCGATCGTTGTAAGGTCAAACGGGTCTGAATCGAATCGCACCGAGCTGCCATATGAATGCCGAATTAGCTGGCCGTTGGTCATAACTCTAATTAAATACGACTAAATGCACATAAACCGATTGACTTTATTCAATTAAATTCGTACGAAATTGAAAAAGACCGACCGACGAAGGAAAATTATTTTTATTATTATTTTGAATTTTCTATTTATTTATATTTTGTTGTAGTTTTAACCGCACTTAACAACCTTGAACAGCGCTAAGCTAAAACAGCAATGTTGTACACGGATTAGAACCGGTGCTCTGTTTCCATGCAGCAACTTTATTGGTTCAATTTGACTTAGCCGATGGCTATGTGCATGCATTACATGGTGGCCATATTTTCTCATCATTTATTTTGTGAGGCAAATCATTTTTCACAGCATAAAACTAGGCGCATTGCGGACGTGTCCTTAGCAAAATAGTGGAACTACTACTTTTTTTTCGCTGTAAACAATTGCGAAGCCAAAACGCCTTGAGCGATGTTCGGCCTTTCACATTTTGCGTTATTCAAATTGAATTGTACAGTGAAAACACATGTTGAAGTGACAGTAGAGGACGCTTTACGTTTTGTTACAGTGTTGCGTGTGGTTATATGACGATAATTTTTTTTCATTTTTTCTCTTTCAAACATAGTTGCACATACATCAATCAATCAATCAATCAATCAATCAATAATTTTAGCAGCAAATGAGCAGCTGCTTCCTCAAACAATACTCGTACATCAACGGCGTTGGACATTGCTTTTTCTCACACACTCGTTCTCTCTCACTCTCTCACTCACTGTGCAACTCGAACTCTTTTTCTTACTTTCCAAAGCACACACATACACACACATATATAAGCTACAGTCACCATATGTATATGAACATAAGTTGACAATGACGATCGGCCGTCTGTCTACTAGTCTTTAATGCATTCACACCCAACCGCGCCTCGCTCGGCAACGCGCACCGTTCGCCTTTTGGGCTCGATTCGATTTGACAGCGACTCTGTGTCAACGAACTGCCGTAGAAGCGATTGTACTCATACGAGCGAATAAGCGAGTGAACGAGCGACAACGATTAGAAAATGCTTTTAAGCCAACCAACCCATGCCACGCCCGGTAGCAAACTTGCAGCTGCCGGTCGCGACGCCTGCCAATGTTCAAAATCAATGAGCTGCCAACGTTACGGCGGAAGTAATAAACCAGATTTACTTTAACGGAATTTCGTGTGCGCACACTTTGACATTTTCTTCGTGCTCTCACTCTCACCTTTGGCGGCCGCACTCTGTTGATGCGCATGGCCCTCCTCCCCCGCCACGCACACAGTAACCCGGCGTGCTTGTTCCGGCAGCAATCCTTCAATTTGCTTCCTTTGCTTTGAACAGCTTCGACAGTAAACAGCGGAGCGTCGTAGCGGGCGTTTTGTAGCGTAGTGCGGCGCTGTGGTCGTGGTACAGTAGTTGTGCGACGTGCAACGTGCGACGTGGGGCGTGGGGCGTGGGGCGTGGGGCGTGGTTGGTTCATTTCACTACGTCGAGTGGCAAATGTCTATCATAAATACAGCTATAAACTTCTCTATGCATGTCGCCGATGCGAGTAACCAGGCGGCGTTTTCATTTCGGCTGGGTGACTTCCTCTGACTGCCTTTCCTTTCTGCGCTGGTTCTTGTAATTTCTTTCCACTATTTTATACAAGACTTTCTTTCTTTTTTGTATTAATTCTTTTTGTTCTTTTTTGTTCTTTTTTGTTTTTTTGTTTTTTTGTTTTTTTGTTTTGTGCTTTTGTTTCGCATTACTCGTGCTTTTTTCGAGTGCACAATTCGAATTTGCTTTTTAATGTGTTGCAAAATGCCAAGAAATGCAATTTATCTCGGAAACTATGTGTGTGTGTGTGTGTGTGTGTGTGTGTGTTTGTCTGTGTTGCCACAATTCCTGCTCTATGGATGTGTGTTACCGAATGTACAAAAATCGAGTTGGTTGCTGTACGAGTCGATGGTAACAATGTGTGCGAGAGGGGGAATGTGGGAATGTGTTGTAAAATGTTTTATGTCGTTACAATTTCAATTCAATTTCGGCGTCGCGCAGACATGTGACGGATGTGACGGGGGTCACATAGAATTGGCAGACGGCGTATGCCTGTGTGTATGTTTGTGTGTGTTTGTGTTTCTTGTGAGTGATTGCATTGTTTTGTGAATATTTGTGCAACTTTTGCTACCATCGCATGCAAAATTATTTTAGTTGTCCCACTCCCAGCAAGGCGTAGTCATCATTGCACTCACATCTTCAGTGAACAAATAAAGCGCTCAATCCCAATGAAAATTTGCATTTTGATGGCAAAAGTTCCGAGCTCAAGTTTCGAAAGGAGCTTTAATGAAAAACATCCACTTGCCTGCGTCTGTCTGTTGTCCTCCTGAACTGAACTGAACTGAACTGAACTGAACTGAGCTGAGCTGGAGTCATTGACGTGACAGCTGTTGGGCTATTGTCGAAGTTCATAGACTTGGACTTGTCTGGTCAATCCCATTGGGCTGTGGCTGTTTTATTATTATTTTACAAAATGCCCAAAATGGCTGCTCTGAGTAGAGCTTAATGAAGGAAATCTCTCAACTTGACGTCATAAGTCTGGCATTCGCACATAATATGCCCACGTATAATATGCTGCCACACTCTGGCAGCATGGACAGACAACGCTGCCAGCGCGTCCAAGCATGTCTCCAGCTTCACAATCATTTCATAGCCATGCAAACCCATTTTAAGAGTACGCAAAATAATATCACAATAATAACTTAAAGGATCATTTCCGGCTATAAGCCATTGATTTTCCATTTCCTTCTACTTTTTCTTTAAAAATACAAAGAAACGCCTGAGTACTGTTCACTGCTCATCAGCGCCAACTAGGGTCTTTGCACCCAGAAGCTATGTAGTGCAGTTGTATGTACATATTGTTGCCTTACATAATTCTCTATGAGAAGGTTCACAAATAAAGTGTTCCTCTTGGCTGCAGATTTACAACCCATCAACATAAAATTCCTGTAATGCAATGCCCCGAGAATTTAGAATGATTCAGTACCAACGCTGCAAAGACGAGATACGAAGCGGGTATTGCTAGCCATGCCAAATATTATTTTTGACTTGTTATGCGTTCTAGTCGCACGAACTGTGAAGAGGCTACAGCACACAAATGTAAGCAGCTTTTGCTATTCAAATGATATTTTAGTGGTAGCCGTGTCCGATACAATCGAACGCATACTAAAGTGCTAAAAACTGAGCAAAGGAACAACTGAGCAAAAAAGAACAATAGAGAAAGACAAGTTCATTTGCTCAGTGTAGTGAGAAACACATAAGCAAGCCAACACAAACAACACATTAGTGATAGCAAAGAGAGCGCAAACACACAAAATTCATATCTCCCCACGTTCTCTATGAAACGAAAATGGAACAACAATAATCAATAGAAGAGAAGAGAGAGTGAGAGAGAGAGAGACACAAACCACTTTATTCTCCCATTCTGCTGCGGTCATAACAACAACAGCTGCGTGTTTTTATTGTTATTCTAACATTGTTATCTTTAACGCCCTTTCCACTGGCTCGATTTTGTTAGAACTTTGATTGTGCACATCTAGCGAAGAATAACTTTGAGTTGGTATTTTTTATTTTATTTTATATATTTTATTATTTTAGACCAAAATTGATAATATTACTGTTTGGTTCTGGTTATACACATTTTTATGAAGTATTAGCTAAGTTACTAACTTTACAACTAAAAAATGATTTACAATAATTAATAATATTGACTTAAATAATAAATTAAGTGGACCGAAAAAAGAGAAAAACCTTACATAAACGCTATGTGTACTTAACCTAGACACTAAAACTAAACTATAACTAAAGATCATTACTTGATATGTGCAATATTTGATTTCCTGAATTAAAACCTATTTTAGCTTGTAAGATTTTTTCATCAATCAGGTAAGTATCTATCTGCCTTAGTAGAGAAGTGGAGTAGTAAATAGGTAGGTTTAGGATCAGTTTTAATAATTTATTCTGGGCCCTTTGGAGTTTACTACGGTCACTGACTGGCTGCATAATCACCACAGACTTCGAAATCGTATAGCATTATTGGTGCAAATATATATAATATAGATTTCAAAATGAATAGTTTATTGTTTATAGACAGTTGCGAGTTTCTATTGATGCATGGATATAGTCGCTGAGTTAATATATTAATTTTGTCTACAGGTCTGGTAATATGCAAAGTGAAGGTTAGTTTATTGTTAATGTGTAGATCGAGGTGTTTAATACACTTCGCCCCAGGTATGGATTCAGAATTAAGTTGTAGGTTAGAATTTGATAGATAGCAGGGCTTGCGCTTTCGGTTGAAGTATATAGAATTAGTTTGGTGTGTGTTAAGTTTAATTTTCCACTTGTGAAAAATTCTAGCAAGGGTGTTGTTGAGTCGTAACCGGCTCTAACACCAGGCCTGAAAATTCAGTTGAATTCAGCTTTTAAGTTATTTTTAACTCCACTTGCTGATTTATTCATAATATATTAATTTATTTTTTTTTTATACAACTTTGTCTCTTTATGTCTTAATGTGTTATGCCGTCCGCTTCTCTCCAGTTAACATTAGGCTTTTCTATGTTACTTAACAGAAAGCTTTGTTTTCTTCTATTTTGAGTAATGACTTAACAGGTGTGTAAATATACTTCTAGGAACCCTTGAATTTCACTGTAACTCATTCCAGAGCTGTATAATGCAGTGTCGTCAGCGCAGACTAAGGTGTTGCAATGGTCAAGCATTGGTATATCGTGGCTGCAAGTATTGTAAAGGGTGATTAATTTTAGGTTAGACTTAACACTGTCTATATCAATCCAAATATATCTGTCGGATAAGAGGCTATAGATGACTTTCATACGACATAAAGGAGTACCGCCTTTTTATTTATTTATTTTTTTTATCAAAAACGGTTCAGTGTTTTCTGCCGCTTAATTATATAGATTGGTTGGCAAAGTTAGCTCGTGCGTGTGTTTCGGCTTCGGTAGCTTGACGTAAGTGTGTCGGTGCGAGCGCCGCTTCAGGCATGGTCCACGCACTTTATACCGCAATACAAAGCGCCAACGGTTGGCCTGAGTCGGATGAAAGCATACTTAGGCATTTAGCAGTGAGTAGTAAGGTTATAGATTTGTCTGCAACTCGATGTTAAGTGCGTTTAAAAACTCGTTCGAGTTTCAGCCAAAAATTTCACATCAGCCTTTTTAGAACAAACTTAGTTGCGTCTGAGTCTGAGGTTGAGTCTGAGTCTGAGCAAATGCCACGTTGCTTGCCTGCATGAATTTTATGTTAGTCAAATGTGTAAAGGGAAGAATCGAATGCTTTGGCTTGGCGCAAACACATACCTACGCGTATTTACTTTATTTCGAAGCTGTTAAACTGGATATGGGACTCGTATCCTTATGGTGTTTTTGGCTATTTGGCGAAACAATGCAGAAAAATGGCGGAAGCAAACAAAGAAGTCCAAAATGCAAATCAGGTGGTTGGTAAAGCAAAGCGCGTCGCGTCGCATCGGTCGACAGTTTTTGTCGGCATCTGCGTTGGCTACGAGTATTTTGGTTGGTTTGTATAACGAACGGCAAACGGTGCGCGAATGACAATGACATCGAATACGAAATTGAACGGACATGTCTCTATGTGTGTGTGTGAAGGAAAATTCATTCGCGTTCATGTTTGCATTCACGTCCATTTATCGTGCTGCCAGACATGCCGACTTGTAACAACCAGCGAAATACACACACACACACACACAGCCACACACAGCCACACACACAGACAGCATCGCATTGGGAAATGCCAAAACTATGAGTTGCAGCAACAGCATCAGTGATAAAATCGTCACGCTGCCATGGCGCTTTGTGCCTTTGCTTTTGCTCGCTTGCAAAATCTATCTCGACTTCGTTTTTATATTTTATGTTTTCTATTCTTTTTATTTTTCAACATTTATTTAAAAAAAATATAAATGTATTTGTTGTCTTTTGCATGATCCTCGTTTTCGTTTTGTTGTGAATTTTGTGCCTTGCTTGTTCAAGTACATGCCGGCTGTGCTTCGCTTGAAAATGTTGCGCTTTAATGAAAATACTTTAAAACGAGAGCAGTTTTATCTGCTGTTATACAATGTTTGAACTATATTTTCAGCATCACTGCCGCCTCACTTGCCACACCTGCCTTACTCTGCTCAAACGCTGACCCAACAGTACACACTCGCTTAATTCTGCCCCAATTAGCAGCGCGTGTTCGATAGGCTCTTATCTATGGCAGTGCGTTTTTAGCTGTGCTGTTTTGCCTTTGAGCTCTTGTTAACCACACGCTTATATCGGCACCACGAATTCAATTTGATTTGCATTGTCATGTCTGTGTATTAGCCGCTGCTGCTGCTGTTCTCTGTTCGAGATTAGACAGCCAAACTAAAGCCTCATTTCCGGCATCAGTTGTAATTGCATTTTTTGTAGCTCTAAGCTGAGTAAAGTTTGCTGCGCACTCAAAACCAATTTCGCATTTCACTTCCATTCATGCTGACGTGCTATGCTCTCGCAATAAGCAGAGACAACACTCCGCTGCACTTGTTTGAGGACAGCAAATTAAAAGGACATCATACTAAACAAAACAACTTCAAATTAAATCGATAGTAGATAAGATGTAGAAAAATGAAATTAAAATATAAACCGACCACTTTAATGAGTACTGTGTTAAAATAAATGTAAAGAAGCGGGACTTAGGCACAAATTGTAAGCATTGCACGCGTCAGTTGCTTGAGGACACTAACACTAAGTTCGAACAAAAGTTAAACTAGTTCAAACTGGTTCAAATTCAATATCAGTTTGAAGATTTATTTAATTTAAAGATTTGTTGTCATTGTATTATAAATAACAGTTAATTTGGGAAGCGCGAAAACGCTTACGGACACAAAGATAAAAATGCTGACTTTCAGAGAAGTGAGGTATTGAAAGAAGTGAAACCGCAGTACAAAATTTTATAAAAAGAAATTATCAAATTAATGGAAAAAAAATTTGGTGCCAAGCGGATTACGTTATGTTACCCCGACTATATTTTCTGTTTTCTTTGTACGCTATGAAAACTTACCAAACCAAACCGGCGCTATATTTAAAAAGCATGTTTTCAACTGTCACATAATCTATGATTTCCAAAGTAGCCAAAAAGCAGCCTATGTTCGTTCCCAAAGTCCCAGCTATCTTTGTACCAGAATTCATTAGAATTAGTTCAGCTGTTTAGGCGTGAAATTGTAACAGACAGACAGATACTCGCATTTATAATATTAGTAAGAATATTGCATCAGAAAACAATTTTCAACTCGTTGTGTAATTCAAATTAAAGATGTGTGCTCACACAAATGACGCGCGAAATTGCTTACAATTTTTGTCCAACTCGCCTTTACTACATTCTTATTAAACGCTACTCATTCAAGTGGTCCGTTTATATTTTGATCCTATTTTTCTCCATCTTATCTACTTCTTCTACTTCTTAGCTTTCACAGTCCGGTGTGGACCATAGCTCTATCAACAATATCCCGCAATTTCACTCTATCTCTAGTCAGAGCTCTCCAGTCGCCAACACTCAGCTTGTTTAGGTCTGCTTCGATGTCGTCTATTCATCTTTTTCTTGGGCGCCTACGTTTTCTTCCTCCAATTGGGCGCATTATAAATGGCGTTTTTGGCATTCTTTTAGCTGGCATCCTCATCACGTTACCAACATTGAGGCCGCCAATAATGTTTTCTAGTTCATTGTTGTATCGGATTCGATACGTTCCGTCTTCTTTCGAAAGTCAATAAAAAAAAAGAAAACATTAAAAGCTATGGCAATAAAGTAAAAGACAGTAAAAGAGAGTCATAATGACTATAAGAGCCAACCATCGCAATTAATCGCAACAACAGCTAACAGCCAATAATATTAACTTGGCAAATTTCAGTGTTGTAAAAGGTTACACGTTTTGTACTCTTCATGGAATTAGTGGTAATTAGTAATAAAACTTTTTCATAAAGTTCGAAAATAACATCTGAAATCGTACACTTTGAACGTTTTAAAAAATTTGGAAAAAATTTGGAAGCTGAGATATTGAAGAATTACAAGATGATAAAAAATAAAAAAAAAATAAAAAAAAAATTAAAAAAAAATTATTGTAAGCATTCCAATTTCGATCCCAGTAAGCTTTGCGAATTTCCAGTTGTACGTCAGACACTATTCAATAATATCATTCGAAAAACGTTCTAGCTCCGTATATTACATTCCTAAGAATTAAGAATATTTTGATAAAAAGTGAAATAAAAAATATTAACAATGGCTCCCGGCGTTACAGTATGTGAAGCTGTGTGCAAGAACTTTGAAAAAATCCGAAAGGATAAAAAAATTAGATACATGACATTGTATATCAAGAACGGCAAGGAAATCGATGTTGAGTCCATTGGCCAACGTGACTGTGACTATACTGACTATCTAAAGGATATAGAAAAAGGTGGACCCACGGAGTGCAGGTTTGGCATATATGACTTTCAACAAAACCGTCACTGCGAGGGCACAGGTGAAAAAAAAGGAGACGAAAAATTAATCTTAATGCTGTATACTCCCGTCACAGCCGTTACCAAAAAAAAAATGTTGTATACTACGTCTGTGCATGTTCTACGCTCGTCGCTTGGCGATTTTACTGCCGGTAAATTCATCGAGGCAACTGAAATTTGCGAGGCATCGTACGAAGCGGTAGAGAAGGCCTTACGCTGACTTGCCAGATAATAATTGCATGCGGGACGAAGGTTAAGCCCTAAAAAGACACCTATGAAACTTTTTTTGTTCCCGTTATATTACGTTCATTTTCTTTGTTAAAATTTCACGAAAATTATTGCCAACCTCACATAATGTGAATTATCCAAGGACATAACCAAGCGCAGACATACCGATGAATGTACACTGTTACTTCAGCCAAAATAAGAAGCACACTTGTACATGGCAAGAAAAATCAAAAAAAGCAACAAAAAAAAGGAGATCGAAAAGCCTGCAGTGTATTTATGTGTTGAAGTCAAGTTAAGCGAAAACAGATGACGCCATCTCAATGCATGCCTCACTGTCTGTCCGTCTCATCTCGTCACCACTGCTCAGTTCAGCTAATAGTGAAAATATCGGTAAGTCACTAACGTCAGTGAGTAGTTAAAACAATTTAAAACTCATTCAAAATAGCACAAAATTAAAAGAAAAATGCCGCCGTA
Organism: Cacoxenus indagator; assembly: GCA_035041755.1. Lineage (NCBI taxonomy): Eukaryota > Metazoa > Arthropoda > Insecta > Diptera > Drosophilidae > Cacoxenus > Cacoxenus indagator. The sequence goes on along the minus strand of JAWNKX010000197.1, from coordinate 706,187 downwards.
GCCGACGACAGGAATTTATCATAAACTCGTACAATATGAAAGCCATCAATCGATCAATTAAATCCAGAATTCTATTTGAAATTTATTCTAATACAATTAGAAGTTATGTCCATGTCTACTCAATTGAATATGAGCTATGGATCCCATCGATTTATAATCTCAACACATCTTTGGTTCTGACTACAATAAGTTGTCAATTTACAAATGATTCGCGTTTTGAATAGCATCGACGACGGACATACTCAAAGCTATTCAATCAATAAGCGGTGAAACCAAAATTATTAAGATATTTACTTAGTGCAAAAGACACAATAGTTACTAGTTACATCAGTGTGTAGCTAGATAAATATTCTCGCCTTATTTATATGAAAAGACAAATACAAATTTAAGTGAAATCTAAACACAAACGCTAAGGCACAAAATAAATCCGTAACGGCATACACAAACCCTAATGTAAGTTATCTACAAACTGCTCGCCAGAATGTTACTTCCACAGTAGATAATAAGCTAACGTCACCAACTCATTCACAAAACAATTCAAATTCGTTCTTAGAAGAAATCAAAAAACACAATCCTAATCCTATCAAGCCAAATAAATGACCCGCAGAAGCATCTCGAATTACAAACGTCCAGAATCGACGTACTCTTCTCAATTATGGAATTATAAATGGCTAACTCAAACAGTAAAAATGTAAACAAAGGGGATCTAAAAATAATTGCGATAAACGTAAACTCAATAATTAGGTTAAACAGAAGAGACGATCTACAAACTTTCTTGGACAAACACAATCCAGATATTGAAATGCTAGCGAAATCGAACTAAACGACAAACACAAAGTAATTTTAATAATTAAAATCTAGTTAGGAAAGACAGAACCAGTTTTACCAAGGGGGGCGGAACAGGTATATTAATCAAAAAAGGTATCAAGTATAAACCCTGGTCACAAGGTAAAATAGATCAGTTCGAAACATTAGAGACTAGAGACCTGTATAATAAAAATCCCAATACATGCGAATTCATATCTATATCTAATAGCATCATATCAGCTCAGCCTTCAGGAAACAACAATTCAAACCTAAAAGGCGAGCTCAATGAGCCTTTCGATCATCTGCAGCTGCAACATACAAATAATTTCTTTATAATGGCAAGCGAATTCCAAATTAATTCCAAACATGCAGATTGGGGCAATGCTAATAATAATTCAGCGGGTATAACACTTAAAAAAAGTCTAGACGATAACGAAATAACTTACAAGTGTAAATTGTACGCTTCTACTAAACCATTATTTTCAAGAGGAAATTCCTTTCTAGATTTATGTCTGGCCGATAGTAGAATTCAAATAAATAAAGAAAATGAAATAACCAATTGCCTTCCCACCTTGGAGTACGATAGTGATCACTATGCAATCGTAATTCAAGCCCCAAGCAACGCAAACAAGCCACTACATTTTTTTACAAACACTACAGGCATAAAATTAAACTATAAAGGTACAAATTGGATTAGATTTAAAATCAGAATTGTAGACAAACTGCATACCGAACCATATAATACCCATACCAAATAACAGAAACCTTGCAAATTCAGAAATAGATAAACACCTCAATAGAATCAATAACATAATAACCAAAACCGTCGACAAAACAGTTCCCAAATTTAAAAATTCTGACGCATTCGCTCCATTAATTAATGAAACTATCAGGATGCTGCAGAGCGACAAAAGTGAAATTCTTACAATGATTAAAAAGCACAATAGACTAGAATGGGTATTATCCCAGTATCAAGTAAACTTCCTCAAAACAAAATTGAAATTAGTGCGGAAGCTAATTCAAGGGAACTTTACAATTGCAATAAATAACAAATGAAAAGCTAAACTTGAAGTTCTTTAACTCAAAAACCAGGCTCAAATTTTCAGACAAACTAAGAATTGGCACCCCCTACAAAATACGCAAAGAGATCTAAGATTGGTAAAAGTAGCAATGGATAGGTATCAACTTCTGACAAAGGCAGGAATAGACCCACAAGGAACAGAAATAGACGTTGCTAAAAGCAATTATATGATCAGAAACATTGAAGACATTTTAAATGTCTGGTGAAATTGGCGCACACCTCGAATCAGTTCACTCTACAAAGGAGAGTCAATCAGCTAACTTGTTCCATAAACATGTTCAACATTTTATCTTTAAAAACCATACTCGAGACATCGCAGTTAATCCTAACAGCTTTCTCTAACGATAATTTGGCCAACAACATCAATGGTGAAATTGAAAACTATTTTATACAAAAAGACTTGATATTCCACATTTTTAAAAATCTAAAAAATAAGCTATCTTCTGGACTCCATAGAATTCCAAACATAGTTCTTAAAAATTTGCCGAAAGAATTAATAATTGAGTAGTGCACACTTTTCAATAAAATGCTCAACAACGCATCTTCACGAAAAACTGGAAAAAAGCCAAGGTAATACTATCACGCAAAAAAAAAAAAAACAAAGACCTTTCAGTCTTAAACAATTTAAGACCAATTAGCCTACTACCCAACATAAGCAAAGTCTTTTAAATATGCATAAATATTAACATAAATAAACATTGCGACAGAAACAACTTAAAACACGACTCAATTTAGCTTCAAATTCAAACACTCTACCGCACACGCAATAAATCTTCTAACTGACATTCAGTGGAACTGGAACAACAAATTTGTAGTTGGTGCATATCTTATAGACCTAGAAAAAGCATTTGATAGCTTTTGGATTAAATGCCTGATACTTAAACTAATAAGATATAAATTTCTCGTAAAACCTTCTAATCCTTATACATAATATGATATCTAACAACCTCCTATAATAGCACATCCAGCAGTAAAGAGTTCATCATAGAAAATGGCCTACAACAGGGTACAGTAAACTCACCTATTTTATTTAACCTATTCATGACCAATATGTTAGATAACATTGAAAACATAATAGCATTCGCTGATGATTTAATCATTTATGCACTAGGAACAACAAAAGAAAATATCAATAAAAATCTGCAAAATAATTACGATAAAATAGAAGACTATATAAAGCAATGGAAACTTAAAATAAATGTCAACAAATGTGAAACCTTGTTGTTTCGTCCCCCAATAATGCAATAAATGCAACTCCAACATCATAACAATCACAACTAAGTATCTAGGTTTGCATCTAGATAGATTCCTATACTTTAATAATCATATAAATCAGCTATTGATTAAGGCAAGGAAGGCCTTTTATTGTTATCAAAATTTGTTCAATAGTCGCTACATAAATAAAAAGGTTAAGATCTTCATGTACCAATCGCTCATTAGGCCAATTTATTTCGTAGGCGGCCAACATATGGTTTAATATCTCACCTTCTTACATGGTGAGGATCAGAAAATTTGAAAGAAAATGCTTTAGAACATGTACATCTCTCTATAGGTCGCATAATAGTAACTATACTAAATTCATCTCGAACCAAAAACTGTATGAGATGAACTGTACAGCCAATATTCAAAGAATTGATAACTTCATAATTAAACTAATACGCCAACATATAGTCTATTGCATGGAGTGCCCAGAAAATAATCTGATCATAGGACTCTATTATGAAAGTGAGGAATACCTAAACGAAACCTTAAGAACAGGCTTCGTTCCGTCAGGAGCATTCCTGCTGTTGGATAAAAAAGGGTTTATGCAAAACCAACGTGGTTTACCGGTGTTTTATCACCTCCACAGACGGGCGAATATCAAATGCGTTGCTTTAGACCTCCTGCAAAACAACAAAACTGGAGATGGGACAAGAGTATTCCGTTGAGCAATACTGAAGTGACGACTCGTCGATTTTGTTGTCTATCCGAATAGCCAGGAGGATCCGTGGATCACTTGGTGACGCGCTAGTTATTTATTAAAACATTATTTAATACAATGACAAAGCCTAGAATCAATTGTAAACGACTTTCCTCTCCCATCCATTCAAATACCCTTTCCCATAACTTTTATCCTATAGAGTTAGCAATGTAATGTTTTTTTTTTTCAATTTTCTTGTTATAATATACTTATGTTATTTTATTTCACTAAGCCATATGTATTATATTAAGCAGCTCCAAAAATATAATTATGTTAAGATATTATAAATTTCACTAGAGTACTCGTGTTGTCAGAGAGTCATCAGGGTGAAATGTAGATTATTATGAAGTATATTTGGTTTATTTAATTGTTGAAGTTATTGTTTAGATGCGAAATAAACATTAAAAAATAAATAAAAAAAACAACTTAATGTTCGCGTAGTACGCCCTGTTCGCAGACTTTATTCTCTCGCCGCTAGCAATTGTTGAGTCTCTATTTTCCGATAACGTGAAGCCCAAGTATTTGAATTCGGGTTTGCCGATACTTGCCGATTATCAAGTCATTACGAGTTATGTTTTGCGCAGATCGAATCATGTATTTTGTTTTGCCTGCATTGACATTAAGTCCTAAGGCTTTAGCTCTTTCTTCAAACTGCTTCATTTTGCGGATCAGAACATTTTCTCTTTTGGCCATTATGCCATTATCTGCTATTTGGTTAAAAAAATGCTAATTCAGCCCTTTTGATTTGGTGTCCTCAATCAAGTGAAGCGCAGTGTATTTTGTAGTTTGAAGTTATGATTTGTTTTTTTGTTGTTGTTGTTGCTTTTTTACTACATGCTTTATATAAAAGCTTCACCTGTATGTTTATAATGTGTAATCAAATCTTCGAACGTGATTTTCAACCACTTCAAAAGGTCAGATCAAACTGAAACTTTGCACAACTATCAAGAAGCGATGACAATACAATACTTCGACAACTTTGTCCATTGACCTAAGCAGAATCACCAGGATTAAATGAAAATGACTAATTTTACTAGCGCCTCAACTAATTTAGTGTTTAGTTTTTTTGTGTTTTTTTTTTAGTTTTCGAAACTATATATTATTAGCTTTATTTTTTTAATTTCGATTTGTCATCTTCACCTTATTTTGACGCTACAACTGTGCAACGAAATCTACTCATACTTGCTAATTGCTATAGTTTCTAGCCGTCTCTCCTTATGCTCTATGCGTTGCTGCCTTACGAGTACTAGTTCAGAGCGTCTAGTCAAGATGGCTGGTTGTTGTTGTTGTTGTTTTTCTTCTTCTTCTTATATTTGTTTTTCCCCTGTCGCGCAGATTTAACGCCAAATGACAGCACTCTTCGCCACATTGTCTCAACTTGTTCACGCTTTAATACGCCACACTGTTCGTTTGTCTGTCCATTTGTTAGACTGTCTGTTGTTTTGTTAGGCGCATGAATTTATCAACGTTGAGTGTGCGGTTAATGTGCCTTTCGTTTAACAAAGATAAAACATGCCTTCCAACTCGGCTATTAGACAACCAGCCAACCTAGGCAGTTAGACTTGCTTTCAGTTAGTCGAACAATCGTATCGACCTATTACTATTTGATTCGAATGCTTGGAAGACGTCATCATTCAGTACCCAACTAGCACTGCCACGTGTGTAAGTGCGCCGACATACATACATATGTGCGCCTATGATAAGAACTAACGCTACCACCAACATACATGCATTGGCAGTTGGCAGTTGGCAGCCGACAACCGACAGCAGGCAGCGCTGGTTAGCTCTACCGACGTCGTATGCTACTTGCTTACTGTCGCCTCGCATCGTGTTGGCATATGTTGGCACAAGCAGTTCTCTCAAGCAGTTCGAAGCCGCTCAGAGGCACTCACGACTCGCCGGCTGGCTGTGCTGTGCTTTACACATTTGTTTGCGTTCTTGCTGGCATTCCTATCAATTCTAAACAAACACGAATAAATTATTTATGTAATAGATTTCAGAATGAAAAAATTTATTATATTTATCATTGAGTGCCAACTAAGCGCATGAATACAAATATGACTAGCTATCTTTCCACTTCCTGCTATGGTCGTACACTATGCCCTCGGCGCTAACTGAGTTCTGTGCTGACTAAGCGTGTGTGTGTATGTGTGTGTGTGGGAGTGAGTTTCTAAAGAATCTAGTTTTGCATAGAAATAAATTACTGAGCAGAAATAACAAATAAGTTTTGAAAGAAAAGTTTGCAGCGTCCACATCCACATCCACATCCACATCCACATCCACGTGCTCATCCTCGTGCACGACCGCAGAGACCACAGTAAAACTGCAATTATTGGGCAACGGTGTGTCTGTGTGTGTTTATGGATGGATGAATATAGTAATTTAAGAATTTGAGTTGGCCAGCTCATTTCAATTTCGAGGTGCATAAGCATCGTGCAATCGTCGTTGCGTCATTTCGTCGTCGTCGTCGTCGTCGTCGTCGTCTTCTTCAAATTCTCAATTTGGCACATTTTTATTTTTGAAGGCCCATTATGCAATGGCCGAAATCGTTTGTGGCTCGTTTGCAATTCGTTTCATCGTAGTACAGAAACGGGAAAACTCCGGGCGTATTTTGTCATCGATAGCCAAGCAGAATGTACGGCTTTGACCCAAGGACCTTCATTACAATTGTACCAGTGTTTGCCAAGTAATGGTCGTCCCTTCGTGATGGCAACATGCTACATGCAACAAAATGATGTCATTTTAAGTGTATTGCCAACATTTCGGTTGTAGGTTTATGAATCGCTTTGTAGCAAATAAATGTTGGTCACATAATTTCTAGTTGTCCTCGCCGTATTTCTTTTCCTCGTTTGAGGCGGTGCGCCGGCAGCAGCTGCAGTAATGAAGCAGCAGCATTTATTGAAGACACCAAAATGACAACAGGAAGGAAACGATTTGGCTGGGTTGTCAAGGGAAGTGAACCGAATCGAACTGAAATGAAACGAAACGCAACGCAACGAACGGTGCCGAAGGAACCAGCAGCAGCAAAGGCAGCAAAGGCAGCAAAGGCAGCAAAGGCAGCGGAGTGGTCAAAAACAAGAGCAGCCATGCTAACTAGTAAATCCACTTTGTAGACCTTTTTCTACCTTTCCTCTATTCACTACACTCAGGGAATGGCTTATTTAATTGACCAACGTGTGTGCAGTGGATTTGTTGCCCACACACGCGTCAGTTTGCTTTGTGTGCGCCCAATTCAATTAGGTTTGAATCCTTTCTCATGCAAAGCCATTGATTGCATGCTCGTATGTAGGGTGTAAAAGTTTCGGGCGTGCCACAATCTACTCAGTCCTGTTGTTTGTCTTGTTAGACTCGCATTTTAGTTTGCTTTTGTGGCCAAATGGCGACTGCTACCATTGCTGTTTTGTGCTTTGGGCCCAAAACGAACTACGCACGTTGTAGGCGACATTAAAGGTGTGTGCGCGTGTGTGTGTGTGTGTGTGTGTGTGTATATGTGTGTGTGTGTCTGATTGGCTGACGGGCTACGCTTTAACTCGACTCAACTCTACTCGACCCGAGGGTGTCACGAAATTAAGTGTAAGTAGCATTTTGGTAGCATACGACGCTGCACAACACGCAGCCACCACGCCATGTGTGCTGTGTGCTGCTGTGTTTTAAAACCTTATGGCCCCACAGCTGCAACACCTTTGCTACCAACGCCTTGGCTGTCTGCTTGATCTGCTTCGCTTGAGTTGGCTTCGTTTGGGTTGGCTTGGCTTGGCTTGGCTTGGCTTGGCTTGGCTTGGCTTTGTTCACTGCTGCCATAGTTAAATTGTATTAGTGAATATTTAAAAAGCTCAGCCGTGCCGAGCTAAGCTGAGCAGAGTACTCGGCCGAGTTGCTTTTAAATTTAAGTCAGCACGAATTAGTCGTAAGGCCACGTTTGTGTCCCACTGATGCTTGATTTCAATTAACTTCTTGCTATGATGCTTCGATCTGTATGTGTATGCGCATATATGCGCATACGTGTGTGTATGAGTTTAAGTGTTTGGCCCCAAATGAAAATTGTGCTTTATTCGAATTTCAAGTACTTCAAACACTCAACTCAAGATGGATATTGCTTTTTGAGCGTGTCGACGGCTCTTTATGGTAGGATTTTTTTATGAGAGGCCCAAAGCGCTCAGATCCATGTTCAGTCTTTTTACGAGTAACACTTTTCATCACACTTACCATTATCTTTACTAAATCATCTTAAATTTGCTGCTACATTTCTCCAGCTATGTGACAACAAGTGGCATACAACAAGGACAATAAGAGTGCTATAATGGTATATATTTTTTTTATTTTTAATTTTTTTTCAAACTTTTTTATTTGCAATCTTTCTGTTTAGTCAGTAGGTGAATTTACATAACAATTTACTTTTGTAGCCTACTTAAAATCGATGAGGTAGACCCAGAACATGAGACCTCTTCAATCGTCTGTCAGTCTCACTGGTGTTTAGAAGTTTACTGCCTAATTCATTGCTTTGATTGATTACGTAGCCTAACTATGTATTTTTTTGGTGTTTTCGCCTATTTCATTCCTAACAAAAGGTATATTGAGATCTTTGTGAATGACATAGTTTGTCACCTACCGCGGAGCGTGAACAATTCTGCTGAGTGTTTTATGTTGATACGTTTGTAGTATTTCGATGTTAGAGTTACTTGCAGTGCCCACAAGTTGGAAAGCATATGTCTCAAGCAACTAATACATTTTTCGCCGGTCAAGATGTAGCCCTAAGATTTCACTTTTGGGCAGATGACTCTTCTCAGAGCAAACGTGATTATAATGGAATATGTAAAAAACAAATTTAATTTATGTCAATAATAATTGATAAATAATAATATGTGTGCATTATTTTTGTTTTCTACTATTTGCAGGTATCACAGTATCAATCATAACAACAAATGAAAACAAAAAATTGATGAACACCTTAAAAATAAAAAATAAGTAAAAATAAAATAATCACAATAACAATAACAATAATCCGTACTAAGCGATCATGTTTTTGCATTAATACAAATCCAATAATCATAAAAGCCCCAAAGCTGCTACCATTTTAGCGTGGCCAAAGGAAACCTCAGACAAGTTCAAATTGTGTTTCGTTTAAAATTAAATTAAACGAAATAAAATTAAATCGGAAGGAAATTAAAATAAATTAAATGACATTAAATTAAATGAAATGAATTTGTAAAATTAAGCGTCAGAAGCTTTTAGCATTTCCCATGCAAGCGGCTTAGAGAGACTAGCACGGAAAGCGACAAGGCTAAGAACGACTAAGGCTAAGGTTAGCACACAAAGCGAACTAAGAAATCCAGCAAAAAAAAAAATAAATAAAGAAAAGTAACAGCGTGAAAAGAAAAGTGATATAAAAGAAGTAAAGAGAAAGGTAAAGAACGCAGCTTAAGCTGTCAAAGGAACCGCCTGCAACGAAAAAATCACGCCAAACGTTGCACGAGGCGAACGACAAAGCGAAAACGAAGACGAAGAACTCTTCAAAAAAATTGACTGGTTAAACTAGAAGCAAAGAAACAGCAAACAAAACAGACAAAAGTATCAACAGAAAATAAAAAAACAAACAACAAAATATCGTTGATAATAAGAAAAAATCAACAACAAAAAGAGAAGAAGCAGCTGAAGAGTTGCGTTAAGAAGAAGCAAGGAAACGGAAGTAGTGCTTTGGAGTAGACTTTACGACTTAAGTGAGTGTAGCTAAATTTAAGTTTTGTCGAACAGTAAAGATAACAACCACACCACCACTAATAACAGGAAGAAGAAGAAGAAGAAGAAGAAGTACAGTGACACCAACAAACCCAAGCGAAAAGCAAACGGTAAAATCAGCAACGAGCAACAAGCAACAAGCCGAGAGTCTATAAACGCGCCCAGCAGCTGACACAAGACAAGTTCAACGACACCTTGCCAGGCGAGTGCAAAACTTTATTTTTGTTAAATGTTTCGCTGCGCCAAATAAACGAGTACAGCAGAAGGCCAGAAACAGTGCATTAGGACTTGGACTCACTCAGGCACAGCAACACAGTGATGCCTGTCGCTGACACATCAAATCGCAAGCATTTTTAGGTAGACCCGAAACCACGAACAAATCAAACTAAAACGAGAAACCCAAGAAACTAGACGAAGCCGACAGCAGGCAAGCCGCAACGAGCTTGAGGCGAGCCAACACGACAGCGACAGTTGGGAAAAACGCACGACATTCGCTGGAGCGGAGATAAATCTTGGCCACAAACTTGGACACTTCGATGAGCCAATCGCGGCAGCTACCTGCACTTTGGGTTTGTTGTTGTCTCATCGTCGTCATCACTTGCGTTCCTGTCTGCAACGTCGCTTAACGACTGCGCATTGATTTTGGTAGAAATTGACACGGCAAGCAGAAAGTAGAACGAACTGCAAGTCTGCGTTGGCCATGCATGTTAGTAGCTGTGACGCCGTCTGTCGTCGCTGCTGTTGCTGTACGCTGCGCCCAATGCAATTTCATGGCACGCATTGAAGACAAGTAAACTTTAAAGCACACTTCAGTAAAATATATACTACATATATATATATATATTACAATTACAGATCTCAAAGACAATGTTAATGAAATCCAACTGAACGATACAAATTTATAGTGAAAGAAATTCAATTAAATCAAGCGCACCAGGCAATACATTAAACCCAGACCCAGCCCATACGCATATCAAATCATTTAAACAATTAACCAAGCCATAAAACGAGAAAAGAAAACAACAACAAATACAATAACAACAACAACAATAAAAAGCAAAAACAAAAACCCTTGAGGTAACCACAGAAATCGCTCGAAATAAGAAACAAGAGCTTCACTTGTCGTTTGTGTGTCTCCAATTGTCTGGCAATAATGAATCTAAAACTTGCAAAGAAGACAGCAACTGCAACTGCAACTGCAACTGCAATTGCAACAACAACACCAATAAGAAATAACAGCACAGCAAAACGAGCAAAAGCAGCGAGTCGAAAATGCGCCAATGAGAGAGCTCATCCCGTCATGACTTGGTTGGCCTGCGGCTTCGGCTTTTTAATTCTGTTGCCAGGTGAGTGTAGAAGAATTTTTATTTTATTTTATTTTTTTAATTTTTGCATTTATCATTAATCTTATAGTGTATTATATGAGGAGCAGGCAACCAATAAGTGTCTTCCTCAGTTTTTGATCCAAAGACCTGCACCTTTTTTTTCTGAAACCAAATTGATGCGGTACACGAATCAACTTCAAATTCTTTAAGAAAAATATTTTTATTATTTTACTTAATTTTTTTCAAAATTAAAAATGAATTGATTCTAGCACAACACTGGATCATTTAGTCAGACTAAAATGCTAAGCTCTTTATATTGACTACTTTTTAATTATTTTGACGGTTTGAGCTGAAAAGATATTTAATTTTAAAGATATTTAAAGATATATTTCATGAAAATGTCAAGATCTTGGCATAGGCGGTTCGGATCAAGTTACAAGAGGTAGAACTTCTTTGCTTTGTGACTATAGCAGTGAACATTTTTTAAAAACTTATTAAAGAACGAACAAACATACATACTGAAAATGTTAATATTCTAAAATTACTGGTTCGTACCTAAATGGCTAGTACAAATTCGACTCATCAAAACCAAATACTTGTTCGTCCGAGCTAATCTCCGAAAGCACCCAACCTATTTCAATGAAATATTTGGGCACGCTTAGAGTTGGATATCTAATGAGACATAGGATAAGATTTGAACAAGATATATTATATAGAATTGTGTCAATTTTAAGCTAAACATAATACATACATGCAAATATATATATATATATATATATGTGTGTCCCCAAAAATTTAAGTGTCGCTGTTGATATGGGATACCATAATATTTATATATTAATATAAAATAATTTAATAGAGACATAGATAGATTATTAGTCAAACCGACTCACACTTTTTTCATGTTTATTAGAAAGATATAATTCTACTCTAAAAAGCTAGCTACGCCAATTTTTGTTTGGCTAATTTATTTTTGAGATACATTGTGTTAAACATGAATGCCAATAAGGCTGAAATTGTGAACAATTTTTATGGCTAATGCTATAGAAATTGATAGAGAATCCGTACAGCAAATTTCGCATAACAATGCTAGCATGCAAAAAGTGTTCTCCAACAAGACAATGCACCAGTTCATAACGTGTTTCTAGCCAAATATTATATACTTAGCATCCCATCGCTTTAGACCATTGCTCTTATTCTGATCAGGTCTGTTTTCTGAGGTGAAAATTGCATAAGATGTGCGCCCTGAAAAAGAAAGCGATCTGATAGAAGAAGATTTCCAACACAGAAAGTGTTGCTGGTTTAGTGGAGGGGAAGGTGATAGCAAGTAAATATGTATGTAATCAAAATAAAATGATTTACAGCGTCGGTCTCGTTATTTAATAGCCTAAACGCCTAACATAAAAAAAAAATTTTTTGTTGTTGTTTTTTGCTTTGTTTTGCTTAATTCGAGTATGAAGTTTTTAGCTAACAGAAAATGTGCATACAAGCGCAACGTATAAGGTTAGAGAACAGCAAAACCCCGTGAAGTCGTCAAGCAGCACAATAAGCACAGCAACAGAAGGCAATGGTGTGTGTCTTAGCTAGGCAGCGTATAGCTTAGTTCGCAATTTTTTTTAAAATTTTTTCTTCTAATATTTTTATATTATTATTTATTTATTTATTTTTTTTTTTTTGTTGCTTTATACCCATGCAGTTGTCATGTAATTTGTCATAGTTACTTCGCTATGATGAAGTAGCACTTGATGCGATTTACCGTAGCAAATATCATCACCACAACCAACACACACCACCAATGCATACGAGCACCGATTTACTTCTTTGGAGCAACGCATTGCTTTGGTGTTCACAGTGCGGCTCAGCACTTCGTTGGTTGTTGGCTTCGCTTCGTCGTAATGCGGCTTTAATTGCATGCGAATTAAGTCAAGTTTTGCAGCAGCAACGCTTGCTCCACCAACCGCTGCAGCAATACGTCAACAGTGACGTCAGCTTCAAGCCTTAACACGGTAACGTTACCCTCTTTACAGGAGCCATCGACAATTGCAATCGAGCGGCTTTAAATGGATTCGCTGACTTTTTTACAATGCAAGTATGTGGGGGTGCGGGTGTTACGCCTGTTTATAGGATATTTACAAATGTGATATTCATACATGTGTGTAGTAGATGAATATGAGTACGAGTACGAGTACGAGTACGAGTACGAGCAAATGCCATTTATCGCAGTCATTTAAGATTGCCTTTCGCATTAAATCGAATGGAAAACGAATTTGATGAGCGCGCGCGTTCGTTACTCGTATAATAAGTTGTCGCACTTGAAATGCCAGGCAACGCTTACGCAACGTTTACTCGTATCGTCGACTCTTATGCTACAAGCAGATGCTTCATTATAGGCTTTTGCATTACATCAAATATTTAATTATGGCATATCGCAGATGAAGCAATTTGCATGCCTTTGTCATTGCTTGAGTTGTTTGAATTTGCAACTGTCTAAGTGGAAGTAATTCAGTAATTCATGAAGTGCGACGACTGGTCAGGATAGCAGGGGGGTGCCGTCCTGCCTGTAAGTGAAGGCCTGCAAAGCGAAAAACTGGCGACAAACTAAAAAAAGAACTTAGTTGAAGAAAAGTACGAGTACAATACAATAGCTTTGTTTGCTTTTTGTTGCGAGTGTAGAAACTGGGGCTTGCACATTACCGAACACAGATCCACAACGTCACAACGACATGACAAGATGGACGACAGTAGTCGTACAACTGGACAAACGAATGGTACGGTTGAGCGGTCGAAATGATGAAATATTCTAAAAGTGAGCAAATATGACAACGACAAATGGCAGCTCAGATTTCTTTGCTTTGCTGGTTGTATGCCATGCTTTGCGCCATTGTGTACATGGAGGCGGGCGTTGGTGTCGGTTGAAGTGCTTAGTATACTGTTAGTTTGCTGTTCAGCAGCAGCAGCAGCAGCAACTGTTGCCCAAAACAAATCGTGACTAGCTGAAAAAGTCAGAACTACAAAGCAGAGTGCATAACCGTGCACTTACTACGAGTACAATGTGCGAAGCAATGAGGGGAGGAGCTGAGCGCATAAAAATGATGTTCTGTGTCATTTTATGTTTTTGTGCTTCTGCTTGATAAAGTGAAATTTATACAAAAATGTGCTTTTATGCTTGCAGCAGAGACGTAGTGCGAGGAAATAAAAATATATAAATAAATAAATAAAAACAAAAAAACTAAACTAAGTATAACAAGAGCAAACAGTAAAGAAGCACCGATCAGCAAGTAGCAAGCATTAATTTGGCGACACGCCCACGCAAGCATACCCCGAACAACTTGAGCGCTCAACGTCGGCCCCTCGACCAAGCGTCGTCTTCTCATAAGCAAGCAGACGCCAAGCAGCATCTGACTGCGTTTTGCCAACATTACAATTGCCAACCAACAACGACTGACTGAGTGTTGTTTTCATAGCTGCAGTCACTGCATTTGAGCTTGATTTGTATTTGGTTAGCAACAGCAATTGTGGCAATGAGTAGGGCAGCCAGTAGAGCACGCAGTGCGTATGCATGTTGCCGGGCTACTCGGCGGAACGGCAATTAGAATGGCAAGAAAACGGATCAGCTGCAATCAAATAAACTAATTGCCAGTTGTCAAAGGCGTGTTGTAACGCCCAGCCCACGCTAAATTTGTAAAAATGACAAACGACAAACGAGAAACGAGAAACGACAAACGAGAAACGATGAGCGACTGGCAGCAGCGAAGGAACCGAGCGCGTGAAAATCGTTGCACTTTGTTCGATTTGTTCACATTGTTGGCTGCTGTCATTGCGTGGCAACGACATAGTCAGCGACGTTGAATGTGTCAGTGACTGTGTCTGTCTGTATGTCGGCTTAACTGTATTACAATTGCGCACAGCTTAGGAGGGTTATAGCTTGCTAGTTCCTTATAGGTTAAATTTAATGCTTCGCTATGTACAGAGCACAGATGCGAAGGATTTCAGTTGGTGCGCATCAGTTGAGTTGACAGAGGCATTGAATGGCATAGGAATTATCTAATAATGCTTGATACTAGTACTAATGCTCATTTCGATTACTGATATAATAAGTGTCAATGAAGGTTTTTTAAAATGGTGTGCATTATTACAGGCCACTGTTTACTGGTTAGACACGTTGTGTGGCTAAATATGACAGCAAATGATTTCTGCCGCAGCTGTGCAGACAAGTAGTAGGTTAAAGTCATCCTTGTGCATATGCCCTGACGTCTCTAGGGCAATACGGCTTAATCAAGTCATGTAATCTGTCACAGTTGGCTAGGGTGTCTATAAAAGAAATACTGAACTTGGTGAAAGGTATCTAAATTTATGGTTTTATGAGCGTGCCTATGGTATGGCTTAAGTGGGGCGGCAGTTTGACGTCATGTGCCGTTGCAATCTAATCCAATCGACCAAAGAACTCTACTCCCCCATGGGTCTATGTAGCAGCAGTGCGAATGTGCGCGGCAATCCTCATTTACCTCTACTCCATGTAGCAGCAAATAGAACCTGATTGCAAACGCGTGATTCCAATACTCTTCAGCGACTTCAGTTCATAACATATAATCAATTGAATATACAAATATTGGTCTTCTTATCATGTTTTTTTGAAGTGAAACTTCTAAGGGCGCATTGGTAGTTAATATTGCAAATATTTCGACGCCGGGACTCAGCGTTCTACAACAGAGATGAAAAAAAAATATGTAAGAGAAATAGAGAAGGAGAATACACCGCAGACGTACACATTTTGTGAGTTGCTTGAAAATGTACAAACGTTACTCTCTCTTGAACACTCAGAAAAGTATTGCGCTCTTCGTTGTGTTCTTTTTGTGCATGATGTTTATCATTATGGCGCATCATAGTGTCATCGCGTCATCGCATTATCGTTATTCGTGTAGCATTCAAGCGTTGAGTCGTAGTTGTGCAATGAAAACAAAGTCGTTAGCAGTGTATGTATGTATGTATGTATGTATGAAAACAACAACAAGAGGAAGGGCACGCGTTGTTGTTTCTAAGAAATTTTATTTCTATATTGCGTGAACTGCACACATGATTGTTTTTTGGAAAGAATTCATATTTCCTCTTGATAAAATTGTGTAAGACACTGGTGCTTATATGACTAAGTTAGATTTTGCGTAGAACATGGAATGATAATCAAAAAATTGTCGGTGGAGAGCACTGGTTGTCATTCTTAACTAGGAGAGTATATCTGTTATATGACTGAACCCGTGAAAATTCGGTAGTTGTAGTTCTCATTCGATTTCAATGAAGCACAAATAGTCAAAGGATTGCTACATTTACGAGGCGCGTTGAGCGGAAATGATGAGAGTGCCGTTTGATTAGCAGCTGAGCATTTCCTATGAATGGAATAAGCTAAACTCATTCTTACTTCATCTGGTAACTGCAGGCCCCAGTATTTCTGGCTAGTTTAGACGCTGTGGATTCGAAGCAGCTTCGACTTCGTCTCGTGCGGGTAGCTCGTTAGACTGTAGCATAGCGCATGAATAAAAAGGAAAGCGAAAATAAAAATTAGCAAGGGAATACGAATAGCAATACGAATAAGACTAAGCAGGAGAATAAATAAAATTTCGAGCGTCAAACTCGTCGATTTCCGTTCTGTTGAACTTAACTCAGTTCTTTGCTCACGGTTTTTGCTGCAACGCTTCGTTGGGGTTTGTCACTTTGTCAATTTGTTTAGTTGCGTTCCGAGTTTTGCTACATTTTTAAGCTTGTCGCCGATTCGCTTTATACTTTTTGGCATTGCTCCTTGCATTAGGCGACTGGTCTAGATCGGGGAGCGCGGCAGCGTTGTGCGTGGTGTCAACCGTTGTAGAAGTTTTGCAGTTAAGTGCTCTGCCATTAAATTGAGTTGTTTGTTGTCTGTGGCACATGCTGATTTAGTTTCATGGTAAGATTGAGTTTTGTGTTTGCCTGTATCTGTAGATGTAGCTTAGTTGCGCTTAAATTGGCTAAGCTTACAACAGCCACATGTGTTTTTACCAACCATGCCTGCTCCGTTTTGGCAACAGTTAAGAGTCTGTGACTGCCTGCCTGGCTTCAAGCCTATAAAACAGGCTTTCGTGTAATCAGCTGCGAAGGACATACCTGTTGGAATCAATGTTCATCTGGCAAGATTCGAAACCATAATTTTCAGCTAAGCCAACAGCAAAAGTCAATTGTTGCTTGGCGACGAGTTGAACCCGCATATCAAATATTATATAATACACAATGTCCCGCAATCCACCCACTGTCTAAGCTGTTCAAATGCACCGTTGCTCATGCCATGTTCAATTAAAGTTTGCCATGTGAGCACTTGCAAATCCTTTGCTATTAAATGACTGGGCTCACAACGCCACTTCACTTGTAGTTGTACTTTGGCGTGAGCAGCTGTTTATTCGTCGTTGGCTGGATTTCGATTTGGATTTGCCATAGTCAAAGACGATATTATTGGCTATATTGGCTGCGCCCAGCCAACGTAAACAAAGTTATAAGACGTCAGAGCAAGGCTAATTTAGCACACATGCTTAAGCAGTGGCAGCAGACGCGATCTAATACAGTTCCCGACTTTGACACGGACACGTACGAGTACACGAGCATGAAACAGCAGCTGAGCGCAGCTGAAGTCATCTTCATCGTCACAATGTTGTCGTCTAAATTGTCATACTCGCGCACTAGGCGTCTTAAGGCGGCTAGGCTGACAACAACTAAGCAGAAAAGGGAGCATGCGAAAGCCAACCATGCGTGGCTGCCCGACTACTTGTCTGCCTGCTAACTTGAAGTTCTATTCGAATCTTTTCTCTACTCTACAACTGCAACTGCAACTCCCTGCGTTAATTTTATGAAATTTCTGCAAATCTGGCGCTTCCATTGGTCACCAGGCGCCCCAGCTGTCTATCTATCTGTCTGTTTGTCTGTCTATCTGCATGCGGCCATTGCTGTCACCTAACAGGCGCTGAAAATATTTTAACAGCGCAACGCTTAGCTGGCGTTAGGCTTGGCAAGATTCCTTGTGCAGTTAGTTTGGCGGAATCGTGCGCATTGGGTGAATAAAAATATTTCAGCGAATTCTTTCTATTATAATATTTTTTTTGTTTTTTTAGAACTTTTTACTTCGTGTCCTACAGTGGCTGTGTCAATGCTAACCTGTAACAACAACTACAACAGTCGCCATTACTATTATCTTCACAAAATGTTCTGTGACACCGTGTTCCATTGAGCCTGGCAACTGTTATAAGTATACTTTGTCAGATTTTGCTTCGCTGTTTTGCTTTGTTTGCCATTTCTACGCTCCTTCTACACTCATCTTCATTCAGTCATTTATTCGTTCGTGTCCCGCACGGCTCAACCAACCAAACAATCAACGAGCCAGCCAACCAGCCAGCCAGCCAAGATACGCCATTTTATGGGCTTTGGCTTTGGCTTGGGCTTCGGCTTGGGCTCGAACTCGAACTCGCTCTGTTGAGCTCAGCTCAGCTGGGCTCAGTTCAGTTCATTGCACTCAGCTGAGCATTGAACCCACTCGTCGCACGTTCATTTGTTCGTTCTTGCCTACCACATTTTCCTGCATTCATCAGTTCGCCTGTTCATTTGTTCACTCGTTTCGTACGTTAGCTCGCTACTCTATTCTCTTTAATGGGCTGCTTGCTTGCTTGCTTGCTTGCTTGCTTGTCGCTCGCTTGTCGATTTGAGCTGCCAATCTTACCGCCGTAAGGACATTTTCTGAGTGCCCGAATCGTTTACGACTTCGAATTCGATTCCAGTTTTTGGCAGAGTACCAAAAGCACATTAAACGATAATGCGGTAAGCACATGCATTCCACATATACATGCATACATATATATTTATATAGGCATGTACTCGTGTGTGTCTTAGTGTGCATGCATATGGCCATGTCTATCATCTATTTCAGTGTATGTCTTGCTTGGTTTACTTTGACATGCTGCAAATACTGCCACTTGCATTGGTCTGGCTGTGTATATGTATGTGTGTGTGTGTGTGTGTGTGTGTGTGCGTTTATAAAATAAGCTCATTAGAGCTAAAGCCACACTACAGACTCCTTCGTAGTCATGTAGTTTGACTTGGCAAACTTTCATTAAATTTTCGAAAGAGGAAAACTCAAAAGTTTCGCTGCCGCTTGCCCCTTTCACGCACATTTGGTCGTTTTTCTTTTTTCCTTTTTTTTCTTTCTTTTTTTGCCATCCACCCTCTAGGAATACCCTGTGGTATTCGCAGTGGAACCCGGACTTGCGTGTGCAGCAGCAATGTCGTATTCGCATAACATAAACGCCTAGATTGAGTGAAGCTGAGCGCAGTTCGTCGCAGTCAAAGAGCAAAAAACCAAGAAAAATTAAAATTAAATTGAAAGAAAAAAAAACAGCGAGTAACCAGATACGCAAAGAAGCCGCCAAAAATAATTGTGAAAGCCAAAAACAGAGGCAAACCAAAAATGGCAAATTTCATGAAACCAAATCGGCCACGTCAACAACGTCAACGGCTGCGGCGTTGGCGTTAAAGGTGGTGGTCGCGCAAAGAAACGAAAAAAAGAAGAAAAACACAAAATCAGAGCACCAAGAAAACTTCGTGATACGCTGCAACGCCTCAAAATGAGGCAATCCTTGCTCTGCTCGTTCTTGTTTGTCAGACAAGCGGAAACAGTTGAATAGAAAAAAGCGTGGCTTTTGGGCTAAAGGTGCCCAAGTGCAAAGCGAATAATGAAAACGAGCCGAAAAAGGGGAAAGAATGGAAAAAAAATAATAAAAATAAAACGTAAAAAAAGCAACTGTAGCAATGTCAGAATTTAATATCGTAAATGAGTGAAAGCAGCCACGACCATTGGCATCAGCAGCAGTAGCTACGCAATGCCGTGGACTCCGGTTGGGTGCGGTCGGTGCAGAGTCTGCTTGCATCAGCAAGTACGGCGAGGCCGGCATTCATGGCAGCCGTTTGGATAGTATTTAATAAATTATGCAAAGTAACGAACTTTTTATGCAACGAGCATGTTGACGGCGTGCACGGGCTGTGGTGAGTCTTGACGTGTGGGCTGGCTGTCGAGCAGAAGGGCGTGATGAGGATGAGGTCTGCTCTGGTAAATCGGCCAGTCTTAATGTTTTATGAACGAACACATGTCAAAGTGTGTGCGAGTTGATGTTAATGCAGCATTACATAGACACACAGGCACACGGCACACACGTATACATTGTATACAAACACATGCATACGAGTACATTGATAAAAGGAAATGCTGCAATGAATATACGAGTATAAAGGATTAAATCGCTCTGTATGTGGGTGCCTAAATGTACGAGTATATTTATGCAGATGTATACAGTTATATATGTATTACTTATATATATTTTTCTGTTTTCATAGAATTGCTCAGACATGCAAGTCAAAGCGCTGCTCAATCCACTACTAAGCCAGAGCATTTACATTAAATTTTGCTAATCGAAATTCCCTGAAGCTGCAATTAATTTCTGATTATTTTGTTTTGTCTGATTAAAGCTGCTTACGTTTTTTGTAGAAATTCTATACCCAGCCTTGTGCTGTCTTGCATTTGCGTGCACCAATGGCGACAACCCATTGACAAAGGTTGGCACCATACCATATGAATTGTAAATTAAATTTGATGTTATTGTGTTTACAAAAATTCCACGCTCATTGCCATTGCCAAGCCAAGAATTCGTTAATTAAAATAAAATTAAATATAAAAAATATCTCGCTTACCACTGGCCTTTGAATATTTGGAATTATCTTAGCAATCGCATGAAAATCATTTGAATTGGTATATCTCAAGGTTAGCGGCATTCAATTCAGATATTTTAATAACTGTTAAATACATACAAAATTTTCGAATGCCCAGCATACCGTTTGAACAAGAGTAATTGCAATTGCAAATGCCATTGTAGTAGCGTCTCTCGACGTGTGCTGCACGGTTAGGGGTCAAGAGGAAGCCGACATTTATTGCACAAATAATAAATAAATGGGAAAAAATGTTGTAAAAAAAAAAAAAACGAGCGCTGGGAAAACGCATTTCCCGCTTTAATTGCATTCAATGCGAAAAAATGTAAATGCGCAATTTTGTGCTGCATACTTCTGGGCGCCGCTGTCAGCTACACCCGGATTAATCATACGTTACACACATCGTCGCAAAACGGCTACAAAGCCATGACGCGGCAAGTGTGTAAGTGAATGTTGTAGCGTGCGGAGGACGGAGCGTGGCGCAAAAAAAACCAAAAATTGCAAAATTTCATTCGTTTTGCGCTGCATCGCTTGTTATTTATCGTATGCAAAACTATGCAGGGTTTTTTTCGGGAACTCCGCTTCAGCTTTACAGTGAAATTTGAGTTTATTATGAAATAGAAAAAAAAACCGAACCAAAAAAAAAGGTTCGGTTTAGACGAATACTTGTTACAGTACGTGCGAGTGTTAGACAAACAGCTACTTGAACAAGAAATACTTTTTTTTTTATACGAGGCTTGTTTGAAAAGTTTCTGAAAAAGTTCGGAAGTTGTGATCATGAATAGAATTCGCTTTATTACATTATAACAACATTTATGCTTGACACAGGGTTATACATACAGAAATATATGACGACCTCAAAGATTAAAGAAGAAATCGTTAGGCACAGCAACAGATACTTTATGGGGTAGTAGGACCACGTCAATCACCAAACAATAAACCTGCTCGACAACAGCAGACAAACACAATGCCAAAAGAAAGCAACATTACCAAAGGTCTTCCATTTCGCGTGACGAATGATTGATTAAGTCATTCAAACTTGTTTTACAGCATATGACAAAATGCCGTAGATAGTGGCAAATAAAGACTATAGAAATAAATGTATGGCACAAGACTGTTTCCAGCAAGAATTGAACGCTATAGAAGCGAAAACGTAGGGCACAAGATTACGCTTCTGATAGTAGTCAATAGTCAAATCGCAGTTAGATCACAGATGAATCAAGCCCAAAGACGCCAAGAATAGTGTTATTAGTGAAAAAGTTTATGGCGCCATCATTGAGCGCGTTCAGCAGAAGTAAGCGCTGACCATTTTCGCTTAGTTGCTAACCGCTGACTGGTTTGTGTTTTCTGACCTTATCTTGTCATTCAAAACTCTGAATTATATTTGAAAATCTTCTGCAAAAAGTGTTTAGAATGAGCGAAGTCGACCGCAAGCAATTACAGCAATGATTCAGGTGGAGAATGCAATGTCGGCAATTTAATTTTCCCATTTTGCGAACAAATTGACAAAGCTTTATTACACTGGCTTACACTGGCAGTCTATAAGATACGTACTAATTTTGATATATGTATGTATATAGATTATACCTTTAGAGCAACTTACAACAACACGTAAATTGTACGGTACAACTGTTTGAAATCCGCTGACTTAAAAAAAGCGAAGAATTTTTTTGCTGGATTTTTACTAATCGCAATCACTAAATGTGAACGAAATTATAAATTAGGCATTCACAATGAGCAAAAGTGCGAGCTGATCTCGCGTGGATAGGTCAATCCCTACTTCGAATGTGTTACCATATTTTTTTAAATCTGTTCAAAATTTGTTTGTGGTAACTAAAAAGTATATATGGCACTGGATTTTATTGGGAAATTGCTGAATATATTGTGCTTTGTTGAATTCTGTGTTATTGTATACTGTTCAACATTTTTATAGCTTTAAAATGTTGCACAGATATTACTGGCTGACAGGTCTTTTCAAATATTCCCTAGCATGCATTGTCAGCAATGGCTTAAGCCACGTAGTTCCTAAATGTAACTATCAAAACGTCTTGCACAAGGGACATTTGCTGTTTGTTGTTGTTAAGTTCTATTACCCTGCTGCCTTTGTTTTTTTTGCGCCTTTATTGTTGTTGTTTTTAGATTTGCCGCATGCCTTTCTTGCCCACAACTGAGTTGTGTTCATTTCTTTTCTTAAACTAGTGTTCACCCAGTGAAGTGAGCTGCGTTAGATTAGATTGAGATAGCTAGATAATCACGCCACCTGAACTCACTGCGAAGTTGCCACCTAGTCATGGCTACCAGTTGAATTCAGCTAAGCTTAGAGTGTAGGCAAGTGCCTAGCTATGGCTGTACTATAATGAGCTCAGAGCTACTGAATACCGCGTCTCAACTGGCTATCTTCAGCTATTGTAACTCACTGTCTGGTTTCTCTAACTAGTTATTGTATGTTGTGAACAAAATATGGAAGTGTGTTAGCATCAGAGACTCCTGGATTAATTTAGGTTAACCAATTAGTGAGGAATGCAAGCGATCAACTTGAATCGTACTTGGTAGCCATAACTATAGCTATATAGATATAGATATATAGCTGCATATATGTACATTTGAAACACGTTATGTGTGATTTCTGTTGTCCTGTTTTTTTTTTTTTTGTGACATGAACAAACGACAGCTTAAACGGCATACGCTCTACGATTTTGCTCATTGAAAATTGCCGTAAAATTGGGTAACCGTAGTATTTGTCGGCGCTTGTTGAAAAGCTGTCATGATACACAACTTTATGCATTTCCACTCGAAATTTGATTAATTTGAAATGCGGCTATGGCAACCGACTGGGTACTGCGGCTAATGGCAAGCAAAGAGAAGAGACGAACGAGCTCTGCGGAAACGCGTAGCATGAGGAAAACGTCAGATGGAACGTTTCCCCAAGTTAAGTGTAAAGTTTTGTTTGCATTTGTTTTCTGTTTTTCATTGTCACTCTTCATTTTTCACGTTTCATTTGGTGCTTGCCCAAACTACCGATCGTGCAGCATAAAACGCGCACAAATCGCACGAAAAACGCCAGCAAGCAGTTCAAGTCGCTCAAAGAATTTTTCATTTTCATTTCGTGTTATTTACGGCAGCTTGTTTTCCATAAAACGACAGCGCGTTGCATAATCGATGGCCAATGTTTTCGTTTGCATTTCAGAAATTTATTGCTGCCTTTCTTCTTCTTCTTGTTATTGTTGTTGTTGTTGTTGTTTTCGCCTTATTGCATTTCGCATTGTGAAAGACATCATTGTGGCAACTAACAAAACTGAAATTTATTGTTGCTAATTACTTTTTCTGCTGTCGTACATGTATTGCATTCGTTTACAAGGCAAAATTCACATGCGAGTCGTTTTCTCTATGCGTTTGTATGCGTGTGCATGCTTGTGTAATTTACATGCGACTCAAATCAATTACGTATACGAAGCGTTCGCCAAGCCGCAAAGCATATTCACTGAGATTGTTACGCCTTCACAGAAATACTTGGGCTTGGCTTGGCTGGGCTTGAGTTGCAATGTTGGGCTTGGCTGTCACAAGTTGCGCGTTTCGTGTTGCAAGACGCCGTCAAGCTTCTTATATCTCATATATCGATTTCGCTCAGCGCTAAGAAAATAAAGTAGATGAGCAACTACTTCAGCAAACGCAACTCAACTCAACAACAACAATAACAACAACAACAACAACATCGAATATGTAAAAGTGGAAAAACTTTCGTTGGCAACCAAACAGAAAATGAAAGAAATTTCACCAACGAAGCTTGAAACTTGCAGCATCAGCTTTGTCTAATAGACTCACGCACGCAGGCACGCACGCTCGCACGCGTTCACAAGAGTATCTCTCTTGCAATAGAAACTTACATTTTGCTATTGCCTCTGCCTTAACTGCAGTTTGCGCTTCTTCTTCTTCTTCTTCTTCTTCTTTTCCTTCGTCTTTATTTATTTAGTTTTTTTTTTTTTTTGGTTTTTGAATCTTTTGTTGGGTTAAGCAGCACAAAAATGAAATGAAGAAGCACAATTTTCCACGCAAATTGCAAACGAAAAACGTTCGACGGTCGGTCGTCTCAACCGTCTCGAGGTTGCCATTGCCACAGCCTCTCAGCCCCGCCAATCCGACCGCACTTCAATTAAGTTCAGTTCAGCTCAGGCGCGCAGAGTCGTGTCAAGTAAGTCGTGTCGTTCGACGTTCCGAGACATTGAAAGCAAAATTACGTGTAAGCAGCGCCGCGCATTGTGCGCGTTTGGGCTCTTCACTGTGTCAAGACCGAACCACTCCCAGTCCCAGTCACAGTCTCAGCCTCAGTCTCAGTCTCAGTCGACGCCGCCTCGTCGTTGCGATGGCCTCGCTTGCTGCAGCTTTATTCAGCACGTGCGAAAGGCTCTACTGTCATTGCACGCAAAAGTATTTTTGACATTTTTCTACGCGAGAAAGCGCGCAGGCACGAGCCTGCCTCTGCCACCATTAGCTTAACTAAAGCCCACTGAGAGACTCTTGCAGACAATGGCTGGCACTGTGGCTAAGAAATGTGGTTTGGCAGTTGCTGAGCATAGGGTGCAAGGATTAAGAACGAATTGCAGTTCTGTCTCGCTGACAGCTTTAAGGACTTGCACAGCAAATAAGGAAGAGGAAGTCACGGTTACATTTGCGCGCGTTTGTGTGTTGACTGCGCTGTTGTAATGTTGCAAGTCGACAAACGACAAACGACAACCGAATAAGCAACAGCAGAGAGTGTGGCTAAAACGTTGAGTTACGAAAGCGAACCTGGCGTTATATGTGCGTTTGAATTTTGTCTCTGTAAGAAAGGCACTGCCAAATGGGCTTCGAGGGTCTGTATAGTTCTCAAACTCAGACTTAGAATCAGACTAAGACTAAGAAGCTCTGAGTTTGATGGAACAAAATTTCGGTGAAATGTGATGGAGAAGGTAGCTCTTGGATACAACCTGGAGAGATATAAAATATATTCAGACCATCAAATTGCACAATTCGCATATTTTATTGAAGTTCATGCAGAGGTGCATGGTGCTAATCTCGTGTATCTCGTATCAGACTCTGTACCCCAATCGAGGCATTTAAAGTTGCCTGTGTTTGATGGACCTATCGAAATGCTGGCTGCAAAAATGCTCATCTTCTTAAGTTGCAAAGGGAACTGCTTCGTTTTACTTCACCTTGCTTTAGTAAAAAAAAAAAAACGCTTGTTCCACAGTAATCCATGCTTTGGTGGCAGCAGTGGCTCAGCATTTAACCATGGCCTGCTATCAATATATATGGGTGAAAAGGAGGCTGCTGCAATTGGAGACTCCTAGAATAGCCAACTTCCTTTTGATTGTTCAAAGTTTGGTTGATGAAGTGTAGCAGATTAATTACTCCCAAAGAAAACTTTCTTTAAAACCGTAATTTCTCTTGGTCATTTTGACAGTGTTTACTTGCTTTTGATTGATTCATTCACCGATCGTTTGTTCTTGTGTGTAGTGTGTCGGCAACTGACCGCAGCGCAGATGTGAGAAACAACTCTAAGCCAATGTGCAAGCATTAAATGGTTGTATGCAATAAATTATTATATATATTTTAATGGCTATCTTAAATAGAAAGCTCGAAGCACGGATACGACCAACCACATACAAACACCGACACACAAATTCAGTTACATTTAAACAGATATAGAAGGACTAGCACAGTCGTATATGAGTTGAATGAAGAGCCTGTGAGTATGTGAACGAACGCTTAACCGCATAAGTAGCCATAATTTTACTAATTTAAGGATTCACACGGCAACAACAACAAACAACAACAACGACAATAACAGCAGTAACAAAGAATAATGACAAGAAAAGCCACAACAAGAGCAAAAGCAACAGCAGACACAACGACTCGAGTTGTGTCGAGTCGAGTCGAGTCAAGTCGACTTCACAACCTCACAATTTCCCTACCACACTGCCCATTCGTACTTCACATTTCCCATTTCACTCGCATTCGCATTCGCATTCGCATTCGCATTCGCATTCGCATTGCCATGCACTGCTTTAGCTTATCAAAGGCAGAGCTGTGGGCGACAACGCATTGTGACTGCTGCTTGTGTTGTGCATGGCGGCGCGTGGGGCGTGGGGCGTGGGGCGTATGGGGAAAGTGGCGTGGTGAGTATGAAAGCTAAGGCGACGGTGGCAATTACAGTTACTTACTTGCACGTTGAAGTGTGGTGAGCGAGTAAGTGAGTGGGTGAGTGAGCGACTGAGTGGGTTGGTGAGTGCGTTAGCGAGTGAGTGTGGTGCCTAGTCAGCGTCAGGCGGAAACACTTCGGTGTCCTTTTTATTTATGAGCACCTACAGCACGTGCCGCTGTTTAACTGTGTTCGTGTGTTCATGTGTTTGCAACAAAGTGCGTGCGTGCGTGCGTGCGTGCGTGCGTGTAGTTACAAGTGTGTATTTGTATCTTTAGTGTTTACGAGTTGGCGTTGTGTTGTGTTGTTTTCTTTTTTGCTTTTCTTTTTTATTGCTTTCACTCACCTTTTTTATATTTTTTTTGTAACTTCCTTCTTTGCTATGCTTTGTCAGTCACTACACGCCAAATCAGGCTTCTCATTACGATCAGCATTGGCATCGGTTTGTCGGCAAAGCAGTGCATGTGCTTAACAGAAATCATTATTGAACATTTTGCCAGACACAAACACACACATAAAACACACATAGAGGCTAAATACAATACTTCCAAGTGGTATTGGAAAATTACACACATAAACGAAGTGGAACTTTTGTTATGTTGCCCAAACTTTTTGCTACCCTCGGCCTTTATTAAGTACTAGTATATACCTGGCGATTTTAAGAATACGAACTGCCTAATGGGGTGTCTCTACCCTGATCGAAAGAAGAAATAACAAAACAAAAATATAAGAACAATTTAAAAAAAATTAAAAAACTCTCTGTCAACAGCGTCAGCTTAAGGAAAGCGAGGGGTGATTTTCCATTTTTAATTTTTTTATTTTATTTCTTTTTGTTTTGTTTTGTTTTGTTTTGTTTTTTGTGTTGGCAGACATAAACACATTCACAAAAAATATATAATAATAGTTATAATAACATGCCATAAGAGGTGCTAAGTGAATCTGTTGAGAGGATGACACTGCCAGAGGCGTCCATCTTGTCTTGTGCACAGAGAAGTTGAAGAGCAGAAGGGAACGCAGTGCAACTTTGCAACTGTGGAGAGACAGTGTCTCTGTGTTGTATTGCCACTTCACGCTATGACGCTTCACGCCCGCTTCTTACATTCCAAAGTGTTGCACAAATAAACACCCACCCACACACACACACAAACTAAATGACCATCACCGTGGGGCAAACATTTTGCGGATGGCAAGTAACACCAAGAAGCATCGAACGGCCACTTGTGGCGTGTCGTGTTGACCCACCTTGCTATTGTTGCACCCCACTGCCGCAATTACTGCTGTACCGTTGATATTGCTGTCACACAATAACGACTTTAAACAGTTGCCGACTGGACGGTTTTATTGTTGTTGTTGTCGTTTCGTATTGGTGATGCTGTCAGGTCAGGTGTCGCGTGTCGTTGACCCCGTTTCGCTTGTTGCCACTTTATCAACTTTGTCAGCGGGTCAACGAGTCTCACACACTTACCAAGATAATTTGTTGCCTTATTGGGGTTCACGCTATGGGGGTTGTCGTTGTTGTTGTTGGTTTTGCTTCTTTTTTTTTTGGTCTGCTTTCCCTTTCACTCTTCTACGATTTGCTTGAGAGACGCTGTGCTTCTACTAAATGACTCTATCAACAAGTTTCGACTTTTTTATACTCTGCTGCGTCCTCGTCTTCTTCGTCTTCGTTGTCCGTAACCAAGTCGGTGAATTTTGACAAATTCAGACGAAGTTTGTTTGTTGCAAGTTGACAATTTTTATCATGGAGCACACCACACCACAATCTCCGCTTTAGTTTCCGCTTTTGGCGGCATCAATGATGAAAGATGACAGATGATCGAAGCACATACACACACACACACACACACACACACACACACAAATACATTGTCATTTGTCATTGGTGTGTATTGGTGTGGCAAGCAGCAACGGAAACTGTTGCTGTTGTGGTTGTTGTTGTCGTCGCCGTTCTCATTTCATTCCGTTCAACGTTGCTCTGCTTTGTTCTGCTTTGCTTTGCGTCCTCAATGACAGATGCCATTTGACTAATTGCCAATTTATTAGCACGCAACAGCAGCACTTCATGCAATCAAGTTAAGACAAGACGCGGCAGTCATCATAAGACCCATTCGTGGCGGTTAGCAGCAGGTGGCGGCCGCGCTGATATGGCAACATGCTGTCCGTCTGTTGTTTGTTTGAGCGCCAATTTGTAGTTGTGCAATGCAGCAAATTAACCAATTCCATCAACGTCAGCTATTTTTGCAATCCTTTTCTGTTTGTTCTACTCTTTTTTTCTACTTCTTCTTTTTTCTACTTCTTCTTTTTTTATCTTTCCCCCATAGCCCGCTCAATCAATCAATTAATCAAATAAACAATTAGCATGCACATACCAACTACAAACACAGCTGCATGCAGAAGCCCAGGCATAGACTCCGACTCAGTTTCAGACGCCGAGAGGTGTGCGTATTGAAAAATGACATTGAGCGATGATTGCGTATGTGCATATATACATTTATATATACATTTATATATACATATATTATATGTTCGTTTGCTCGTTTGTTGGCAACAAACACAGCAACATGCAGCAATCTTTGACTTCTGGGCCACATCACCAGAGCCCCCCCCCCCAACTAAATTCCACACAAATCTGCTCACATTAACTCAACCTCAGCTCAGCACAGCACTGCACAGCTCGGCACTGAATTCAATTGCAACTGACCGCAAACGCGCAGGTAGCTGCTACTGTGTTTGTTTATCCATCACGACGTGTGGTGTTTAACGCTGTTAGTAGCAGCAACTCCAACAACTGCAATCTACAATTCAAGCTGAGACCAACAAAATGGCAAAGTCGCTGCAGGCGTCTCTCGTGTGCGTTTTTAATGTGATTATTCGTGCTGCTGCGCTTGCAACGCTTCTTCTATCTATACGCCTCAGTTAGAGGCTCAATTGTAACACGCGTCATCCTTTTGCCCCCTACGTTTTCTAAGCCAACAAAAACTTCGAAAGTAATGTCGCTAACGAGTGTTTAGCGAAAGAAAAAAAATAACTGTCTTAACTCATGGTTGCTAATGATCGTTATCAAATATGGTTATACACATCTACTCGCTCATATGTCTATTACAATCATTAGTCCCAGCAGTACTCAGCCTAAAGACCAACTCGGAAACTGCTTGCTTAATGTGCCTTTTTTTCTCTGTGTTGCTCTCGCTCTCGCTCTGCCTTACCTACTCTGCTTATTCTACCACTGCACTACCTGCCTGCTGTGCGTTACCTTGGCTAAATTTGTAATAGCCAAATTTTCTGTCAAATAAAGAAATCCCCTTTTTAGCAGGCAATTTTTAGCCAATTATTTTCTTTCGAATATTGTTCGTTTTAGCAAAAGTGCGCTACTTTGTAAGCTGTGATATCATTGTAGCGTGCTGCACTGCGTTCGCTGTCAACGCTGCATTGCTATCTCTAGTAATCGCACGCCAGCTTTTTCGTTTACATTTGCTACTTCATAGTCAACATCATCATCATCATCATCATCATCATCATCATCATCATCTTCGTCCGTGTTGTGTTCGTCTGCATCCATGTCTTTGCCTCCTTCTTCTTATTATTCCGCTGCAGCTGCTGTTTAAACGTATTATCATCGCCGCCATTCACGGCATTATAATCAGTAATGTAAACACCATTGGAACATTAAAAGACATCAAGTGTTTTGCCTTGCCTGAATAATTTAAACGATGCCAGCCAATGCGGCAGCTCAACGCTGCCACCGGCATCGTAGCAACAACCCCCACGGCAGCATCTTTTATGCATTCGCAGTTGCATTTGACGATTTTGTTGATGATGGTCTTTTCGTTGTTGTTGTTGTTGTTGCTGTTGTTGTTGGTGCTGTTGGTGTTGTTGGTGTTGTCCTTGCTGTTGAAGCTGCTTCGAGCTGAGCTTAGTACTCAGCTACTCAGACACTCCGCTGCTGTGGCTGTTGCTGATGCTATGGCATACCATGTCGCGGTATGCTGGTATGTCCTTCGCGTGCAGCCACAACGAAAGACTTTCCTCTTTTCAATCCCTCTCTCTAGTTTGTTTTCTTATGTGTCCTTTGTGTTCTATAAGAGCTTGTTTGGCGTTAAATTTCTTCGTCAAGTGACCCAATTGAAGGCGTTCTACGTAATTGATTCACTTTGTGTGCTCATCTACAGCAATGTGTATTGTAGCAAGTAAAAAGGCACAGACTTATACAAATACACAGACACGGTCACAGTGCCAATCGGTAATGTGTGATCAAACCATTTTAAGGCAAGGAGAACAAAAAAAATTTCAAAAAAATAACTAAGGGAAAAGCAAAAGTTTTAAGAAAAACAAAAATTAAAATGAAATGCGAAAAATTGCGCTCGAAGCGAATGAAAATTGCAAAGAATTCCATGAGATTAGCTCAGCAAACATTGACACAGAATTTTGGTTTGTTAGTTTTAACTCATCGAGCTGGTTAAGAGTGTAAAACCTGGCAGCTGGGCAGCTGGGCAGCTGTTCAATGGGGCGCAGTAAAGCAGTGCGGCTGGCTAGTGGTATAGTAAGCAGTTATACCAGTTGAACCTCACTGCCCACACACACACACACACACATCGAAACACGTTCCTTACGTTTGTTAGCACTTTTGCAATTTAAATTCCAACGCAGCCACCTGTGTACACACACACACATATGCACACACAGCTTTTGTTGCACCAACATGCACTCTTTTGTATGTGTGTGTGTGTGTGTGTGTGTGTGTTTTGCAGGTTTCAATGATTTGTCTTCAATCATTTCATTTCATTTCATTTCATTCCGTTTCATAAAGTGCTCCACTCATAGTGCCAAGCAATCAATTTTAATCTTTTTTTTCTCTTATTCCTTTTGTTGTTGGTCGTAAATGGAAACAGAAAAAATAAGAAGACGAGAAAACAAATGCTGAATTTTCTGAGTGGTCCTCCCACACCCTATTGTGCCGATTAGCAGCACGACTGCCAATTGAATTATGATACTTAGGCTGTAGTTATAAGTATATAAGTCGATGATTATCGTCTGAGCTTGTAGTTGGCTAAAAAAAAATATGAAAAAAAAAAAATTAAAAATTGATATACATATATACCACATACATAAGACCAATACTATTGTGAGTGCATGATAGAGCACTCTATGAACAGGCAAACAATGCAAGGATTTACCGTAAATTGCAAGGCCGAGCCATTCTGTGCCGAGCAGTGCAGAACTGTGTGTGTGTGTGTCAATGAGCGTGTTGGTGGACGAGTGGATTTGCATGCACGCCTGTTAATATCGTGCAACATTGCACAAAAATTGATTCCGAACGATTGCAATGATTGCTTTGAGTGGAACAAGGAGGCGCATCAGGGCAGCCGAGTATCGAGCTAACCAGCCAGCCAGCCAGCCAGCCAGCAAGCAAGCAAGCAAGCAATCAAGGAAGCAAGCCATGAAATACTCTCGATTCATGCACAAATACAAAAGATGCACATACACACACACACACAAGGACATGCTTGCTCGGGCACGGCACAGACACGTTGTCGACATTTGTTGCAGCTTTCGTCTCGATTTCATATTCGAAAGAGAAATTGAGCGTATTTTTAGTAATCCCCAACAGCCTTTGGCAAGTGGTGCTGCTGGTGCTGCCATTGCCACTGCCACAATAACACAGCCACGACAACCCACTTAACCATGCTGAGCACTGCCACTTCGACCGCGATGCGGAGCTTGGTCGATGCTTCTAAACAAGTTGCAATATGCGCAATTTGAATTGGAAATGTGTTGAAGGCGTTGCGTGCCGCATGTCGCGTGCTGTGTATTATACCTTGTGCGACAACAGCGTTCAGCGTGTGTGTCTAGTGTGCGAGATTTGTGTTGGGGCGGCAGTGTTTGCTGAGAATTTTAATGTGGCGCAGCACTAGTCTATGTTCGTAAATCGAGATAATCGAGACATTTAACGCATTTGCTACACTTTGTTGCATGCATCCGCAGTGCACGGCCAACTATTTATTATTCTCTTACGTTCCTCACACACACGCACTTGGTTTGGCTGGATGAGCGAAGCAAACACTCCAATTCACTGTTGTGGCAGTGTCGCGGCAGCTGCCAATATCAACTGCCGAAAAAGCCAAATTTCGACTTATGTTCAGCGTGCCAGTGCCGGCGTATACAACAGTCAAGCGTTGCCTTGGGGCGTTGGCAGTGCAGTGTGTCAATGGCTACATTTCGCTTCGCTTCGCTTCGATTCGATTCGGTTCGCTTCGGTTGCGTTCCATTGTCGGTTGCCGTTAAAATGACTCGGCACGCGTCACGATCGAATTTAGTTTGCTTTATTCCTTTTTTATAGCTACCGTGCACAAAAATGCATATTTGTCTTCGTCGTCGCACCGTGCTGCAATAAATGTTGTAACCATGCTGCAGCATAAATCTCCTCGATTTCATTACGTTTCGTAATTAAAATTCTGCTGTTGCTGCTGCCACTCACTGCTACTGCTACTGACACTGACACTGAGACTGAGACTGTTGCTGCCACGGCTATTACTCGGTAATACATTTTGCAATCTGACTACGCAAATGGCTTTTAATATGCGCTCGCCAGTATTTTATTGCGCGCGATCGCATTGAAATATGTAATGCCGTACCGAATAACACTGTCTCACAGCGGCATCTCGACACATAGCCGTGCACAAATTTGCCACGTTTGTGTATGTTGCAGCTTGCTTGCATTGCCGGCTGCTCATTTCACTTCATTATGCAGCACACCCGTGCCACCACAACACACACAATCACAACACTCATTTCGACGCAATTGAATTTGCGCTCATTGTGTTGCCAAAAGACACTTGCAGCAGCTGCTGCATCGGAATGAGGCAAGCGGCCTATAGTGCTACGGTCAACACTACGCACGCCAGCTAGCAACTAAATTGATTGCTGTATCAGTATGCAGTGCTATAAATCGGCTTGAGCTACCGCAACTCTATCAACACTTGCCAGTTGCCGTTTTGTGTGTATGTGTGTGTGTGTGTGGGTGTGTTTCACGGCGCAGCGCTCATCAATCGCTCATAAATCATGACATTTTGCGACTTCAGTGCTATTTCAGTGCACACTCGATTCGATTCGATTCGATGCGATTCCTTTTTCCGTAAATTCCTTTGTTTATTTATTTATGCTCAGCCATGTTATCGGCGCGAACATTGAAAATTCAGGCAGCAACGAATACGCGGCTAATGGATTACTCAAACGCCATGTTGGCTTGCGGAAAACACGCATGCAAATCAATTTTATGATTTATAATTTTCCACTTTTTCACTGTGTTCACGCTTTTGTTTGTTGGCATACTCTTACATGGCGAAGATCAACTTGAATTTTTCATTTTGATTTTACACATACACACACACACATAGATGGACGACTGCAAATTTGCAACTATGACAAGTGACTTCACGCAGCAGCAGCAAGCACTAAGCGTCCCAACAACAACAACACAAGGCTTCCTACTCACTGGTATGTGCTGTCATTACATAAAGCGCAGCGTAGTGCACAAGTTGAAAAAGAGAATCGGAAAAAAATCAACAACAAAACTATATTAAAAATATATATTAAAAAAAAAATTATTTGTATTAAAAAATAAATAAAAGAAAAAAGTTTTTATATTTTTTACAAAAATCACGTAAAAAAAGAAACCAAAAGATTGTCAACGCTGAAAGCTGCTTAAAAATGCAAATCGTTATTTCAGCGGCACAAAGCCTACCTGCCTGACAGCCTGTGCCAACCAACACACGCGCCGCCCTGACAGACAGTGTTTTCTCTCTACGCACACACTGTGTGCTGCTGTGTGCTGAGTATTTGCTTATGAAGCAAATGTTGTCTGTGGCTTGTTTTCTGATTTTTTTTTTCTGATATTTTTTTCTGATAATTTTTTTAATATTTTTTTAAAATTATTTTTTTCGGTTAATTGTATTTATTTATTATTTATTTGTACTTGTGTGCTACTCAATTTGTTTGAACCATGTTTGGCTTTCGCACTTGCATAATTTATTTTTGCTGTCTACCCTTTGTTCCACTAAATAAGCAAAATTAAATTATTTTTCGCTGCCTCCAACTACACGCCACCTACTGCAAAATATAGCCACAAGCTCTTGCTTTCATAATTTTGGCTTTATCACTTTGGCTTTGCTGCCGATTCATAACCCCGCTTATTCCCTTAACTGTTGTTGCTGTGTATAACAAATAGAAAATTTGAAATTTTTAGATTTTTACAAAAATGTTTATTCATAGTGTGTATGTGTGTGTGTATGTGTGTATGCGTGTGTGTGTTTGTGTTTGTGTTTGTGTTTGTGTGCTTACGACTAGCAGCATTCAAGCTGATACATTATTTGTATGCCGTTTGCCATTTTAATCCCATAGCGTTTCTGCCTTTGCGCACGCACCGCCCCCGCTTCGCTAAACCATGCTGAGATCCTTTGCTGTATACGAGTAAAACCATAAGCACCAGCAACGTCATTCCCAACATTGCTGGCTGGCATCTTTATCATTGTTGCCATTACCATGCGCATCGTGTTATCGCCATCGCCAAATCCCAGCAGTCGCCCCAACTGACCACGACGACTCATCTGTGCTCGCCTCGCTCCAGCTCGGCTTAGCTTTACCGTTATTATTTTTAAGCTGCGCCACTCTATAAGCTCAACTGCTGCGGCGTTGATTTACCTGCAGCATTCGGTGGCGCAGCTTTTGGCTTTTGATTTCATTCCAGATACTAGCTACTATGCTATGCTCTTCTTATTGTGTGACACACCCACATAGCAGACTTTACCTGTTCACGCCTTTAATGTCAAATATTTTATGGTTTTCGTTAGAGCAAATTTTGTTTTGGTTTTTTTTTTTTTGTTTGCTTTGCTTTGCTTTTAGTGTCGCTTCCTTGTTTATGACATGCAGCAAAGCACAATTTCCATTCTGCCAAGAGCTTCGCAGCGTCGTTTACAGCAAGCATATCAGTGTGGCAAATAGGCGTACGCCATATTTATTTTTATTGCTTTCTGCATTATTTATGTGCTTTGGTTATAATAATTTGAAATTGTTTTCTTGTGGCGTCTGCTTGACCAACCACCAGCCACTTGCCGCCTACTCGACTCAACCGTACCAACGTCAACGAGAGCGCAAGGCATATTGTTCTGCCGTTTGTTTGATTACTTGATTAATATTTGCAAATGGAATTTGGCAACAGCAGTCGTATTACTAAGTGCTACGAGTACATTATTCTGCTACCATTTCTATTTGCAGTCTCCATGGCTTATTACATATTTTTAATGTGTTTCCTTCAACATACGCAGCTATAAATACTAACTTTGTATATTGAATTGTGCTGAATTCAGTGGCTTTGTATGAAAGTATTTATCGCAACTCATGCGTACAGTTTCAGGACTTGGGATTAGTCGCTCGCTATCAAAAATCTCATTACTCATCTTGCAATCATTGAATCTGAGCATTATTTAAACGCTTACCAATGAAAGCGTAGCACAGCTACATATATACACACTACACTACACACACATGCACACATTAAAAACACATAAAATTGCGCATAAATCATTTGCCAGTAAATTTATACTTGTGTCCACGTCGGCTTTAGCTCCCTTCAACGCACTGCACTACCCACACGCCCGTTTGAGCGCTCACGTCTTCGCATCGACTTCCACTTGTACTAAACTCGTATTTTGGTTTTGGATTTACCGAAAATAACTTTGCTTTTTATCCACTTCACTGCACCAGACAAAGGTACATACATAGCAGTGTGTTCGATGCCTTTGCCAAGTTGTTTGTTAAGCTAACGAATTTTCAATGGCTCTCTTGTTAGACAAACAATGCCACATTGCCATGGCGAAGCACTTCAAGGCATTATCCAACAGAGTACGTCTTTGGTAAGACAAATTTTGAAAGAAACACTTTTCGCTTAATTGCCACTCACGACGGCTTGCGTAGCCGAAAGATTGCCATGAAGGTTATTTGAGTTTCGTTGAAACCGAAGCCATTAGTTGGTATTTTAGTGCGAGGGTTTTTCAGTAAGGAGCTTTGGTGTTGGCATGGGCCCATGCTGAGAGCAAAGCGAGTTCGGTGTCCAAGTTGGGACTCCGAGCTGTGTAAATGAAATTTCATACATTTTTGCATTTTGCATACATTTTCATTTCGTAGATAATCTCTTGGTCTGTGTTTTACCGGCTGAAACTGCTGCTTACGCACAGATTCACTTAGGTTGTCGCCGGCCCAGCCCACAAGTGGTAGAAGTTGTAGACACAGAAACAGAGCCAATGACAAACTGTACACAGTTATGTATATGTCAGTACACGTGCAACTGGGGACCAGTGTTATTTTTTTTTTGTTGTTTTTTTTTGCAAGCTTCTGTTCAAGCGAAAATCTTTTGTGACAGTTACTTCCTATGCCTCAGTTGCACTGAGCAGCACACATGGCGCAGCTCAGACTAAGAGCAATCACAACAACGATAACACAAATGAGAACAATAGTAGCAACAACAACAGTCGCTTTCAGTAGGTGAAATGTTGACGATTGCGGTTTTTTGCGACGACGATGCACTCATTCTACCCAACCAAGCATTAACCGCTTATCAGCGTACGTACGCATTTGTTGCCCCTGTTGGGTATGCACTGCTTTGTGTGCTCAATGCCTTACGTTGTATCGTTGTACAACGGTCGTTATGAATGTGTGGTTGCTGTAGTTGGGTTGTGGACAAATGTTTTTCGCCACTTCTCATAGTTCGTAATATAGCTGATGTTGCTTAATTCGATTTGCTACGCCTACGTGTATATTTGGGTATCTTAGAGCCGCCATCAATTTGGTTTCGTTTGGTTGGTTTTCGTTTAATTTTGTCTTGACTTGTTTTGATTTCGTTTTGACTTCATTTCATTTTGATAAAAGTTTGCTGTATTTGCTACGCATTCCCATTCCCCTGCGCAATCCCATTCGAGAGCGTGCAGAATCAGAATCAGAGCGCCGACAAATCTAATAAAGTTAACATAGATGTTGAAGTACGAGCAGCATTCATTCATATTTCATTTTATTTGTTTGGGCTCAAACGCGCATACCGCACACGTCTCGCATTTCCACGAATGGCGGGCATGCATGCTGCCAGTAAGCAGCAACCGAAATCGTGTGCCAGTGACTTTCATTCGCTTGGCTGTCCTTGTATACTCATAAATCCATTAAACTAATCAAAATGATGCTAACCTTTCCAACTAGCACGCCGAAACCCACAACGGCAAAGACAAGTGCTAAGGCGGAGGCAAGTTGCATGTTATCTTGCAACGATATTACCAAAAAAAAAAAAATAACAAAAAAAAAGAACAAAAAATAAAGACAAAAAAAAACGGTTTGCTACATAGAAGTTTTATACTTCGTTTGACTTGTTCCTTTCATTTCCAACACTCCTTCTGTCACTCTTCTGGTCTCCTTCATTTTTCGCTTTTGCCCAGTTCCACTCATATTAAAGCCATGCAGTTTGACTTTGCCACAAGCTGGCTTGCTTCTCATGCATTGCTCGGCGACTATGGCTTCCACAATTACCAGTTACTTGCCAATGCATGGAATAGGAATAAAGCCGATGCAGTTGCCATTTACGTTGTTGTCGTTGTTGTCTGCTTGAATTGCTTTTGTTGTTGCTGTTGTTAGAGCCATGCAAAATCATATAAGCGTATGAAATTACATAACTCAGGCTTAAGCAAGAGAGAATTACTAAGTGCTGCATACACTGAGGCTATGAACACGGAAAAGAAAATGAATATTGAAATTGACTTGGCAGTTGTGCCAGAACAGCCAACAGCCAACAGCGATGGCGTTGGCGTTGGCGTTGGCATTGGAGTTGGTGCTGGCAAACGACAGGCGGAAGCATTGAGCAGACATTGAAAGATTTCTACCACTGCGTCGACGGTGGTCCTTGCATTATGTGGTCGTGTTTGCGTGTTTGCGGCATATGTGTGCGTGTGTATGTGTGTGAAAAAGTAAACTGTATGCCAACAGCAATGCAGCCTTACAAATGCACGGAACATATGAAACATATTGTAAAAGAAAAATATTTGCAGCATAATTTTAGGGGGCTAGAAATAACTATCAACCGAAGATGTCGAAACCAAGCTAAACGACCAAGCACAAGCACATGAAGCAAAGCTTAAGCGGTTTTCATATACGTAAGAAAGAGTGTGAGAGAGGAGAGAGAGAGAGAAAGACCGAAATTATCACTTTCTCATTCTTGCTCCTTCAAATTGAGTATTGATTTGCTTTGTTTTTGCTTCTGTTTCTGCTCGCCTAATAACCGTAATAACAGCTTAAACAGCTTAAAGTACTTCAATCAAGTCCATCAACTGACCCGCCAAGCCTAAAACAAAGCCTCAGTATCACCAACACCAAGCAACACCTACTTTGTCATCATCTTCATCTTCATGGCTTCGTCTTCGTGTCGTAAAACGTAGAACGTCCATGTATTAAAACACGTAATACGTAAGCCAACATAATTAAGCAGTGTGCAGTCGAGTTGCGCATTGACGCTTGTTCAAATATCTTTGCATTCGAGTATAATAGCCTAGCCGTTTTTTTAGTGCAGCGCGCATCATAGGGCGGGAAGGCGACAGTTTGTTGACGGTCGTGGCGGGTGTGAAAGCAAACGACAAGAAATGCAAACATAAATTTGCAGTTGAACCCGTACACAAAGCTGGCTGTGAACGAGAATGGGGGGAGCAGTATAACAGTTATTTATATACATGTATGCATATGGGTGTGTGTGTGAATGGTGTGTCTGGGTGGCGAACGCCTGATATTAATTGCGCTTTTGCACTTTGCGACTTGCGAATACGCGAATGCGGCTTGCATTGGAAATTAGCAAACGAACGAGGGGTGAGTGCATCGAATGCAAAAGGAAATAGTGCTGAGTGCGCCGGCTGTTCATGTAAATTGCGCTCTTGTAACTGCATGTGTTGCTTGCGGCTTCATTTGTATGATATATCTGTGGTTTTGTGTAAGTGCGTGTGCGTGTGCGTGTCCGTGTGTGTGTGTGTGTGTGTCTCTTAGTTAGTGCCAAGTTAGTCGCACCTTTGCCACTATTTCTGCAGCAATGAAGTACAAATTGTGCAAATAAATCCTGAAATTTTCAAAAATCCACTCAAAAGGCAACAAATCCTTGTACCCCACTATTTCAATGAGCCTTATTTATCGCACCGCAGTCTGGAGAATGTGTGCGCAGAAATTAGATCTGCAATTAATTCAGCACGTAAACTAAAGTCAAAAAATAATTAAAGTCATTTGGAATGACTGCCAAATGAAATAATTTTTATTTTATTGAATAATATAGAAAGTATGCGCGGTTCTTTGGTACATTTTTGAACAAAAGTTTTCTGTTTGTCAAGTCTGGTGTTTCTTTGATTGCTTCATTTAAGCGGTCGAGTTGTGAGCAATAGATGACTGAATTGAACATTTCATCGGCTTTTTAAGTGGCTGGCCGACCAGAGCGTGGTGCATCTTTAATATAGAAATTTGCGGTGGGGAATCGAGCATCGAGCGGCAAATTACAGAACTGTCTTCACAAAAAATGTAGCCTGAAATATCATATTTGTGCGTTTAATACAAACAGATTAGTATATCACAAAATATGGGCAGTAATTCCATCTAGTGATAAAAAAAAACGCGGATACTTTTTATAGCACCGATTTTTTGGTTTTTTGTTTTTTTTAATTTTATTATTTTCGTTTTTACTTTTTTTCTTTACTATTTATTTATTAATTCATTTATTTATACAATTTATGTATACAAGTTATGTATACAAAACTCTGTTTATTAGAAACAGAACCCTTTGCCATCAGAGAGACAGCAAAATTAGCCATAAGCCTGTACTAATTGCTGCAAAACAACACATAAGACCATCATCATGTTAAGAGCCATGTTGGTTTTTGCCATTAGTACGTACAGTAAGTTCTTAGTGTAAGAGAAACACAATAGCTACAACAAGTACTTCAAAGAATTGTGAATGTGGAGATTCAGCGAAAATATTACAAGCTGCTTTTTGGTGCGGAGAAAAAGTTCATAACTAATAGACACATAAGCACACAAAGAAAGAGAGCAAAAGAAAGCGAAGGAGACATAGAAAAAGACAGAGCAAGCAATAACAGCAAAAACAGTTGCCAAAACTAGTGACCCGAGCATGAGAATAAATGTGAGCATTAACCAAATCATAAAAGACAAAAAGAAAACAAACCAAAATGTCGCCAAATTTAAAGAAAGATGATAGCGGCACAAAATATGCGACAACGAAAAAATCTCTGAGAGGGCGGTGATTGTAAGAGAGTGAGTGAGATTGAAAGAGGGCTGTATTAGCAGCAAAGCGTAGAAGATGCGTTTGAACCGCAGAATTGTGCAGGAAGGAGCACCAAAAAACAAAGTCGGTCAAGGGAAATGACAACAACAAAAAAATATTAAAAAAAAATATATATTTATATATCATATACAGTGGAATCATAATAATTCGCAGTTCAAGGGAAATGCTGAAGATTTTGCGTTAACGAGTTTTCAATTTAACAAGAACTTCGTTATACAAAGGATTTATGCAAGTGCTAAAATTCCGACTTAGAAAGGAGCAATTTCTATATTTCTAAACTATAGTTTTTGAGTTCTGAAGTCATCTATATCTATTTATATATATAAAATTGGAAGTATGTTTGTCCGTTATGGACGCCGAAACCGCTAGATCAATTTTGATGAAATTTTCAGTGAAATTTCTCTAGAATAGCCTTTAGATGGCTACTGTGAAGTGTGTTGTGAAAAAATCATGGAATTCGCTAAATATTAAGACCAACTCAGATGTCACTCAAATTGTACAGATACAAATAACACCACAAAAACAAAGCAGTAGCTGAGAATTGAGTTTGCCGGTACTGCTGCTCAAACCGTACAAAATCGAAATGTTCAAATATTCAAATGAAAAAAATCAAAAAAATATGAAGAATACATAATACCACACGATCAACGAGAAAATCACAGCAGTAAACAGAGCGCAGAGCTGCTGAAACAACCAAAGAGCGAGACGCATGCAAAGGCAGCAACGCGTCGGGTCCCTGATATTTATATATATTTGTTGAAATAAATTGACTAAACAGATCTGTTAACTTCTTTTGATTGAAAGAATTTATTAATTGTTTTTTTCTCAAGTTCAAACAATGAACTGAATACTTGTCGCTGGAACCATTATCGACATCTTTCAACGTAGTTTCTTAGTATGTTATGTTAATTGCTGCTCGGGCTTGTTCATTTAATATTAACAGTTAAGCAACTGCTGCATCATCTACATTTTGTTTAACTCTGC
Source organism: Cacoxenus indagator (assembly GCA_035041755.1). Taxonomy (NCBI): domain Eukaryota; kingdom Metazoa; phylum Arthropoda; class Insecta; order Diptera; family Drosophilidae; genus Cacoxenus; species Cacoxenus indagator. The sequence goes on along the minus strand of JAWNKX010000197.1, from coordinate 663,992 downwards.
GTATGTTTACAGCAGCAGTTAATGTTGCAGTAGCTAACTACTAACATAAACACATGTTACATAATCTTCAAATCGAAATTCAATGTGCTGAAGTTTATTCCAGTCCAATGAGATCCAACATAAGCAAACATAAGCTACACAGATGTGTTAGTAATACTTACTTGTGTTTTGAATTTAGTTCTAGGTTCTAGTTCTAGCCAAGTAAGACTTCATTAAACCCTACTAACTACGACTTACACAGTCTGCTTTTTGAGGGGCGAGTTGTAGAGTGTATTAAATATGTGCTCTCATAACTCGCATGCAAATAACATTTTCTTCGAGTTACAAAGACTAAATAATTCTATTTGCCGCATATTTAGTGGTTCAGCGGAATGCAATGATTTGCTGTTGATTTCGACGTCACGAGGCATGAGTTATCGAGAGACTACTGTATTAAAAAAAAAAAAATAATTGTAATTGTATCTAAGTCGCCAAGGAGTTTGCACCCGAACGAACGCACAAACGGTCGTTACATAGTGAGAAATATCAAAAATTTACTCCAATTCCACACTAAACAACAACTTCAATGACTTGACAATGTGTATCATATGTGCAAGTGTGTGTGTGTGTGTGTGTGTGTGTGCCACGCCTACATGGCTGTAACAATGAACTTGCAGCATTTCAGCCACACACGCGTTCTTTTGTGCTGCAACACAACAAAGCAAAAACCAGGCGTCTTTTTCTTTTATACTCTCATATTTGCTTCTTTGCATTCCTTCTCGTTTCTTTATGCAGTCAATCTTGCTTTCAAGCGCCTAGTTTCTTTCAGACTTGTTCTCGGTTTCGGTTTTGGTTTCGGTTTCGGTTTCGGTTTCGGTTACTCTACAGCCTTGCAACCGACATCCACCGCAACTACAACATCTTCACTAGCTCATACAAACTTGGTCCACCCGTTCCTTTCATGCTTTTCTTTCTTTTTTTTTTGCTTTTTTTTTGTTGTACGCAAAGAAATCAAGTTTAGAAATTTTCGCAGTTGAGAAATTATATATGAAGTGGCTGGCACTGTTAGCCTCAGTCAAGTTTAACCAAGCTGAGTCGCGGAGAGTTGATATGCTTCGTACATGTCTTCCACGACGTCATGTCCTCGACACTAGATGCAACATCAACAACAACGAAACAGGCGGCTTTGTCGACTAAAACTTGACTGAGGGAAATGCGGTGCTGCATCTGTGTGTGTGTGTGTGTGTGTGTGTGTGTGTCTTTTCTAAGCTCAACGATTGAATATGAAAAGCGGAAGCGAAAAAAGTAGCTGCAGCAAATGAAAAAAAAAGGAAAAGAAAAAAGGAACTAGAAAAAATTTCCGCACAATAAGTGTGTGTGTGTGTGTGTGTGTGTTTGTGTATGGGTGTGTGTTTGTGTATGTGTGTGTGTGTGTGTGTGTGTAGGCAACAATGGTTTTGAAGGTGTTTTGTGGGAATAATAGTAAAATGAGTGCTGAATGAGTGAGTTGAGTGAAGTGCATAATTGAAACGATGAGCATCAGCGACAACGACAATGAACAAGAAGACGAAAACGAAAACGAAAACGAAGACGAAGGATGCAGAAGTACGAGTATCATTGTTCTCAGGAAAATGCAGAAATGCGAATGCAAATTAATAGCGAAATAATGAAATTAAAAACGCGGATTTGAATGACTCTCGAGCAGCAAATATAATAGAAAACAATGAGCATGCAAGGCTATGAGGTTGCACGAAAGCATCAAGCTCCCTTGACACTGCGTCTGCGGCTTAATTTGCATTTCGATGAGCAGCCAACGAAAACATTTGCCCTTTGTTTGTGCCATTGGGAAAATTTCTTGTTTGGCAAGTTTATATTTACAAATGCAAATAACGCCGACTTAAGCCGTTCGCCCATAAGTAGGCAGCATATTTGTTTTTACTTCCGTTTATTCATTTTTTTTGTTATTTTTTTTTCGCTTCATTTCCACTTGAAGAAATTGCAAAGACGCTTTCGAGCATTTTGCCGTGAGCCAAAAGCTTTACGCTTTTAAGCGCATTACTTATAATTTAACAGCTCCGCATCGTTTCGGCAATTCAACGGAAAATATGACGACAGATCAGGGATAAGCCGATTTGGGTGTTTATTTGTTTATTTGTTAACAAATGCAACAAAACAAAATAAAGCAAAACAAAGCAAAAATATTCATCAAATAGACAACAAGCCTTAGCATAATGTAAACCTAATTCTTCGAAGCTCTGACGCTATAAACCTTTCAAAATAAACTTGTTGTCCTGTTTTTGTTACCTGCAACTGTGTGAGTGTAGTCCATTTCAAAGGGACAGAATGATGTTTTGTATTTTTAACCTATTTAATAATTGATTTATTTTTTTATTTTTTTTTTTCTATTATTATTATTTATTTATTATATTATTATATTTCTTTGAGAGTCCAGAAATTTATTGGGACTATTTATTATTAACTATATTCATTTTCCACATCTTTCAAACGAAAGACAGACTCCAGATTGAAAAAACTCTGAGAGTTCGATGCAAAGATCGTAGACAGAGTTACCCAAGACATTGTGCCTCGTTGATTGAAGTAATACTTGAAAAGTATTGTCTTTTTACGAAATGACAATTACTAATTCGTTTTCAGAGCTTTCCGTAAGCCCTTTTAAAAGCCACACACTACGTCATGACATTTTCTTGAATCCATAAATATGATATACAGTCGCACTTCCCTATAGTGAACTTATATGCAATGAAGCTCTTTCTATTAGGAATTGATTTGAAGTACGCAGCTTTTCGGCTCTACTCTAAGTGCATTTCTATTTAACTATAACAAATTTCCATACAGTGAATTTTTTCTACAATGAACAAATTTTGTAGCCGGAATTTTAGCCCTCATGCGTTCTGGTCTCCACATAACCAATTGTTTTCTTAAATTTCCTGTTACGCATTGCAATAATACTGTGTAGCGTTCAAAAAAAACTAAAACACATTTAGTGAAGCAACAAGATTTGAAAATAACAGCAAAAAAAAAATGAAAGAAGTATCCTCACTAACAATTTTGCCAGTTGCCTGTGTTCAGTGAACAGCGAGAAAATGTCGCAGCGAAGTAGCCTCTTCGCCTAAAAAAAAGTTGTTTGTAGTTAATAAAGTTGTAGAAACAATAAAAAATATATATATATATTGCTAAGAATGAGTAACGAAAGTTTTGCCCCACCAATTAACTTAGTTCGAAACTTTGTGGAGATGAGGAGCAACGTACCGACTAATGTCTTTGAATCATTAATAAAATAATAAGAAAAAATAGAAAAGTGTAATTTGAAGTAATATTATTGATTATTATATAAAATTTTTAACATCAGCATTTCTGCATGCACATTTTAAAGTATTTCAATGTTGTAACTCTCCATGCTACGTAAAGGCACACTTAGTCATTTCACTATACCAGCAGCACTCACTTCGAATCTGGTTTGCTCAACCGGCTCACTCATTGCTACGCAGAAACTTTGAAGTGTTCTCGAGCACTGTCCGAATTGGTCTAACACATAGACTGGTCAGTGCAGTTAGCATGGTACAAATTTAAATCAATACTAAACCTAGTGTAAGAACAATAATCACATTGGCGTATCTACGAGTATATTTTTGTATTTGCACGCGATTTTGACGATGGTTGATTGTATGCGAGCGTGATGATATGCAAAATTTTACTCTACTGAAACCAAATAATTTACTTATTAAAAATTTAAAAACTATAAATTTCTGCTTTTCCGAAAGTTCTTTGGCGTTTCCGTACACATTGTTACCTGGCAACTTGCTCGTCTGGTAGACAGACAATGATCAATACACATATGTTTCCGAACGATTTCATCGCAATAAAATGAATAAGTTAAAACCCTTTAAAAATAACAATTGGTTCAGTCAGAGAGTTCAATACCTCTGTCGTAAGATTCTTATTGGGGTTTAACATATAGTGATTATTACTGAGAATGGATGAGCTCAGACGTTAATAACACTTATAATAATATTATAGTTTCATCTTAGCAATCAGTTGTAGAGAAGTGGTAGAGAAGATATGTAGTTGATTCAGACACTTCATGGGATGGAGTCCTTGTTTGACACCATGCTCGATGACACGCTCTGCTTGTGAGCGCATATGGTAAGATGTCGGGAGAGACTTTAAACAGTTTATTATTATTATTATTATTTTTTTTTTTTGCAAAACATTTTTCTCGTTGCATTCAATTAAGTTAAATGACACACAAGCACCAAGCTCATCGAGTGCAGATGGTTAACGATGGTCTTGAAAGTTCTGTGCAGCTTTTCGGCCCAGTCTGGTGTCTTAATTCCTATATGTTTTGAGTTAAATTTTTTTCGAAATTATAAGCTTATAAGTGCTTAGCAAAATTGATATATTAGGTGATATATAAAGTATACGCGTTTTTTTATAACTACATGCTGCTGGTACCCATATATTGCGCAATACTAATACGATTGTGTCAAACGAAAACGGTGACATTTCAGGCTACATTTTTTGTACAGATAGCTGCGTAATTCGTTGCTTGTGTTAAAAGTTATACCGATTTGAAAATGCGTGAAATATTTGAAGAAATAGGCTGTGATAGTTATATTACTATAAAAAAAGGTAAAACCGCTGCAAAAACATACCGAACAATTTGTGCGGTTTAGGCTGTGAATGCTGTGCGTGAAAACTGGATTCGGAAGTGGTTTACTAAATTCCGTTGCAGAATTTTCAATGTCAACCATGCACCGCGTTCTGGTCGGCCAGTCACTGAAAAAGGCGATTAAACGGTTAATTCGCGCTCTATTGCTTACAACTGGGCCGCATGAAAAGCGAACAGAATAGGCTAACGAAAATTTTTGTTTAGAAATTACTATAAAAAAAACCGAGGATACTTTTATATGAATTTAGAACCAATTTGTTAAGCTATCTTCTTAGATTCTTGAACACAGTGAAAGGCGAAGCAGAGCAGATTTTCTACTGAAATTTCCATTTCAAGTGTTTGACAATTGTTTAGAAAATGTATCTAAAATTTAGAAAATTGCGGCTATAAATAACAGAAGTATAACGGGAGTTTATTATTACACAAGCCATTGCTTTTATGGCTTTAATCAATTCAACAGCGGCTTTTCACCTTTGCTTCTGCAATACTTAGCTACTACACTTTGCGAGTGCCTCATGCTCTGCTTGAGCGGAAGTTGTCCCCTGCTTTAGCTTTAATTGCCGCTCGCCATGCATGCATCAAATTATACAACAAATCTATGGAGACATTCAAATGCAATTTGCACCTGGAATACTCTAATTACACGTAGACGTGCATATACGTGTTAGTTTGACAAAAATGGCTAACGCAGAAACAATGGCACCTAAACGTTCTAATGTAGCTGCTAGCTTCGTCTATTATATTATACTCGTAGAACGAGCTTCAGTGTGCCTTGCACGAGATACGCCAACAGTGGCATTGTGTGTCTTACATGTCAGTGAAAGTCTTTCTAATTAGCAACAATCCTTTTTATAGACGAATCGAGATTTTTGTGCTCCTTCTAAGAAGCTAAAGATGCCTCTTTAGCAGCTTCAAGCAGCTTGTCATTCAGGCAACGGCGTCACAACACAATGCAGCACAACACAATGCAACAAAGTGCAATATTGTGGCATGTGAAGCAGGCTGACTAGTTGGGCTTGTGACTAACGGGCAACGGAGAAACCGAGAAAATCATTAGCGAATGACGGTGTCGCCAGTTTTGCTGTCACAATGCAATTGCTATATGTATACTTGTGACTTTTCCATGTTTTCTTTTCTTTCCACTTTCCACTTTCCTATTCATTTTGTTCCTTGACGCGCGCTGCCCTACAACCAGCACATTTGCTACTTAGCACATTCAAGCACATTCAAACAAAGATTGGCATCTAAAGTTGTTGTTGCTGTTGTCGTTGTCGTTGCCGTTATTATTTCTAATACCTGTTTAACAACAGTGGCAAATCATTAACGTTGATGGCAGCCATGAGTGAGAATGTAGGTAACGATAGCAAGCGACAACGGAAATGTTAGCTCACTTTTCTTCTGTTGCTTCTCGGCTGTTGTAATTTGAGTGGCACGTATACGATGCCCACTGCAGTCGCGCTAAAATGGAAAACTGTTGAGCTCAACTCTAAGTTGAAAGAATTCTTGCAACAACAAAGAATGAACGCCTTTCTTGCAATACGATTTATTTTATTATTATTATTTTTTTTTTTTGATATGAAAACTTCTTTATGAGCGTTGCTACGTTTTTGTGTAGAAGCAAAAGGCGCGCAAAGGATTGAGCCTCCTAAACGTGTATATTTAAAAACCTTACGTATCATCAGTGGGTGCACCCTGGTACGTGAAGAATTCCAAATTGCACAGAGACTTAGCAGTGGAATATGTGAAGTACGTCATTGCCTCATTTACTATATATATGCAGGTACAATAACCGGCTGCGGTCACATAGTAACCATCGCACCAGAGACGTGGTCAATACAAGATGCGTCACACGCTTAAATAGAAAATACTATGGAAGGCTACTCGACTGGAGCACAAAGTGCATTGTACGGCATTATTTAGTAGTACTGCATAAAGCTTCAATACACAATAATAATATTTGTAAAATTTGTGATTTTCAAATTAGTTTAACTAGCAGATACCCAGCGCATTGCTGCCTCTGCATGCCATGCTGTTGTCCACGCCGAGATTCTCGTTGTTCTTCTGTTCTGTTCAAGTGCTCTCGGATTCAACATATTAAACCGTTTTGTGAGTTACACTTTTTTTATTTTTCTTTGACAGGGTTTCGCTTTCGAATTTGACAGACTTTTCGAAGGCAAACTGATAAGGTAATACTGATTTTTTCCCCCGACTTTCGCAGTATACTAACTCACAGAAATTCACAGGATTACTGAACAGGCTATTCTACAGTTTCTCTGAAAATTTCATCAAAATCGGTGGAGCAGTTTAGACGTCTATAGCGGACACACATACAGACATACATCGAATTTTATATATATATAGAAAATTTATTTTCATTCTTTGCTCTAACGTGTTGTTTCACGATACATCTTCTTATCCTCAAGTGTGTAGACGGCAATTATTGAGACTCCAAGTGGAGTGGCGTTGTCATCGTTGTTGTCGTCAGCGTTCCTATACTTGTTATTGTCGCTATTGTCGACGCGCTGCGAATCGGATTCGATAAAATTGCAAGTGAGAAAATGAAATTGTTGAGTTGAGTTGTCAACGCATTTGTTGAGTTTGTGTTTTGCCGTTGTTTCGTGTAATCGTTATGCTCATTCTAATTGTTATTGTAGCCGTTCATTCTCGTATGCGATAAGGATGAACTTTTCAACAACACGAGTAATCGAGTTGCATAAGAAAATCACAACGAGCTCAACCTAAAACAAGCCGAACAAACGAATTCCAAGACAAACCTAAATCTGAACTTGAGCTCGAACGCAAATTTAGCGCAATTCCCAAACGGGGCGTGCGACCAAGTTCACCATAACAATCGCCGCAGGTGTAAAAGTACTTCGAAAACGGCGGGCATAACACGTTTCTCAGTGCTGCGTGGCACTGAGTTGAGTCAGGCCAAGTTGTACTAAGAGCAACAATTCAACCATTTTAACTTTGCTCGTTAACATTAATTTCGACGTCAGCTGCCGCAGACCTCACCATTCGGAGGCGCCATTCTGACGCGTCTTGGCACCTGCACTAGCGGAAGTTGTTAGCGCCATGCTTCTAGTTGCAATTGTACCTTTTTTATGATTTTTTTTCCTTTTTTTCCCTTCATTCATTTTTTTAATTTATTTCTTTTTTTTTGTATTTTTTATGTAAACGAACTTTTCACCCGTTATAATTTGGACGCGCTTGCTGATAAGGCGCACTCAAGCTCACATTCGGCGCAGTTGACGCCATCTTTGTGCACACCGAACCACACCAAACGAAACGAAACGAAATGAATGAAAGCAAAAGCAACAAAATTAAATAAAATTTAGGTGGAAAAAAAAGTGTTGGCGTTAACATCTGTCGTTGTGCGTTGTGTTGTCCACCCGCACGTCGGTCCATGTCGTCGTTGCCGGATGTCGTTGAAATGCTTACGGATGTTGTGCGAGCAAAACAGGAATCGGAAATACCGGAAGTCAGGCCGCACTTACCTGCCTGGGGCTGAGACACTACAAGTTACGCCAATACAAACTAAATTGGCTTATGTCTCAATGCAATACACAACGACAAACGGCAACTTTGTCCAGGCTCCTGCGTCATCATCGTGTTGGCAGACGGTCTATTAATTTTTTTGGCTCATTTCAATATCGCAGATGCTAGTAGGGGCGCACCTTTAATCTTTTGTAGTATGCCACCTGCTTTAACATTATTTATTTTGTATTTATAAATTTTATGTAATTTCCTTTTTTTGGGTTTGGATTTGCTCAACACAAACTATGGCTTAATAAAATCGAAAGAGTTTGATTTGATTTTTGTACTAAACTAAAGGATCACCGCTTCAACTCTGCTTCAACTCCATCGCTCTATCAACTGTCATCTTCTACTTTTGCGCCTCAGCTCTCCTATCCACTCACGGCACGTGGCACAACAAAATCAAATGCTTAAAGCCTCAACACATTTGCCACATACACATTTCTAGCCAACGCATTGTTCCTATATACAGATTATGATTATGATTATGATTATGATTATGCTTCGCCTCGTTTAGTTTAAATTTGTGCAACTTCAAAAATTAGCATATGCTATCATCACATGCTGTCCACGACTGCGCTCTCCCCGATCAGCCGATCAGCAGTGACTCGGCAGAATAAAATGCAATTATGATGAAAATCTAAAACTGAAATCCGCATTACGAGATGAAAACAAGCGCCGAACTGAGCATGTTTGGGGCGTAGTCGCTGACTCAAACAGCAGTAAAGGATATGCAATAATGCCCTGAAGTAATGGACAGCAAACTGTATATAAAGTATACATTAGCTGTATATATTTTTTATATATATATATTTTTTTTCCCAAAAGAAGAGTACAATGTCTATTATAAAATAAAAAAGGACTCTTGTACAAATTATTATTGATAAATGGGTGAATTTTAACTTTTCAAATCAGTTTGTGAAAGTAGTGTTGTTACTGGAATTTAAAAATAAATAAAACAATTAATTAACAATGCATAACTAATATAATGAAGTAATGTGTGTCATGTGAGGTCCGCTGGTCTCACAATGTTTAGCCTTCGTTTCCGAGTTACCACTTCTACTGGCAATGTATTCACACCACCGTTCGAATGCTGGCTAAGTTTGGTCTGATGTTTTCGGCTTAGTTTGACTTTTTCCTCATCTACTGTGGTACCTCGTAGGTCTCTTTGAAGTTCCATTCTAGTAATATATCATGGGGCTTTTGTGATGATAATCTTTATATTTGATTTGTTTGCAACTCCCCATATTTCGGCTCCATATGTCCAAATTGGTTTAATAATAGTCTTATAGATTGTGCGCTTGTTTTCAAGTGAAATGTTTGAGTTTGGATTGAGCAGCCAGCACAGTTGTCCTGCTTTCGTTTTGATTTAGACACGCTTTATTTTTTGTATATGATGTTTCCAGTTTACAGTTTGCTGTCAATATATAATCCTAAGTACTTAGCTGCCTTTTGAATAGTTACTTCGTCTCCGTCAATATTTATATGGATTGGTGTATATCTAGTCTTAGTAGTGCGTTGTATATAAGCCATTATAAGTAAATCGCGCTAATTGCTTAAGCTTTATTCGCGGCAGTACAAACTCATCCAGCCTCTGAGGAAGCGCACCGCGCACCCCAAGCGGCACATACATCACAGCTGAAGAGCAGACTTTGTGCCACAATTTAGCACAATGTTGTTGTTGCTTTAAAGACAAATGGCGCTCTATATTAATCATTGTGCACACAAGCCCAAGCTCAATACTTTTGTAGGTTGTTAAACATTTTAATTTTAACTTAAAATAATAGCCGTTTTCATCCACCACTAATTTGCGTTTGCGAATTTTTTTTTAACTTTGGCATAAGCCCGGAAAAAAACAAGAACAAGAAAACACTGTCTGTCTCTAAATCTATGTATGTTCATGTAACTGTATCTATATCTGTATTTGTTTCTGAGTCCTTGCAGGTTTTAGTCTGTGGGCGTAATTTATGATCACTCTGCGGTTTACAGAAAACAATTCAAAATGATTTCACTTCACTTCGCTTTGCTTTGCCAAGCCTTGCTTTGTTTTTGTGGTTGGCTTTCGTTTGGTTTCGTTTGGTTTCGTTTGGTTTGACCTTTGTCTCTTGCTTGTTGAGGCATTAAACAATTTTGCTCCGGTATCCTTTATCATCGTCATTATTATTGTTATTTGTGTTGTTTGTTGTCTTCATCAAAAATACGACTTTGTGAACAAATTTGCATTGCTACATCAACGGATCTCACTGCATTAAACTTCGCTTGTCTAGCTGCGGTCTATGCTGGTCTACACATGCGGTCAAGCATTGCTGTGATGATGTATAATATTTATATCAGTGAAAGTAATTTCATAGTACCGCTATATTCTATAGTATACCACTCATATTGGCTTGCAGCGTGTCTAATTCTAAGCAACATTACAGTTGGCATATGAGTGGTACGAATCACAGCTGTCTGTCGTCAATATGTTATCTGTTTAGTTGAGTCCACGTTTTGAATAGGATTACTCGTTGTTTACATGCTGAGGTACAGCATAACAAATTAAGGCAAACGACAATGGGCAATCAAATGTCGAATGCAATCGCTCGACATTATAGCACAACGCAGCCAAGCTACTCCATTGCGTCATGTCACGGCACGGCACAGCACGGCACAGCACGGCACACATTGGAACACATTAGATAATGAGGCGTCAAGACAAGCAGTAAAACGTAATTGAGCGATTAATTGCAATTTGCACAAATGCCTGAACGCGAACAAGCGCCCGCATCCATCATCGCGCAAAGCATCCGCAAATGCGTTAGCACCGATTGTTGGCCATGCTCGGCACGGGGCAGGCAACAACTAACAACACATCGACAGGGACAAGTAGTTTGTAGTTGTTTGTAGGCATTTGGCTGGTGGAAGTAGTCCTTAGGCTAAGGTTATTGCTGCCAAGCGTTGCGGTTAGGTTCGCTGTCACTTATTGTAATCTCCTTACCTCAGCTATGGAAGAAGGAACGAGCGCTCATTTGCACTCGCAGATGTTGCCGTATTTGGTGATGTTGTTGTTATTATTATTTTTGTTGTCGGCCACCCAAAAGCCGCCATAATTAAGTGGCATTTGAGTACAGTGGTGCCTTGCTCGCTTGTCGAATGCCAAGGCAGGCCAAGTCGTGATGGATACGTGATGGATTTATTGCCATGTCGCTTCAAAAATGGTCTTCGTTCTCATCCTTGGCGAAGAGCGCGGTTTATTTTTTCTTTATTCTTAGTTGTTGTTTTTTTTCTTTTTTTTTTTTTCTTTTAAGTCTTATTAAGACTTTTATTTTTTATCGTTTCGTTTCTAATGTCGTTCGACGATTATGATAAACGAGCAACGTCAGGCAGCCTAGCCTATCCGAGCACTCTGCGGTTCGTGGTTACAGCGGCTTCAATTGCGGATTCAACTTCAATTCCAGCTTCGCCAGTGTAATTAACAACGACACTGCTATGCATATTGACGGCGTATTCAGCCGCGATAGCACACCAACATTATGAGGCTAAACATCATCAGCATCGTCAACATCATCATTACCAGTACCAATACCATTACCGTTACCGTTACCATCGCATGAGTGTCAGCATGTTTTGAATTTTGATGTTGAAATAAATCTGCAAAGTAGAGCGCTGAGTGTTGATCAGCATGACGACGTCCAGCCGTGTTTGCATGTTGGCCTGGCCCGGCCAAGGGGCAACGAAGTGACTGCCAAACTTAAAGCTCTCTGCCCAAGGCTGGAATAATTAGCACTCATTAAAAGTCTGCAAATATTTACCTTTTTGCCGCACTCACTTTAACTTTTCAACACACACACACACACACACACACACACACACAGGCACATCACACTCATTCATTTAGATTTGTAGTTGCAGCAGCAGAAAATGCTCAGCCTTCAGTTTTACGGCCTTCGTAGGTAGGCACGAGTCGTACCGTACGTAGGCGCTGCGGCGTGTCGCAGCATTTTGATGGCGTCAGACAAACTTTTTCATCGCATCCGCTTCAAAGTGCGGCTCAAATGTACAACCGTATGCCATGAATTATTCGAAGCGACGTTTTGCTCACAAAAATGGAAGAAGAAGAGCGAAAAAACATCCACACCTTTTGCCGCACTTTCACATGGAAACCGTTAACTTGGCGTGTTTGAAGGCAAGCCATTTCGCCTTTGAAAGTAGCGTTTGTGTTTAGCGGCATTCCATGTGCCAGCGAGGGTGGTTTAATAACTTGAACGCTAAGCTGTTGCTTGTTGGACTTGTTGGAGATGCAAAAGGAACGCTTTCAGACACGAATTTTTGGTTTTTGCTTTGTGCAGTAATCGAAGCGCATTTGGGCATTGCACACAAATAAGCACACACACACACACACACACACACACACTTGCACGGTCAATGCCCAGTGTCCAATAGATGTTGGTCGTACCATATTCTGCCAGCGTTGAAGAGTATTTAGCTTAAGCCGAGGCTAAGCTGCTGGCGCAGTGACAGTCAAAGTCGCTTTGTGCTTTGTTTTCAGGTTCCCAATCTATTCACAAAAGATTCTCTGGTTATTGTTGTTCTTATTGTTGTTGTTGTTGTTGTTGTTGTTATTGCTGTGTCTGTTCTCGTTGTGAGGACAAATAGAACTCATTGGTCGAACAAATTTAATTGAAAGATACATCCACATTATGTGCACGATAAGCTTTTGCGATTATTGGGGTCATACGAATCGATAGACTCGCCCCGATTCGCCTAACCAGGAATCGATGCCGGTGTAGAGCAACGCAAGCCAAAACTGATAACGTTGACAACATCCGCACAAAAGCAACAACAGACAAAAACGGCAAATAATAAAGCGCAGCAATAGGGAACCAAGTTCGAAAGTTGCCGTTGCCGTTGCCGTTGCCGTTGCCGTTGCCGTTGCCGAAAACGAAACGAAAAAGTTGCCTTGCTGTGTACGAGTGCATGCCAAGCAACACAAAATTGAATTCAATTCAATTCGAGTGCATTCTTAAACGTGAAACTGATTTCTGAATCTGAATCTGAATCTGAATCGGAATCGATATCTGAAGCGATAGCTGAATCGAAAGCCGTTGCTATTGCAAGCTGAGAATTGTTGTGTGAGGCAGAAAATTTGAAGAACCGAAGAAAGTTCAGCAGCAAAATTAATTGTAACTTTTCTGCATGACTTTTCTCATTTGCCAACTCTACCCACTTCTCGCTCTTCTCATTACAGTTTGTGCTGCTGGACCACATGAGAAGCGTTTGCTGCACGCGCTGCTCGACAACTACAACAGCCTCGAAAGGCCCGTGGTCAACGAATCCGATCCACTGCAACTGAGCTTCGGACTGACGCTCATGCAGATCATCGATGTGGTAAGTTGCGATGGCATATAGTACGAGAACAATAGTTACTTCTTACCAATTCAAAAGTGTTGACACATGAATGATGTTGCTTGGATGTATTACACTCAATCATAATTTATATGGTAATATTTATGATCTCCCCCTAAGAAGGAAACAATAGCCTTCACAGTCATTGCCTCAGCGGCGCTTCAAAAGCATCACCTTAGTCGAAGCTTTATTTTTGTTTTACAAGTCATTATTTATAATACGACAAATGTGTTACTCCCTTTACTGCGATAAATGTTATCCTTATTTATGAAAAAAACAAACAAAGGTAATATTATATAGGATATAGAATGAAAATATAAGCATATTGTAAAAGGCTAGATTAAAAGATTGATAAGAGCATAAGTAGATAGAAAAATAGTTAGTTAGTCAGAGAGAAGAACAGGTACATAGGTACATATATATATATATAAACATAGATACATAGATATTTAGTTATTGTATATATAAACACATACATAGTTAAATACATATTCCTATATAAAGAGATATTAGGTGTACAAATAAGTTTAGGGGTTTTTTTTTAGTGACTGAATCTTTTTTCGGAGAAATGGTTATGATGTAATGATTGATAGATGTAGATATATAGATAGATAGATATATAGACACAAAGACAGATAGATAGACAAACTAATAGATCCGTTAATTAATCGGTAGATAGATAAATTAATAGATCGATTAATTGACAGGTCGACAGATAGGTGGATAGACAGATATATAGATAGACAGATAAATTAATAGATCGATTAATTGATAAGTAGATAGATAGGTAAAGAAATAAATTAATAGATCCGTTAATTGATAGGTAGACAGATAGATAATTAGATGATAGATAGATTGATAGATAGATAAATTACCAGGTCGATTAATTGATAGGTCGATAGATTGATTGATTAAGATGTAGATAGTAGACGGATAGATAGGTAGATAGACAGATATATAGGTATAAATATATATAGATATATAGATAGATGGGTAGATGTATAACTAGATCGATTAATTTATAGGTAGATAGATAAACATATAGATAGAAACTGAAATAACCTATTTTGGAATTTGCTTTTTTCCTGAGCTGAAACTTGAACAAATTGTACCTAGAATTATTGAATATCATAGCCTCCTTACAAATCCATCTGTCTCAGTGTTGAACTGTATGTTTAGTGAGCATTCCTTAAAGGTAAGACATACAAATATTATAATAGCATTGTATGCTCAAAGTGCGAGGGGACCAGAAGCGTGTTATCTAATTAAATCTAATCTATGTTGATTTAAATCGATTCGTGCTCATTTGACAATTTCGTAGAATCATAGTGAAAACGTTGAGAACAATGAAAAAGCGGGGAGCAATAGCAGCAACAATCAGAGCATAGTTCGAATTCTAGCGTTTTGTATTGTGTGTGGGAGCACAGATAACTGTATGTGACTGCGTCTATGTGTGCATGCTAATTACGTAATTGTTTGAATAACATCGATTGCTAGTTAGTACAATGCATACACAACAACAATAGCATAATACAATGTAAACAATAAATTATATTAACTTATTCTAGGAGTATGGCGCAGTAATGCGCTTGTTATGCGCGTGTTATGCGTTTCGTGCGCCAGTCTTACTGCAGTCTAAAATGTAAAACAAAACAAAACAAAAAACCAGAAGGTACAAATCTTAGCTGGTTAGCTCTTATGGATACGAAGATCATACAGCGCTAGCAAATGCACGAACGATTTTATTATATAAGAAATACGAGTATATACTTTGGGAGACGCTGCTATTCACTTCACTTTGCCACAAACTTCATGACAAAGTTATTCGGATATTAACTGCATGAGGAGCATAAAAAACCTGATAGGGGTAGACTACGCTTTCTCCCATGCGCACTGTACACCATTGAAAACTTTGCTCTTGCGATTCGCATTATCTTCTTTAATTTCTTTAGTCGCCGTTGCTAGACGCCGCTCCATGCAGCAAGCTGCCTGCCTAACACTGCCTACTTAACTGCGCCACCATAAAAGAGAAATTTCTGTCTCATATTTTTTCATTGTCCATATTTTTTTAAGTTTTTTTTTTCTTGCTGTGCACTTTATTTTCTGTGAAATGCGAAACTGTGTTCGTCTATCCGCTTACGCGCGTCCTTGTGCTTTTTTACACTCACTCGTTAAATGGCGCAGCTAATGAGCAATAAAAATAACGCTTGCTGCACACTTTACTAGCAGAAATGTTAACCGCCGCCCTGAGCCGTAGCAACGCACCAAGCCGCAAGCCCCAAGCACACAAAGCAACAGCAACAGAGTTCGCTTGCTGCGCCAACTAACAATTGTGAGGATCCAAAGTTTTACATGAAGTTTCACTTGAGCTGCACCAGTACGCTAGCACTGCAAAATAAAATATATATAAAATATAAAGAAAAAAAATATTAAAATAAAAACGAAAAAAAAAAATCGAAGCCAAGGTTACAACTTCAATGCGAGTATATGAAAAATGCATAAAACCTTTTAGTTTTACGAGTGCAACAACTTGCAATCGAACTCAGCGCCAAAAGGATTTCACCTGCTCGAAGACGAACCGAACCGGCCACAAATTTCATGTTGTCAGCGCACAATAGCAGCGCGTATGTAACAGCGTAACGTCATAAATATTGTGCTGACAACGCACATGGTACATTGAAAATGTCGACTGCGGCTAGAAGAAGAGCGGCGAACACGAAGTGAGCAAACAAATAAACAAACAAGCAAACAAACAAACAAGCGACATCCATAATCGTTGCGAGTATTGTTTTGTCAGATGGAGTGTCAACAGTTGAGAACGTCAGATTCACGCAATGCACGACATGGTCGACAAACCAAGTACACATAACCACATACAATATAAACAGTCAACACTATGTGTGCGTGTGTGCGTGTGTGTGTGTGTGTTTGCGTTAATATATTTTATCAACAGCAAATGTGAAATTTAGATGTGAACGAACAGCAGCAGCATTGCCAGTTTGCTGTAATTGCCAATTAAGCACGCTGCAAAATGGATAATTGATGCGCAAATTTTGCTGCTCTCGACTGGCATACGGTCGAGGACGCAGCTTAAGTTTTTCAATGAGCACAGTAGCGTATTCAAATATTTTGGGGCACGTTTGATTTGCAGCGATTGGTAAAAGCAGCACAGTGAACGCACAGCAAATAGCAGCCCGTGTAGGGCATAGCAACAAGCAACAATTATGACAAAATAATTTTTGTTTTATTTTTTTTATGTCTTTTTATTTATTATCATTATTTATTTTCAACAATAATAACAAATGCGCTGAGCACGATGATATAGTAAAGGACATAGTAAAGAAAGCTGTTAACGTCTTGACGCAATAACGAGCGCCATAAAAGCCAAGCAATCACACACATGCACAGATGCTTCATTTTCGTGTACAGGTGTGCTGACTAGAAATGTTATATGACACCAGAAACAACAACAACAACTAAAGTGAAAAAAAAACTAACTCAACAGCATAAAGAATTCGATGCCTGCGCGCAACAAGCCATGTAACAAAATTGTGTCCTGGCGAGCAAAAACCGAAGACGCCAGCAGCTGACTAAGACTAAATTGTAGCAAAAAAATATGCGCTGTCAGCTCAAGAAGTGTGTACCATGCACACAACGCACGCACAGTTTATGTAGCAGCGGCAATGGCCGTGAGTCAACACCACGCCCATAACACACACACACACACACACACATAGATAGTACAACAACTGCGAATTACCAAACTACTCATACACAATAATTGCCACGCTATAATTTACAGTTCAGCTCTCTAACAACTAACACACTCCTCACTCCACACTCCACACTCCTCACTCCCACTAACACTCAACACTCAACACTGACACTCCAGCATTTAGAGTTCGCTTCGCTTCGCTGGGGTACGGTTCGGTTCGGTTTGGTTGGGTTTTGTTTGGTTTGGTTTCACTTATTGCATTGCATTGCATAGCATTGCATGCACATACATGCTCATCCATAGACACACATTCATCCAGAACCAGATCCAGATGTGAATCTATGCCCGAGCCTGGTGCTCATCTGCGACTTGGTCGCCGCAGACAGCCGCAGTGAAAAGTGGCGAATGTAAAAAGCGTAAGTGTCACTTATCATGTGATTTATGTTTGTAATTTAGTTGAAGTTGCACAAAAAGCCGCAACACAGCAGCAACCGCAGTCACTCGAGAATGGGATGCGATGCGATGCGATGCGAAACGTTTTAAATGTGTTGGGATAAGGTTGAGTGGGTGGTTTTGGGTTGTTCGCATGACGGTCAATATAAATAAGTTGCATGCATGTGTGGGTGAAGAAATAAAAATCTAGCCAAATGTGGCAGTTACAAATGCAATAACAACAACAATAATAACAACAATAACAGCAACAACAACAGCTCCCAAGGCGTGCATTACTGTCAAACACAGAGCAGAGAAGCGCAAAGTAGCACAGCGCAGCGCAATTCAAACGCTTCCGGTTCCACTCTCACAACAATTCCATTCCCATCAAAATCTGGCAATGCCTTGTTCAATGCTACGAGTACTTTTCTAATCGATTATTCTCGTCCACTTGCACTTCACAATTGGCGCCGCTTAGTTTTAACCCATTGAGTATTGGGATTTAAAGCAAACATTTTCACGACTACAGCAATCCCAACTCAATCCAATCCAAGCCGAGCCAAGCCAATCCAAGCCAACCCAACCCAACCCAATTGAACCAGAGCCTCACTAGCCGGGCCAAGCAAGAGCACTGAAACTCTTAACGCTGAAATTGGTAATCAAAGCGCATTTCAGTGAATTTGAGCAAAATTCTAATTAAACGAAAATTGACTTAAATTAACTGCAGTGCAATGTTTTCAACGTTTTCGTATGCACAAAGAACGCCAAGAACGCTGTGGTGGCTGGAGATTACGTAAAGAATGACAACGTTGGTGCATAAGAAGTGGAACAGCTGAAGGTAAAAACGCTTAAACTTTTCGTGAGCCATCATCGATTTCAATCTGATGCCTTTTATTAGTGCAGCACCGCCGCCATAGCAGTTAGCCCCAGTTGCCAGTTGCCAGTTGCCAGTTGCCAGTTGTAAACTTCAATCAAATTTGCCACCCAAATTCAGTGTGAATTCAAAGGAACTTTGTAGAACGATGAAGTTTACGTAATCAAACGAAGCGTTTTCAAAGTGTAGACAAAAAAAAAAAAAAAAAATTTGTTTTAAAAGAGAAGAAAATTCTTCAAATACACTAGCTTATTCTGGCCATGCCTTACACCCACAATTGCCATTGTTCCACCGGAATTGTCGTTAATGGCATATTTTGCTTTGTAGTCTGCGGGCTTCATTTCCGCTTGTTCTTTTCGAGACTCAAAGCGACAACAACACACACACACATCAGCTAGCAATCCATCTAATACCGCAGTTAATTTAAGTAAACGGTTGAGTTGCCTTACTCCTGCTTTACTTGGCCTTGCCTTGGCAAATCTTTGTTTTTAACTCATCTGCCGCTGCTGCTTTGATCTGACCCCGCTGTGCCAATGCCTTACTATGTTGGCAAAGCTATTTAAATCCGGTATAGAAAAGTTGTTGTCGCCGTCTTTTTTGTTTTGTTTTTCTTTTATTCGGCTCTGCAGTCGCCTTAATCGCACTACTTTTCACTCCATTTCACGACACTACACTACACGACCACTTCACGGTACTCGTGCTATGAATGAAAACACTCTCAACATTTCGAGCTTCGCCATCAACGCCGCCGTAGTTACGCGTTTGCGCTTTCTTCCTCATACTCCTGCTCCCTGTGAGGGCACTAGCCTTCTCATTCGTTTTCTATTGCCTAAGCAGGGTTTTCCATTTCTAGGCCGCTAGATGCCTTTTCTCACCAATTTACTTTTCTCGCTGTTGCTTTTGTCTTAATTTCTACGGCTTAGCGGCCTATTTTTTGCAGCGCTGACGTACATTTATTTGCATACTTTTCGGCTGCCTCGCTGCCTCTGCCATGCTCTGCTACCACTTGATGCGGCTAAGGGCGCGCGTATTCAGCTCAATTGTATTCAATCATCAATCATCACTCACCGACCTGCTTTGGTGACGGCGGTGGCGGCGGCGGGGGCGACGGCTATGGCAATGTTGGCATCGAAGGCCTCGGCGTTATCAGCGTCTTCGTACAATTTTATACAAATTAATTCAATTGACTTTGGTTATGCATTCATTATTAACACGTTGAGGCCGACACTGAATCCTTGGAATTTATGCTAAACTATGCCAGCCATAGCGCCAGGCCACCTTCGAACTGGCAACACTCGCATGCGTTCAGCTATTGCAACGCCTCATGAATATTCAATTAAGTTCTCTGTTTGAATTTTAGTCGCGCTTCGCTAATTTCCGTTGAGATTTGATTTGCTGATCAATGAATCGATGGTGCCAAGTTGAAGGCGTCTTATAAAATAAAAAAATAAAAATAAAAATTTAAATTATTATTTTATTAATGCGTCGCATTCGTTTTATTTTTGATTTTCCGTGATATTCACTTTTATGGTCTAGAAATGTACGCTGTCATTTGCTATGCAACCTTGTCAGCCATACGAGAATATATTGGATAAATGGCGAAAAGGTTCCTCCTAACTTTTGACCAACCTAACCAGCAACGGCAACAAGTTCGATTTTGATGAGCATCACTGAAGCGAGCGTGTGCTACTAAATAATTCAGAAAGCAGTGACAAAATCGTGGCTGAAAACGACGACGACAACGACAAGAAAAATTGGCGAAATGTTGCCCAAAATGCCAGATGTGAACTTTATTATTTATGCATTTTAAAGCCGTCTTGCGCACAGATCAGAGCAAGCGAAGCACGACAAGCTGTGAAGAGTTGTGAAGAGTTCTGGAGAGGACGCATCAATAATGTTTCTTTCATAGGGCTGTCGGTCGGTGCGAAATTATTTG
Source organism: Cacoxenus indagator (assembly GCA_035041755.1). Classification (NCBI taxonomy): domain Eukaryota; kingdom Metazoa; phylum Arthropoda; class Insecta; order Diptera; family Drosophilidae; genus Cacoxenus; species Cacoxenus indagator. Next base: position 643,444 of record JAWNKX010000197.1, on the reverse strand, counting down.
CAGGGCTAAAAGGTAATAAGTTGGGTAGCGATGAATAATGAAGCGCAGCAATGTTGAAAACAAGACCAAAGCAGTGAAAGCAAAGTTTGATTGGATTTTTTTGTTTGGTTTTTTTTTTTTTTTTTTTTGTAATAGCACATAATACATATACGCAGTTATAACTGTATATGTTGAGTGCGTCTGTTGGTGTGCACTTGCCTATCGCGGCTTTGTTAACACAGTCACACCAGAGATTTCTTTTGCAGCAATTCATGAGGTACGAAACGTGCTGCGCATCGAAATTGCTGACGTTGCAGTGGAAGCAGAAACAGAGCAGCACATACGAATAAAAATGAATTCAACATGAAGTAACCTAATACACAGAGAGACACGCAAAGAAAGAGTAAAATGCAAAGAAACCAATGCCAAAATAACTAAACAGAAAATGTGCGAAATCTTTTGAGAGCTTTTGTCTTTTGTTGCTTAACCGCCTTTCGTTGGTAAGTCCGGTCGGCAGAACAACAAAAAAAGAAAAGAAAAACAAAAGCAAAAGCAAAAATAATAATAATAATAAGAACAAAAAGTATTCAACACTAAAGCCCCGCATTACATTCGCATTTTATAGCATTATGAATGCTACTTCATCTAACTGGGATTTAACAAGCGTAAAGCGAAAAGCGCTGGCGAATGCCTGGTTAACGCTTGTTTAGACACCGTCGGCAGTCGCTAGCCTTTCGTAATAATAAAAATAAAATCAAAGCATGTGCTTTGTCTCATTCGAATAACTTGCATTAGCGATATAGCAAACAAACATTCAGCCATATGTCTTTGAGCTGTAGATTTACCTAGGACCTGCGCACAGCGTGTTTTATATGCATTCAAAGTAGCCACGTTGAAAACAAAATCAGTGGTCGCAACACATGCCAGTGGCTTACTTAAAGTATAGCAATAAACTGAAGACGTTATTGAACTCTATTTTCAGTTCGTTCATAGTTTGAGGCAGTTCTTAGTGTTATTGAAATGAACTGAACTGCTGACACTCAGCGGCACTAGCAGAAGCTTTTGAACCATTCAAGATTATTATTATTTTTTTTTTTTATATGAAACGTGTTTGATTTTAGTGGTTTAACATTTTGCATTAGTCCCACTATTTTCACTCGGGTTTAGTTTTAGTCAAGACTATATTGGTTCTGTGTGACCTGGCGCAATCACAAATTGTGGAACTACTTTGCCAGGGAGGTAGTGTTTAGCTCGGCTTATACTGCCAATTATAGAAAACTGTCAAGCAATACCAAAGTAGTATATAAATGTTGGGATGATTCACACCAAAAAAAACCGTAACTAGTAAGACTCGACACCGAATCTTAAACCTAGAAACACGTGCAAAACTAAAGAATTTTGCACTCGAATCGCTTTTGAAATTATTTTATTGTGAGCAGGGGTAGAGCGCAAAAATATATCTGGCGGGATGTACCAAAGTATTGGATATGTGTAACTCTTTGCAGATTCTGCTTTTGAGTTTTAAAATTTTTTTCTTGGGAAACTGGAACAGCCAATGTATGGAGCGTTTTTCCTGGTAGCTGTTATAGTCGATTTTCGTTGTTAAACAGTCAAAATGCTCTATTAAAAATTGTACAGCTGCCTTTAATGCCTTGGATATTTATCTGGAACATTATTTTGGAACGTTGCTCTTTTAAGCTGCGACCTTGCAAAGTACCAAAAATTAAATATTGTAAGAAACGAATTCATAAAAAATGCACTTGCATTCACTTGTCTGGCTGCATAGCAAACAGCAGCAGGCATAGTCGTGATGATGGTTGCGATTGAAGAGTTGCGCACGTCGCCACAAAGTGTTGAAACGCGCACAGATGTTATTAATATAAAAGCTATGATATGCACAAAACCAACACTGCAATGAATGCACTCGCACACACATACACACACATGCCCGCAAATACAAAAACACAACACATGTTAACAATTGCAAAATAGAAAAATATAAAAAAACAACAACCACAAAAACGAGGCAATTGCGGTGTTTGAGCCTTTGCCATGGCTACGAGTACATGCCAGCAGTATAGCAAAAAAAAAGGCCCAAAAATTATTATTTAGCCGCGTACACACACGTCTCGCTCAAACACTCACACCTCATGCAGAGCACTAGTAATGTTGCGGCTTCATATTTTGTGTGCTCCTTCCTTCATTGGCCATACTCATTTCGACTTCTGACACACACACATTTTCATTGGCTAAAAGCTAAAAGCAGATCTGTGGCAACATAATGTACTCGTATTATTATGAGCAAGTTGAATGAGCAATAACTCCGACTCCCACAATAATGTTGAGTGCATATGCAATGGATGGCAGCAGTGAGGAGGACTCTGGGAGCCTTTGAAAAGGTGCTGAGACAATTGCGGCAAAAAGCACAACAAAGGCACACAAAAGAAATCACTTACAAACGTGGGGCCGTATGTATTTTTGTGTGTGCGCTTTTATTGAGGGCAGCCAGGTGTACAACAACAAATCAACGAACAGTTGACCCGTCATATACGGAGCAAGACTTATTGTCAATTCGGTTAAGTGGCCTGCATGTGACATTGAATTATCGTATCATCGTTTTTCGTGTAGCATTCGAGCGTTGAGCCAAAGTTGTGCAATGAAAACGAAGTCGTTAGCTGCAAGTAACAAGAACAACAAGTAATTTTTGCTGAGAGCCCAATCGTTTGATTGAAGCACAGAAACTGAAACCAAGACGGCTGGTGTAAAAACAACAACAATGAAGGCATGCGTTGATACTGTTAGAACAATCGTTCGATCGAAAACAACAGCAACAACAATAATTGTTATTTATATACATATTTATTTATTCAGCTACATACTGAATATGTTTTACATCAAAAGCTCGTGAGTGCTAAGCACACTCACACATTTTTTTAATATTTTATTTTACTTTTGGTTTAAAGGGAAAATGTTCTCGCAAAAGTGAAGTTAGACAGTGCGAACAACTGTATGTGCTCTTGCTGACACACATTTTTACCACATCTACTGCCATATAATCACAGCCTTTGTCACGGCTGAGCACACGCATTAGCTACTCCTTACCGTCACCTCGTATTCCTTTGAGAACAGCTTAAACGAAGGTTTGTAGTAATTGGCCAGAGAACATCGCACTCGATGGATTTTTCAAAGAAAAACCAATTTTGATTGTTATTTTTGTTGGTATTTAAAAAAAAAATTTTTTTTTTGTAAAGCACTTAGTCACCACAGGACGTATGAGTAATATTATCCAATCAATGTCAAAAAGGCTTCAAAACCCAGGCATAACTGTCGAAGTGCTTGACGTTGCTTTGGTTGTTGATGTCAAAGTTATTTCTTCAAGTTTATGATTTATGTAAGGAATTGTGCTGCAGTCAAATGTTTCAAGGTGTGGCTCTTTCTCTAAAAATATTTCAGACCTTTCCTAAACATTGCAGCAATTTTCAAATAGAAGTCTAAACTATTTAATTTATTAAATTCTTGTGTTCTGAAACCATAATATTCAGAAGTATCTGAGTTTATGGGCCACAAGTATATTTAAAATTTTTTAAAGAGTAAGCAACTTCTGTAGCAACATTGTGAGGTGCCGAATATACTGACTAATGCCAAAATGGTTTATTTCATGAATGACTGATCAAGCTGTATAGTACAATCAGAAGAAAAAAAACATGCTTATGAGCTACGCACAACAATGGTGTGTCAAGCAAGCCGAGTGTAACCGAAGAGTGAGCAAGTCTGAGTGTGTTTTACTCACAGTGAATATGCAGAGAAGTTCGTCTTGTGCATACCTACGGATGTAATTCTTCTTATATTCACAAGTGTAAATGCACTCGAATAGTGCACAATTTGTCTTTGTTCAATTCTTCGACGTGCACTGACTTTTTTTTTTATTTTTCGCCGGTTAATATGTGCCAATATCTCTAGGGACTACGAGGTGTGAACCTCTATAACTTAAAGTAGCATAAGCTAACCAATTTATTTAGCAAAGCAATTATACGCGATATAGACATTTATTGGTCTGACTAGGAGTTGCCTGATTACTGATAGGTGTAGCTGCAGAGGAAAATCAATGCTTCGTTTATTGATCGTTATTCTCAGCTGCGCAAGTTCAGTTAATTGATTATGCTTGGCCTTTAATTCCTCACTTTATGCAGGAAAGTGAGGAAGACAAGAAAATTCACACGCTCAAATAAGTAATTTCAATAATTATTATTTATAAAAATTACAAATGGTTTTATATAATATTGGAATAGGACAATGTATAGTATAAAGCCGCCATGAAACAAAATGCGACTTTAATTGTTCTATCAATTGATGGTACAGCATTTTTGTGAGTCAATATTTCCTCGCAAAAATATTGTTCGATATTGACAATGGTTCATTTTGACCACACAATGACATATTTGTGTGCTGAAAAAAAATGCATCTGTATTAAAACATTTGGCGCTTGAACAACAAACCAATAGATCCTCTATTTTGCAGTGTGACAACAGTGTGACTTAATATTTTTAGAAGACCTAACGCGGTGGTATTAAGTTAAGGCAGCAACTCTATTAATAATCTCATTAACAGCCTCTGTTAGAGTTTATAGGGTATCTATGAAATTGAGAATAGAGCAGCTAATTAAGTTAGCGCACATTGCAACATTTCATGTGCAGAACGCATGTTGGTTGTCACTGAATATTTGAGTGACTTTGATTTCTTTTATTCGTACTACTTTCGTATGCTTGTCACATACAAATTACCATTAAATACCAGATGCGACCGTTTAGTCTTAGAGCATAAGTAGCACTCATGCAAGACACACACAACCACACACACACACACTCCAATAAAAATGTATACACTATAGGGCAACAGCAGGCACAAGGCGAAATATAATAAGCCCAAATGTTGTTTTCTCAGCTTGGACCGGGCCGCCATCCACCCATCAAACAAATAACTCACTCCACTAACATCGGTTGCTCGCTGCCTTGATCTTGAGCATTTCAATGAACCTTACACTCTACGTCGCTGTCGCAGGCTAGACATTTTCCTATTGCTTCGGCACTCTCATCATTTTCACAGCCCACATTTGCAGTGAAATATTTTTCATTTATATGTTAATAAGCTCGTTACATAAACACTCAACGCGTTCTGTGAAATTCGTCCATAGAAATTAACACAAATTAAACAAAAGAAATGATAAGAAATCTCGACGGGCCAAACAGCGAGGACAACACTATGTAAGTGTGCACATTATGAAAATATTAAATACCTCCAATTGGGGCAAAACAATGCTAGAGTTCCGAATTTATACCTCGAAAAATTTATACCAGAAAAAAAGAGACGAAGGAAAACACAAAATAGAAGAAGAAGAAAAATAAATTGTCACTTTTTGTGGCATTTGCCAGTGACACTGTCATCATTGTGGACTACGCGGCGTATGATTGATGACAGCTTGACAGCGCATTTTAATTGGAATTGGAGCGAGCATGGCAAGGGCGACAGGCGTCTCATGCCAAAGCTGGCTGGCCCTTTCACTGCTTCTGTCATTGTACTTCTTCAAGTTCCTTAGATGAGCGATGTGGCTTTGACAGGAATTAACGAATATAAAACAAAATTCCAAAAGGACTTTTTCAATGCATGTGTACGCTTTCGTCTCGTTGCCACACAATGCTTTTTATGTCTCTGTGTGTAACAGTGAATGCATGCGGCAACAACAACAACAGCAGTAGAAGCAATTTCTCGACAACGAGAAAGCATGCAAAAGCCAAGCCAAAAGCAAAGTTTGTGTCAGTTTTACCCTTAGCCTTGCTGCAGCGCACTTTGCACCTCCAATACTAGGTGCATGCAGCGGAATGCCAGCGAAAAGCGCGCAACACTGAAACCGCTTGCAAGTGTATGTTGTGTGGGTATGGCGATTTGCAAATGTATGTTGTGTGGGTGGTAGTTTTAAGTGAATGAATGTGGGTGACACTTTTGACATTATTTACATGACTTTCTAAAGAATTTCGCTAATGTTTGCGCAATAAAAAAATGAATCGCCCCTCGACCCACCAAAAACACACTACGCATAAGACAGACAGAGAGACAGACAGAGGGAGTGAGAGGTAGGTAGGCAACCATTTGGAAACAATGCGCGCATAGCGACATTAACAAAAAACGTGGATGAGCCTACAACAACATATCCGACCCTGGCTCGCATAAGAAGGCAGGCAGGCAGGCAGGCAGGCACGTAGGCATGCCGAGAGGCTACCAGCTGCTTTATGATTTTTTTTTTTTTTGTTGAATTTGTTTTTTTCTTTTTCATTTCCACTGCGGTTTTTGCATTCCAAGAAAATTAAACAGTTGTCTGTGTGATTTATGTGTGTGTGAGAGAGTGTCACTTTTAACAACGTTTGCCTTCATCTTGACTTCTGGACGAGTTCAATGCTATTGGGCATTCAACTCGTGCAAACATGCGTAAAGTGAAACATATTTGTTGTATACTTTTCGGCATCAATTTAGTCAACTCAGTGTGCACAAACAAAAGTGGAAACGTACGCTTGAATTACTTACATTGTTCAAGCGTTTTATAGTTCGCTTCAATGCATCAAACAAACGTCAACAGCTGTTTTCATATCCAAGGAAATGATGGCAGAATATTACATTAAAAATAAGCAACAAAAAAAAAAGACAATACAACTTTGCCGAAGTTTTGATGTGCTTCACCAAGCCCCAAAAAGCAAGTCTGCCAAAACTCAAATACAGGAGCACTCATCAGTAATTTAACTTGTATTGAATTAAGGCTTACTATGCATGCTATCTGACAACCAAGGATTTTTATGGAAGCCAAGCAAGTCATACGATTTGATGTGCAGTCTATTGTATGAATAAAAAATAACGAAAAAATATTGCTCAAATAGCCCGGATGATCTTTCGCATAATACATACTGAAAAGCCTAAGTATTCCTTTTTTACTCACCACTTACTCACGGAAGTGCTAATAAAACAAGAGAGAGTGATCTGCGTCAGATGACATCAAGTATTTCAAAGGATGTTCAGAGACAGCGACTATTATTGTGCGAGGGTTTGGTTGAAATATGCCTTGCCAACTGCACACCTACACAGAGGCCTATGAAACCGCATGGAAACTCATTGCCAAAAAACGTGACTTAATGAAAAGAATTACTAAATGCAAAAGGTAACCACAACAAAAAGAACAAAAGCCAATTTAAATTAACAAATCTAATAAAAATAAACAACAACAAAATTAATTAGTGAGAAGTAAGAAATAAAAAAAATATTTGGCAAATTTCCATTCAACTGCGTTTCGCGTAGTTTTTATCCAAGAGCCGAGAGAACCGCAACCGCTGGTAAACTAATTAAAAATCATGCAAAACACAACAAACAAACAAACAAACAGAGTCAAAGGCAACGGCAATGACAACGACAACGTTAAGGGCAACTGCACAGCGAAACGCTTGAAGGGCAACCTAAAGCAAACCAAGCTGAGCCGACAAGGAATGACATGAAATGAAATTAGGAGAAATAAACGAACACGTGAATTATCTGCGCAAATAATTTCATTGGTGCGTTGGCACCAGCTGCTCTGCTCGCCGCGTCAGGTACAGCGTGCGAAACAGAAAGAGAGCGTGAGTGATTAACGGCGTTTGGTGTGAGTGTAAGAGCACATAGCGCGAATATGGCGAATAAGTGAAATGAAGCGAATGCATTGTGTTTGGCTGGCGCACGAGAGTGAGTCGACTCAAGTTGCGATGGCACGTAAAATGAATTTTCAAATTATATTTAATTTAATTTATTTCATTTCATTCTGATTGCTTTGTGTCGTTATTGCAATTTTTCCGTCACATTTTGTTCTCGTTTTTTTTTTTTGTGTGTGTTTTGTTGGTTTTGTGTTGCGAAAATTGCATTTCATTTTATTGAATTCAATTTCGGTTTTCGGCTCTTCTATTTGGTTCACGCTTCGGCATGTTTTTATCGGTTTTTTTTTTTGTTTGTTAATTTAGCCATTTGAATACCCTACATCTCAGTTAATGCGCTGCGCTTTGTAACGCTTTGCACATATTGAACACAATTCATAATCAAACGGCAGCAATGCGTCTTATTTTAAAGAAGCAACTGCACACTTTTGCGCCAACATTCAAATTCATCGAGTGCACCAACGACTACACCAACGATATAAAACTGAGCACTGAACAATTGTCTTACAACTCACACATAAAATACAGCCCGCTACGACGACATTCCTTTACAATGTTGAGGCCAGCACAGTTACCGACCAGCAATTCTACGAAGCACCAAAGTAAATATTAATTTTATTCTACTCTCACTTGCAGTAGTTTTGCGTCTATTCGAATTCTATTTTTGATTTGATTTAACTTATTATTTTTCGTCTCTTTCTAGTTGTATAGTGGCAAACTTCAAGCGCTCCAGCGATATTTGTAATCAGGTTGCCATGCAAATACAAGTTCTATTGTAACAGTCAAACTGTTTTGCCAGCTTAAGTGAACACTTCTATACAATTCAGTTTAATGAAAAAACTCTAAGTTACGATTGGATCTGTACCAGTTTTTTTTTTTTTTAATTTTTGTTATCACACATATCCATATTTCTATGTATAAATAAACTACACTGTCCAACAGTCCGAAAATTACTTAACGCCTGAGGCGTTGTATCTCTTGCAAATTTATATGATTCTTTTATCCCAAAGTATTTTATTTTCCATGCACTTATTCTTATTTCTTTACTCCAAACTTCGAACTGTATCCTACTTAAAAAATATATAACCTTGTATCTGCAGCATTATATTGAACACAACGTAATACTCACATATTGCCTAACAAAGCCACTTAAATGTGAAACTCAGAATCATTGTTACTACCAAAAATTGCAAGCAATCTTAGGCCAAAGAAGAACTCCTTAATTAATCAAATATTGTAAAAGACAACAGCACATTTTTATCAAATAAATATTATACACGTGTTGGAAAAAAAAAATTCAATCCGTGAAAAGAAACATTGTTGCCACATATTTTTGATTAAAAAAATCTGATAATCTTCTATAATGACTCCGGCTCAGTTGCATTGGTAATGGAATTAAACCTTCAGAAAACTATATCAACATTGATTTATACGTGGTTTGATTTCTGTTACAACTCTTTGAATGCAGAGATTCAAGCAGAAATTCAAGAAAATATGTTTTAAATTAATCATGAAAAATTTTCAATTGCTAAAGGGAATTTTTCAAAACATCCATATTTGTAATAATTTCTTGAGAAGAAACCAGTTGAAGAACTTGGTATATTTAATTGCTAAGCAATTTGTTTTTTGAGTTCGCTTAGAGTTCTCGATTTCCGAAAAAAGCAGCGAAAATGTTAATATAAAAGTTTTCAAATACAAATATTTGAATGAGTAAACTCGAATAGCATAGTCAACCTTGTGTTTTTAGCTTCAATGGGATGTCTGAATCTGAATCGAAAATAAAGTAGGCGTTCACTTTTGCGAAATTAAAGTTCAGAAAAGCACAAACGAATTTCGTTTTCGATAAAGACATGAAATTTCATCCATCTGATTCAGACTCACATACTGGTATACAACCTTCTGATGCTTCTCATTGCCTTGCAGAGGAGAACGAATCCGAAGTGACACTGGACCCTATTTGTACCTTGGAGCGCAAGTACGACGAGGAGATTGCGTCTATCGACCGCTGCAGCCTAAAAACTGAAGAGGAGAACGAATCCGAAGCGACACCGGACCATATTTGTTCTTCGGAGCGCGAGTACGACGAGGAGATTGCGTCTATCAACCGCTGCAGCCTAAAAACTAAAGAGGAGAACGAATCCGAAGTGACATCGGACCCTATTTGTCCCTTGAAGCGCGAGTACGACGAGGATATTGCGTCTATCGACCGCTGCAGCCTAAAAACTGAAGAGGAGAACGAATCCGAAGTGACATCGGACCCTATTTGTCCCTTGGAGCGCGAGTACGACGAGGATATTGCGTCTATCGACCGCTGCAGCCTAAAAACTGAAGAGGAGAACGAATCCGAAGTGACATCGGACCCTATTTGTCCCTTGGAGCGCGAGTACGACGAGGATATTGCGTCTATCGACCGCTGCAGCCTAAAAACTAAAGAGGAGAACGAATCCGAAGTGACATCGGACCCTATTTGTCCCTTGGAGCGCGAGTACGACGAGGATATTGCGTCTATCGACCGCTGCAGCCTAAAAACTGAAAAGGAGAACGAATCCGAAGTGACACCGGACCCTATTTGTCCCTTGGAGCGCGAGTACGACGAGGAGATTTCGTCTATCGACCGCTGCAGCCTAAAAACTGAAGAGGAGAACGAATCCGAGGTGACATCGGACCCTATTTGTCCCTTGGAGCTCGAGTACGACGAGGAGATTTCGTCTATCGACCGCTGCAGCCTAAAAACTAAAGAGGAGAACGAATCCGAAGTGACATCGGACCCTATTTGTCCCTTGGAGCGTGAGTACGACGAGGAGATTGCGTCTATCGACCGCTGCAGCCTAAAAACTGAAGAGGAGAACGAATTCGAAGTGACACCGGACCCTATTTGTCCCTTGGAGCGCGAGTACGACGAGGAGATTTCGTCTATCGACCGCTGCAGCCTAAAAACTGAAGAGGAGAACGAATTCGAAGTGACACCGGACCCTATTTGTCCCTTGGAGCGTGAGTACGACGAGGAGATTGCGTCTATCGACCGCTGCAGCCCAAAAACTGAAGAGGAGAACGAATCCGAAGTGACATCGGACCCTATTTGTCCCTTGGAGCGCGAGTACGACGAGGATATTGCGTCTATCGACCGCTCCAGCCTAAAAACTGAAGAGGAGAACGAATCCGAAGTGACACCGGACCATATTTGTTCTTCGGAGCGCGAGTACGACGAGGAGATTGCGTCTATCAACCGCTGCAGCCTAAAAACTAAAGAGGAGAACGAATCCGAAGTGACATCGGACCCTATTTGTCCCTTGGAGCGCGAGTACGACGAGGATATTGCGTCTATCGACCGCTGCAGCCTAAAAACTGAAGAGGAGAACGAATCCGAAGTGACATCGGACCCTATTTGTCCCTTGGAGCGCGAGTACGACGAGGATATTGCGTCTATCGACCGCTGCAGCCTAAAAACTGAAGAGGAGAACGAATCCGAAGTGACATCGGACCCTATTTGTCCCTTGGAGCGCGAGTACGACGAGGATATTGCGTCTATCGACCGCTGCAGCCTAAAAACTGAAGAGGAGAACGAATCCGAAGTGACACCGGACCATATTTGTTCTTCGGAGCGCGAGTACGACGAGGAGATTGCGTCTATCGACCGCTCCAGCCTAAAAACTGAAGAGGAGAACGAATCCGAAGTGACATCGGACCCTATTTGTCCCTTGGAGCGCGAGTACGACGAGGATATTGCGTCTATCGACCGCTGCAGCCTAAAAACTGAAGAGGAGAACGAATCCGAAGTGACATCGGACCCTATTTGTCCCTTGGAGCGCGAGTACGACGAGGATATTGCGTCTATCGACCGCTGCAGCCTAAAAACTGAAGAGGAGAACGAATCCGAAGTGACATCGGACCCTATTTGTCCCTTGGAGCGCGAGTACGACGAGGATATTGCGTCTATCGACCGCTGCAGCCTAAAAACTGAAGAGGAGAACGAATCCGAAGTGACATCGGACCCTATTTGTCCCTTGGAGCGCGAGTACGACGAGGATATTGCGTCTATCGACCGCTGCAGCCTAAAAACTGAAGAGGAGAACGAATCCGAAGTGACATCGGACCCTATTTGTCCCTTGGAGCGCGAGTACGACGGGGATATTGCGTCTATCGACCGCTGCAGCCTAAAAACTGAAAAGCAGAACGAATCCGAAGTGACACCGGACCCTATTTGTCCCTTGGAGCGCGAGTACGACGAGGAGATTTCGTCTATCGACCGCTGCAGCCTAAAAACTGAAGAGGAGAACGAATTCGAAGTGACACCGGACCCTATTTGTCCCTTGGAGCGTGAGTACGACGATAAGATTGCGTCTATCGACCGCTGCAGCCTAAAAACTGAAGAGGAGAACGAATCCGAAGTGACACCGGACCATATTTGTTCTTCGGAGCGCGAGTACGACGAGGAGATTGCGTCTATCGACCGCTCCAGCCTAAAAACTGAAAAGAAGAACGAATCCGAAGTGACACCGGACCATATTTGTTCTTCGGAGCGCGAGTACGACGAGGAGATTGCGTCTATCGACCACTGCAGCCTAAAAACTGAAGAGGAGAACGAATCCGAAGTGACATCGGACCCTATTTGTCCCTTGGAGCGCGAGTACGACGAGGATATTGCGTCTATCGGCCGCTGCAGCCTAAAAACTGAAGAGGAGAACGAATCCGAAGTGACACCGGACCCTATTTGTCCCTTGGAGCGCGAGTACGACGAGGAGATTACGTCTATCGACCGCTGCAGCCTAAAAACTGAAGAGGAGAACGAATCCGAAGTGACACCGGACCCTATTTGCCCCTTGGAGCGCGAGTACGACGAGGAGATTGCGTCTATCGACCACTGCAGCCTAAAAACTGAAGAGGAGAACGAATCCGAAGTGACACCGGACCCTATTTGTCCCTTGGAGCGCGAGTACGACGAGGAGATTCCGTCTATCGACCGCTGCAGCCTAAAAACTGAAGAGGTGAACGAATCCGAAGTGACACCGGACCCTATTTGCCCCTTGGAGCGCGAGTACGACGAGGAGATTGCGTCTATCGACCACTGCAGCCTAAAAACTGAAGAGGAGAACGAATCCGAAGTGACACCGGACCCTATTTGTCCCTTGGAGCGCGAGTACGACGAGGAGATTCCGTCTATCGACCGCTGCAGCCTAAAAACTGAAGAGGTGAACGAATCCGAAGTGACACCGGACCCTATTTGCCCCTTGGAGCGCGAGTACGACGAGGAGATTGCGTCTATCGACCACTGCAGCCTAAAAACTGAAGAGGAGAACGAATTCGAAGTGACACCGGACCCTATTTGTCCCTTGGAGCGCGAGTACGACGAGGAGATTGCGTCTATCGACCACTGCAGCCTAAAAACTGAAGAGGAGAACCAATCCGAAGTGACACCGGACCCTATTTTTCCCTTGAAGAGTGATTACGACGAGGAGATGGCGTCTGTCGACCGCTGCAGCCTAAAAACTGAAGAGGAGAACGAATCCGAAGTGACACCGGACCCTATTTGGCCCTTGGAGCGCGAGTACGACGAGGAGATGGCGTCTGTCGACCTCTGCAGCCTAAAAACTGAAGAGGAAAACGAATCCGAAGTGACACCGGACCCTATTTGGCCCTTGGAGCGCGAGTACGACGAGGAGATTGCGGCTATCAATCGCTGCATCCTAAAAACTGAGCAGAAACTAAATTATGCGTTCATGAAGATTAAGTATTACGAGATGCTTCAAAAAATCGTTTATATAATTCCGGATATCTACGAAGAAGAGCCAAGCTTTAAAGACTTTCTCCAGCAGCACCACTATTATGATGACGAATCGGATTCTACATAGAATCCTGACAATAAAAAAGAATCAATAAAAAAAGATACTCGAAGAAAAAGAGCAGAAGTCAAAGCGCCTGAAGACAATGAAGGTGAACGGTGGCAGTGAAACGTGCAGCTTATTAAATTCTTTTTGGTTTTCGATTATAAATTTTTAAGGAATGTTATTCAACCAGTGTTTTTTTTTGTCATATACTCGTATATACCTATTTGTGCTAACTTAAAATAAATGGACACAAGACAAAATTCTCGTTAGCGGCAAACTGAAATTAGGATTCTTTACTTCTTTCGTTCGTATATACGACAAATGTATCTCAATGGTTAGAAAAGGATTAATTTTCGAGTGTTTCATATTGTATTATAATTGGCAGATGATGAGTGGTCGGGCGGCCTAGGTAACACACATGGCGTGGTTTTAAAAGTCGGTATTACAAAGATTTATGTCCACACTACGCAGATGTAAGAAGTGTCCCCCTGAAGAAACCGATGTAAGGAACACTGAGTACTCGTAATGTACACTGGCCCTAAAACCCAATCCTCCATTAAGGAACAGGTCAGGCGAAAGTAAGTAATGAAATAACTCCGTCTAGGTTAATTTAATGTATAATATGCGGGCATTCATGTGTATAATGTACTAGCAAGATCGGTGACGTTGTTTTGGCCTGCGCTGTTAGCAGATGTTGCGATGAGCTTTATAAATTCTTTAAGTAATTAAGTAGCAATCCTCTCGCGGCAATCAGCGCAAAGATCACAGATTACAAATTAGCTAGCAACAGAGTCCTGTTTGACCCTGGGATTCAGTAATACTAATCACAAAGGATATTTTTAGGGGAAATTGCAGTCATTTGAAAGATATTAGCAAATCCGTGCGAATCATTGAAAACTTCGGGATATGTGCCAGCTGACTGGCTGCAAAAACGGTGAGGATGGTCGCCACAATCAAATTGTCTTGCAGATCTGATAATGAGTAATCCACATGTTAGGAGGTCTTATATTCCTTAAAAACATGATAGGAGTACCGACTTCTAATGATAGTTCGTTAGGTGGGAGGCAGTTTGAATGCGGAAGTTGCAGTTTTCCAGACTGCCCCACCTTTGCCAGTAATAAATTCCAAAGGAATGTTTTTCCTGTGCCTCCTGTAGTTCCAAAATATTTTGCCTTTGTTATTCGTCACACTATTAATTGTTGTATTAAACGCTTGCAATTGATCTAGGAATTAATTTTGGCCATTTTCGTTGACAAAAGTATATCAATAACTGACATTGTACTGACGCATCAGCATGGTATGAAGGATGTACCAAATCAGCGTCTTTCTTTACTCCTGGATGCGCATCTACGTTTTGACAGCGCCTTCTTCTTTAAAATTTGTTATTAGCCCAAGTATAATACTGTGCAAATTCGTTGAGCTTTTGCAAATTCGTTACTGTTACGGAGCTCAAAGAAAGCTAAAATGTGTAGTTTCACGGGGGTTTTGCGCAACTTGTTGAGCCGTTTCGAACGTGATACCGGCCGATGTGCTTATATAACGACCATTTAAATAATTTTCTACCCCATCAATTTCTAATGCTGAAAGAAGTTTGGTCCGATCCTGTATTAATATCTTTACATATATATTCAATTGCCTAAACAGAGTGGCAGTATCCACGTTAATGTGGGCTTTAAATGTTCCACACAATATTGGAGAATATGGGACAATCCAACTATTATCTATAACAACATTTCTTCCTCTAACAATCCATATAGCATTGTGATCTCAATTTTCAGTGCTACGCCGACGATATACTGGATATTTATCCTCTACAATCTAGATGCCATTAAAAAAATGTCGACGGTATTTTTTAGAACAAACCATAAATGAAAATAAATTTTGATCCCCACAGGGTCCATGTAGGTAGCATATTTTTGCAATTTGTTGATTCGGAGGTATATTAGATCGTAACAATACTTGATCGCATTTGATGCAAAATAAATCTGTAAAAGCTGCGAACTTTAACCTGAAGGTGAAAGCAGACTACCCATCAAATGCTATACCTGCCCTATGCCTACTGTAAATAAAGGCATAAAATTGCCTTTCCGGATTTCCTTAGTACCGAACGACGTCATTTGAAACAGTGTGTTATACCTGCGTGTGTCACAGATGAATGAGTGCCTAACAACAGATCTTTTATTTGTTGTGGTGATTCTTGTATATTAGGGAGAACCACTTTGACACCAGCACAACACATACCGTTCGCTTCATCATTCCATTTTTAGCAAAGAATAAAATTTGTCCGAAATTATTCATTTGTCCAATTTTTACTGTATAATACAATATTTGGGTTATAATTAAAGGCTGATCGATTCCAGTGAGCCATTATTTGATTACGCGCTCTGATCGTAGATAGAGCTGAGAGCTTTCTGTAATGGACTCCCTAGCACGCGTTTGTGAGATGTTCTCTCTATGACGCGCAAGGCGTTGCGTAGTTTCAGACGAAGACTCTTCCAATTAACGTATTTGAACTGCTCTTGTCTGTGATGATGGATGTGAAAGCTGACGTTTTCCATTACTCATGTGGTTGTGATTATAGAATTACTCTCAAGTTGATAAGAGTAAGAACGGATAAGTACTTTCGAAGATTAATCTAAACATCCAAACAAACACTGACTCTTTATAATATTAGTATAGACTGGTATAGATAAAGTAACACAATTATCAAGATGTGCCTGTATCTTAGATGCAAGTTTTCAATATTGACAGATATTTTGAGGATAGTGCGCTACAACAAGGATTGGCAATAACAAATCTTTGTAGTGTAGACATAGAGAAACGAAATTAAATTAAAGCTCCTCAAGCTTTTCTGCACATCGATATATTAATACGGAGACATGATTGTTTGTAAGATTGTTTTAACTTAGTTAAAGTCAATATTTTTTAATGAAAATTATATGGTTGGTAAGGTATTGTGCTCTAGGTGTGCTTTAGATAATTCTATGCCAATTTACTGATGTTGTTGCAGGAGAAAAGAGGTGAGAAAATCTAACTTCAATAACAACAACAAGTATTGAAAATTCCTTGTTCTACCGCGAACTGCGTATAATGATAATCACATGTAATTTGTGACTTTAATCGCGTGCTTGGGAAAGCGCAAATACAGATAATGACAGATTCTGTGTCGCATGCACACATGTTATTATGGTTGAATTTCAAACGTTTAAATCCTTTCGATGTTTCTCAAATCCAAAGTTTCATCTATAATCCAATGTAACACATTGAAATAGCGTTTTACACAAACCGAAGCTGAATAAGTGCCCTCAGTTTTCTTCGGCTTCGGTTTTACTCGACCCTTGTCCATTGCTCATTTGATACAATTTTCCATTATCCCGTTAGCATTCAGCGATCCACCGCAAATTGATTGCGCAATTATGCACTAAATTAAAAACACGGTCAAACACTTTGCTGCAACTGCAGCCTCTAAGCCCTAACGCTACTCGTACAGCCACAACAACCCACACGCTTGGTATGTGCAAGCCAACTAGCAACGCCAAGACAGTGGCGGCTGCGAATGGTTGGCCGGGGCGGGCAAAACACATCCTAATTACGACCGCAAACAAAACAAATGCAAAACTCATAGAGAGGAAAAAATTCAAACATTTCTACCCAAAAATCATCCGATTGCCACTATTGCTTTAGCTCTATGGGTCGCGCTACAGCCTTCTAACTAAGTAGGGGTCTGCGTGAATATATGTGTGTGTCCGTGTGTATCTGTGTGTGTTTGTTTCGGTAGCAAAGTTTTTGGTTTGGAAATTTACAACGACAACAAACTATGAAATTTATTTTGGTTGCGTTGCGCTCGCTCGCTCGCTCGATCGCTCATTAATAAAACAAAAGCAGAACGTACCATCAGCGAGAAATTGTAAAACAGCGGCCATGTCGACTGTTAAATACGCTACATACTTAAAATACAGCTGCTACTTCAGTGTTGCGATAATGCAGCAAAAATGAGATATCACTTTGGTATTCCGCTACTGCCACAACCCTTCATGGTTCATTTCAAAAGACTTAGTCTCTTTATTAATGAAGTGCAACTATGACTTTATTAGTCAGTTTCGCGCTCGACAATAACATCCAACATGCCAGCTGCCACTCCCACTACCACTACCACTCCCACTGCCACACCCACTCCCACTCTAGTGTACACAATACAATGCCGCCTTAAGTCCGCCCAAGAATCACAAGCTTTTCATACTCATAAAATAAAAATAAAACTAATTCCATTAGTTCGACTCCAGCGAGTTGTGCCAGAATTTACTATTTTTATTAGAAAGAATTTCGTGGAGAACACGACGACAAAGCCAGCAGCGAGACGAACGAATAAAAGATAGCAGACAAAAATGCTAGTAGAAGTACGAGAATGAAATAAGTCCAAGGCTGGCGCTGTAAGCTATGCGGCGACTGGACCGAGCGTTACCAAAGGAGGGTGAAAAGTTTTGCCAACTAAAAATAAATAGAGCAGCTTAAATGTGTTCACTGCCGCGACCTCGGCCACGGCTGCTGTTTCTATCTATTCCTGTTTTTGCGATTTAGTATTGAAATTATTTTCGCATTTTATTGGGGCAATCAGGCAGAAGACTTTGTTGAAATCTTTGTTCGCCTCGCCAGGGCACAATTTTTGCACACACACACACGCACACACACACACCGGCATAAAGCCACAACGGCCACGCATTAATTGCGAGTAATAAAAGGAGAAATTATAATAAAAACGTATGAAGAATGAGTAGTGCTGGCATACAGCTCCAAGGGCTGTATGCTCGTTTTTACATCCGGTTCCGGCACCTACTCGTATTTTGCTTTACTTTATGTTTTACGGGTATGTTGAGTTGACTCAAAATTTTCCATAGCTAAGGAATTCCTTTCATTTTATTAAATGTGTGTGTGTGTGTATGTGTGAATGGTATGTGTATATTTGCATAACTTTAATAATCGACTGATTCTCCTCTTCTTTTTTTGCTCTTCTCTTTTCAGGATGAGAAAAATCAGTTGCTTATAACAAATATTTGGCTTAAACTGGTAAGTTGCTCAAACACTGACAACAACAATAACAATAACAATAACAACAACAAAACAACAACACAAAGCCAAGCAAAATGTAAGAAACTCACAAACGTACAAAGAAGAAGAAATACTCTGCTGTCTCTCAAAAGTTATCTGCAAAGCGTGTGGCACTGCCCGGTTGGTGGCCAATGTAAAGGGAAGGCGATACTACTTCGAACTCTATTTGTGCTATGCACGCTCAGGCACACAAAGAAACACACACACACACACACACACACACACACATACACAAATATAGTTAAGTGATATATGCTTTGTGCCTTTTCTCCTTTTTGTGCCGTTAGTGACACAGTAGGCATGCCCGCCCGCACCATGACCTGCTGTGACGCGTTGCTCAGATCGCATCGTTGGCATGTTGCTGGGCTTGAAATATGTCTGCAGATATTTCAACCGAACTTTTTTTGAAACGTAATTTTTTAATAGAATAAAACACGCAAACCCAGACGAATTTTTCATTTGCCTATGTAAATCAAAGATGAACGTTGTCTATATAGGATTTGCAACGTATACGCAAATAGAAAGTGAAATTGAATGGAATGGCATTCAAAAATTAAACAGATGTGTGCGTACGTGTGCGTGTGTTAGTGCCTGATATAATATATTATAATATATATATAAAAAGCGTATAGCAAAAGGCCCACATCAACATAACAATTACGGCTCTATGTCAGAGCAAACGAAGAGAAATCACAAGCAACATCTTAGCTATGTTGTATGAGTAGCTGCTTCGAATAAATGCAACGAAAATAGATGTATGTACACATGTTAGAGTATGGACCAAGTGGCAGTCGCAGGCTATTCCAAAACCTTGAACTTTGGCTATTTAGCGTTTATCTTTAGGTCAACAGACAAGCACTTAAACGAAAAAAAATACATGGGTGCATTTCACGCATGGTAGAAGTGAAACTTCTTAAAAAACAACAGCGCTGCCCTTTGTTTTCATTTCAAAACTTCGACTCAACGCTTGAATGCTACACGAAGAACGATAATGCCGCGACGCGATGACGCGATGACGCGATGACACTATGACGCGTCATAATGATGAACACCACAAACAAAGAGAACACAACGAAGAGCGCAATACTTTTGACGAGCCGAGCCAAACCAATTTTTAATTGTTTCTTGTTGCTCTTTTCTGTTTGCCTGAACTAGTTTACCACATTATTGAAATTCAATTTTTCGACACTTTTAACGCAAAAAATAACACTCTCTTTCAAGTGAAGCGAAAACGCACAGTGTTGCTAGTATGCATAGTCTTAACAGTTCAGTTGAATGAGAGTAACAGTGTGTGCTCTCTGATTTCGGAGCGAGAGATGATTTGTTTTGAAATATTTCTCTCTCTCTCTCTCTCTCTATCTCTCTCTCACCCCTCAATCACTCTCACAAGAACTGATAATTGCAACTGCATTAAACCGAACGCTGCAATCGCACAGGCGAAACAAAACCACACAACGTTGAGTATTCAGCATATGAAGCGATAACAGTTGGTCGAATGGCGGGTGAACTTTTAACGACAGAAACGTAGTGCAATTACGGTAAATACACAAAGGTATTTTGGCAACGGATAAGAACGATTTGCGTACAAATTTTTTGGACGACTCTCACGCTAACACACAGCGACAATCGCACACCCGCTGTGCAAACAAAGCCGTACGTTAAGCCGTTCAAAAGAGGCATGACAACAAAGAAAACAAATGAAAGAAAAACACCAAATGTGATGTCGCTCACAAAGAAAAAATGAAAATGAAAACAAAAACAAAAACAAAAACAAAGAAAATGCTGTGAAAATGACAACGAAGACTATGATGATTATGGTGATGATGAAGAAAAAGAAGAATACTTCGACAAACCATGATAGAGCAGCACAAAAAAAGCACAAACGCAGAAAAGAGCAGCTAATCGAGTAGTTGTCTACTTCTTCATTTTTTTTTTTCAATTTTTGTTTTTTTTTGTTTTTTTTTTCACAAACAATTCACGCTATCAAAAAACGCGCCATGGCATCTATTGTACGAGTATGCTATGCGAGAGCGAGATGAAAAGCGCACTGCAGACGTTGATAGCGCATACACTGGGCTGAACTGAATGCGTTGCCTGTCGTTAGGCTGCGAAGAAAAAAACAAACACGAAAACGGAATGCCAGCAAATGCGTTGATATGGCAAGGCGAAGCGATGCTAAATGAATTGCGCGCCTTGCGTGCTGATAAGAAAATTAATTTTGAACGATTTTCCGCCATTGCCGGCTTGACTGATTCTTGCTTTTCTTTCGCAGAACGTCGCCGCCAAACTGAGAAGGCATGCCAGTTTGTCGGTTGCTCTGTCTGACTGTCTGTCTGTCTGTCTGTCTGTCTGTCTTCTTTTCAAGTAGAAGTATTGAGCGCGCCTACCAAGCACTGCACGCCGGCTGGCCCATTGTCATCAGCGTCGTCCGTCCGTGCCGTACGCATTGTCGACGCTTATCAACGTCACTCGCAATTTGCGCAATTTCTTTGATGCGCTGCTTTGCGCGCTCGCATCATTTGGTCGCTCAGAAATACGCTGCTGACAACCAAGCGGGCAACGAGATTACTTTGAAAGCGCTTGGATATAACGTAAAGACTATGGTAGCATGATGCAAAGAAGCGTTGCGGATAAGAGGAGATATGGCAATGGCAGCTTTTAATTTCATTTTCTAATTTAAGCAGCTTTTAACACGGATTCAAAGCGGATTTATTATTCGTCGCGCGCGCGCTGCCACGTTACACGGCTTTGCTGCTTTTCATTCGCCTATTTCTTTGTGCCGAAAAAAAAAAATTGGATTTGATTTAGAGCGCTTCTCTGCGTGCGCTCAGAATTAGATTAGACGCTTATAGTCACACAGCAACGGCAGCCACTATTCCGCTGCTTTAACTCACACATTTTTATGCTTGGATAAGTAGGCTTTGAGACATCTCCATGCCACACACACGCACACACACTACAACGCAAAAGTGTCAGCTTATTCATGGTATATCGAGCAGACACTTTAGATTGCCGGGCAAATTCAATGCATCAGCTCATTGTTGCTCTGATCGTATCTAAATTCAGTCACCCACAAGCTCGGTTTCGGTAGAGTATTCATTCGATTCGTGGAACATTTAACAAACAACAAAGGCAACTTAACAGTATTTATGCCATGTAATCACCGCTAACTCCACCCGCCAACAGCCTACATTCGCCAATAGTCCGGCGTAAATATTTCCAAAACAAAAAACAAACCAGAGAAGAGGAAAACCTAACAAGACGAGAAATTGAAAATTATCGTCGTGTTTCTTTAATGAAACTGTCATCAACAGAATATGGGCGGCACGGGTGTCCTTTATTTTGAGCGTTTTGAGTGCAGTTAATTCAATTAAATTCAACGCCACACCGTATCCATGCGATTTCCATCTAAGGAGCATGTTTGGGTCAAAAATTAGAACCGCAATTTGCAAACGAGAAACTTGGCGAACACTGTCGACTTACGTTAATTTGGTAATTTGGACAAAAGCGGGACGAGCGAAAAAAACAATTCACAATTGGGCTTTGTGTAAGTCAGCGAAAGGCATTAATAGACGCTGAAAGCCTACTTAGGTGGCGGCTTTAATTGCCAGAAACAAGTCTGAAACGGAGAACTGGGAACTGGGAACTGAGAAGTGAAAACTAAGTGCCGACAAACTGGAAATTGGACTCGTATAAGAAATGAGAAGCCGAGTAGTGGTAGTGAATTTATAACAGTTGCGAGCACGAGGCATTTAAATCAAGGCGTGGCTGTCGCAAACAAAAACAAAATGCAAACAACGACATTGGTAGCGGCCGAAAGACATTAAAAGCAAGCAAGTCTTGCGAGGGGTTAAAGCCTCGTCAACGAAACCCTTTTTTGGCAACGCAGCCAAATTGAGCAGGCAAAACTGAAAAAGTTGAAAACAACGACAAATTGCGGCAGGACACAAGCTGAGAGCCAAGTCGAGCAAAAATAAAATAACAACGACAAAATGCAGAGAAGACATTAGAACGCATATAAAGAAAAGTGGACAACGAAGCACTGACTGAGCTAAGAAGAGCGAAGCTGAATAAGCATAGAAGCTGTAACGGTCGCTGTTCAACATTTAATGTGCACGAAATGATTGTGCCCACAAATTGGAGCAAGAAGCGGCAGATAACGTAAAACAAATACACTGTAAACCGATCATTGGGTGGGTGGATAGAGAGGGATATGAATATACAAGGCTGGGTGAATGCATTTGTAACTTAATGGTATGGTCAGCGAGCAAGCAAAATGAAAAAATAAAAATAAAATAAATAAATAGATAAAAAATAAAAATTAACAAGTAATATAAAATATCACAGATAAATTATTTTGATGCAAAATTTCTGAGGCATAAAAAAGTTTTCAATTTCCGCAAAAGCGATTTTGGCAAGAAACCAGTACCGGCTGAGACAAACGTAGCACGCGTTCCGGCTGAGTACAGCGCCAGGCAATATTAAAGTGCAGTTAAAACCGAAATTATGGCTGAATGACGAAGCAAGAACTGTACAGAAAAAAAGGAGCATGATGCTGAGCTCTTCGAGCAACTCGAAGTGTATTGAATTGAATTGCATTGAAACGAAGCATTGGCCAGCGCGCCAGTTCAGTCAAGCTGCATTGCTACGAAGAGAGAAAGAGTTTCAACAAAGTACAAAAGCTGCCAGAATACAATGTGGCGTGAGAGCGAGTTTCATTGAAATGTTTTCACGTACAGTTAAACCTGACAAACTGACCAGCCCCAACAAAATACAAAACAAAATTTATATTTTTAATCTGCATAAGTTGAACCTCTTTGTTGTTTGTAAGTTGAGCACTTTTTCGTCAGCGCAAATTCAGCTCAATAAGTTGACCACATGCAAAATTGTAACCGATAAAAATTGAAAGGAAAACGACGCAAGTCGAAACGCAAGTCAACCATGCAGCTTTCCAAAATTGCAATGATAATCCTTTCGAATCAACTGACACAACTGATGAACAATTCGACATTCATTTACACAACATTGAAAATGAAAATGTGCACGAGGACAACGTCCTCGTTAGTATCGACGAATGTTTTAGATGACGTTTTAGCTGATGTCTCAAATTCAACCGCAGAATGGAACAACAAACAACTCTTCCGACGAATGTTCAGAGATATCTAATGTGGAGCAATCAACAAGCACATCAAGCCGAGCTCTTCAAAATCAAAAATGCCTTATTGAATTTAGCTGCGAGCATCTTCCGAACCATATTTTTTTTATTTATTTATTTTTATTATTTCCAAACAGAAGTGTACATTATCTATTCTAAAATATAAAAGGACTCTTGTACAAATTATTATTGGGGTGAATTGGGTGAATTTTAACTTTTCAAATCAGTTTGTGAAAGTAGTGTTGCTACTGGAATTTAACAATAAATAAAACAATTAAACAATTAACAATGCATAACTAATATAATGAAGTAATGTGTGTCATGTGAGGTCCGCTGGTCTCACAATGTTTAGCCTTCGTTTCCGAGTTACCACTTCTACTGGCAATGTATTCACACCACCGTTCGAATGCTGGCTAAGTTTGGTCTGATGTTTTCGGCTTAGTTTGACTTTTTCCTCATCTACTGTGGTACCTCGTAGGTCTCTTTGAAGTTCCATTCTAGTAATATATCATGGGGCTTTTGTGATGATAATCTTTATATTTGATTTGTTTGCAACTCCCCATATTTCGGCTCCATATGTCCAAATTGGTTTAATAATAGTCTTATAGATTGTGCGCTTGTTTTCAAGTGAAATGTTTGATTTTGGATTGAGCAGCCAGCACAGTTGTCCTGCTTTCGTTTTGATTTAGACACGCTTTTTTTTTTGTATATGATGTTTCCAGTTTACAGTTTGCTGTCAATATATAATCCTAAGTACTTAGCTGCCTTTTGAATAGTTACGTCGTCTCCGTCAATATTTATATGGATTGGTGTGTATCTAGTCTTAGTAGTGTCGGACCATTTTTGCTTTTGTATTGAATGGTTTGGTAAAGTCAGCAGCGAACGCTTTTGTTGATTGTGGCCGAATGCTTAAAAAGTAACGAAGAAAAAAAATATACCAACAAAAAAATATTGTCTCAAGAAAAAAGAATATTTGACACATCAAAATTTATTGTAGAATTGTAAAGTTCCTTTGACCCAGACTTGCATGGATGCAAACACAAACAGCATGAAATATATTGTGTACTAGACTGAGCCACTGTTTTTTATTGTTTATGTTATTAATGTTTATTATTAGTCAATCAAAAAATAATTAAAAAATGCAACTAAAAGGCTTCCCCTTAGAAGCTGACTACCAGCAAAAATTGACACAATATTCTGGAACGGAAGCTGGTCAACATAGACAGGTTTGACTGTATTAAAAACATGCGACATTACCAAAGCTCTTATTGAATTATTTGTCTTTTTCATATTTTTATTCATATTTATTTTCGATGTGTTTTCATCAACATCATTTAACATCTTCGTCAACGAAAACGAGACACAGCTGTTAATATTTTTTTATATTTTTTATTTTTTTAACCTTAATCTGTATTTGCTACTCTCCCGCAGAAGATCATATAAATAAAAGTGAAATAAAATTTACATGTTAGTTGTTGTTCGAATTATAAGAGGGAGTGTGTACTTAGTTCTCCGGTGTTCTAAATGTGAGATCCAAGCGCTTAAGCCTGCGAGTGTCTAGGCTATTGTTGAGTAAATTGACGGCAAGATAGTTTTCGTGAGATTCCAGTCGAATGATGTGTTTTTTGCTGCAGTTCGCAATAATCTTTAGTCACCGTCAAAATCTCCATGTCTCTGTGAATGACTGAGTTACGGACATACCAAGCCTTCTCAGCAGCTTGACTTGACAAGCTTGACATTATTCGATATACGATGTTAATGTGGTTCCCCATAGTTTAATGCCATACGTCCATACTGGCTTAAGAATAGTTTTATAGCGTAAAACCTTGTTCCTAATATTTAATTTGGAGCTATGCCACAGTAGCCATCTCACCCTATATAGTTTGTGGTTCAACTGTTTCCTAGAAACAGTAACAACAATGAAAAAAGGCAAACAAAAACATTAACAAGGGTAACAAAATGAAACAAATTCATAAAGAAGATGAAAAAATGTAATGCTCGATTGATTTCGTTTTGAGCTCAACGGCAGCAAAAAAGGCAAAGAAGAAAAACTGTTGATGTAATGGCAAACGCCGTGTCAAATGCATACAAATACACAACACACACATACACACACAAATTGGTTTTCTGCGCTGCCCTGCCCTGACGACCAAAACCCTTTCAGCGCTTGCAAGTTCGACGACGCTTATTTGATTAATTAATTTGATGCCGCAAATTGCATTTGATTAATCACCTCTAATTGAATGCCTTCAAACTGTACTTGTGCATGTGTGTGTGCGAAATTTACAGAAGAAATTATATTCGACAACTGATGGGCAGCCAACAATTTAATTGCAAGACCACCACCACCACCAACAACAACACGAATTAGCACGAAAAAATTAAGTTGCTTGGTTTGAATGGTGCACCGTAATTGATTGATTGACTGATTAAATGAGCGCTTGGTTGAAATTTGTCACAGTAATATTGTCAGCTTAACACTAATGGTTGCACTCACTTGTAATTAAGAAATGCGCCGCAAAGTAGACTTTAGTCAATGTACCAAATGATGCCTTCCTACCTAGCTCTTTTGCTTTTTCTGATCAAACTTATAATATTTCTTCCACAAATCATTGCAGGAATGGAACGACATGAACTTACGCTGGAACTCAAGCGAATATGGTGGCGTACGCGATTTGCGTATACCGCCGCATCGTCTTTGGAAACCGGACGTGCTCATGTACAACAGGTAAGTGCACTAATCAGTTGTGCTCATTTTATAGTTATCTAGTAAATATAGCAAAAGGGTCACAAAGAAATACATCCTCGAGCAAGGCTTTTAAGCAAGGATAAAAAAAATGTAGCAGCAATAGTGGAAAATATTGGGCTATTACAAATCAAAATGAAATCATCGCTTTTGTTGGCACAAAGAATTTGCACTTGCCGCGTTCGCAGACATTGAGAGCCACATTGACAACATCGTCATAGCAGCCATTATCGAGTTTATGAAGTGTTAGAAAAATTTTATACTCGAAGTACGGCAAACGACACCTTGGAACGTCTACATTAAACAGATATATCAGCAGAGGCCTTCCGAAGGCGGCGCCCTATCTCCCGTTCTTTGGCTCTTAGCAAAAGACTTAATGCTTCAAGGCCGTTGGCTGTAAAGTTTTGCGGTATGCTGATCATGTTGCGATGGCAGTCACCTTAAGGCCATAGACAGCTGAGTCAAACGTACGCTTATAATGGAACTGGTGCTATTCACGAGCAAATATATATATATATTATTTTATTCGCAAAGTCGTGTAATGTACAATATATAAAGTTATTAGACTATTAGTACGTTAAGGTTATTTTTAAATTATATAAATAGTAATAGGGACCGGACAAGATGGTAAGCTCTTCTTAAGGAGGCCTTACTGACCTGAGGCAGTGTCGCGCCATCATCGTCATCATCATCAAATAGTAATATACTAGCAGATAGTCGCATTGCTGCCTCTTGGCCTTCTTCTGTTTCAAGTGCTTAATTTTTACTATTTCCCTCTGCTTCAAAAGTTTTTTTCTTACGGGTTCAAATTATTAAACCATTTTTTGAGTTAAACTCTTTTTATTTTTCTTTGACAGAGTTTCGATTTCGAATTGGACAGACTTTTCGAAGGCAAACTGATGGAGCAATATTCGAATTTATTTATTCCCCCCCCCCCCCGCCACTTTCGCGCAAAACTTCACAGTATTACTCGACAAACTATTCTAGAGTTGCCCTGAAAATTTCATCAAAATCGGTGCAGCAGTTTCGGCGTCTATAGCGGACACACATACACACATATCGAATTTTATATATATAGATAGATTCTCTACTTTAGTGCTTTATATTTATGGACTTTTAAGAATAATTTAAACAAGGTCCACTTGTCTAATTCGCATGATACATGGTTTATGTTGTGGTTGGTTGATAGGCAGAGTGTAGACCTCGTTATTCATATGTTGAGTTAGCATTGTTTGGTGTTTTCTTTCTATTTCCAAGTCTTTATGTATGTCAATGTTTGCGTTGTACCAGTCGGGATTTGTGATTAAGCAGCGACTTTTTGACTGTTGCCACTGTCTTATTTCGAAATTGGTTTTTTTCGCAGTACCCCAAATTTGTATTCTAAAGACAAGGCCTTGATGCCAGACCTTGTCGAAGACTTTCTCTACATCTAAAAATACTCCTACATAGAATTTTTTTTCATCCAGCTCATTAAGTATTTTGTGTGTTACACGGTGAATTTGTTGTATGGTCGAATGGTTCGACGAAATCCAAATTGATGGTCTGGTATAATATTGAACCGATTTAGGAATTTCAGCATTCTGTCGCGGAGTAGATCTTGGAGCGCACTGGGAGTAGGCTGTTAGGTCTGTATGAAAATGCTTTCCTGATATTCTTACAATTTCAGCGACTTTCCATGAGCTAGGAAAATATTTTAATCTTATTATAACATTAAATTAATTGCGCAGGTAAGTAAACGCCTCAAAGGCGTGCAGAGCTGTGCACGACCGACTTGATCTCAACCCACTTGGATTTAGCTTGCAGCCAATTAGTTCCGAAGACAGCAATGAAACTAATAGGCGAGGGCATGAACCTCAAAATTTATAGAAACATGCACGAAGCCCTGTGTACGAGATTAAGCGTTGTTTCCACTTATTTTATTGTTATTCGACTTATGCAATTCGCCATGAGAATAGGCACAAAAAAAATTCTTAATTAATTAATTGATTGATTGATTCAGTTGAGAGTCTAAACAATCTATAAAAGGAGAAGGGAAAGTACTCGCAATTATGTATATAACACAACTGGAGACATCGTGAATAGGAGACGGAAACCTTACAGCTTAGTGCCGCCCACATAGTAAGGCGGTTCTTCAGTTAGGGCCACAAATCTAAATTAGCATTATTAAGATTTATTCTTAACACTTCTGAGTCATAAGTAAACACATTACTAGGCTAGGCAAGACAAAACTTGGTTTGGAAAACGTTTAAACAAAAAAAAAAAAAAACAAAAAAAAAATTCAAAATTCTCTAAAAATGCGAATGTAAGGGCTAAAAAGTTGTTGTCGTATAATTGGAAGTGGCAGTGGGCACGCCACAACAACAGAGACTCAAAATTAAATGCCAAACGAAATGAGAGTTAGGGCAGGCGCCACAACAAAGGTCAGCAGCAGCACAGTCTGAGTTGGAGCACGAATAGGTGCCAAGCCAAGGCGAAATCGACAAAAAAGTGGCGCATTTCACATGCAAATAAGCACAAAGTGTCAAACAACAACAACAACAACAACAACACTTAAAACAACAAACAGAGTAGCGAGCAAGCAGAGCCGCGCTAACACAACGCAAACAAAGTGAGCGAGCAAGTCGCGCAAACGAACGCATATGAAGCAATAAAATATAAAGTATACTTTTTGGCGCATACCATCAACATTTTGATTTACACACGAAGCACTTTGTTAATAAAAACATTGTATTTTTTAACCCTTTTTCGGTGCATTCCGTACGCGGTTTTTTTTCCTTTTTTTCTATAAATCCCGCGTTGTCTACATACCGCTGTGTGGCTACTTTCCTTGATTCTCCTTTATTTTCACTTGCTTTTTTTTGTTTTGTTTAAAGTTAACTTTTTACGCACACAACGGTTTATTTGTACGCATCTGCACACAAAAACGTACCCAGATACAAGCACAGTCATATGTTCTGTTATTGTATTCGTGATAAGAAAGGTCGAAGCGCGGCAAAATGCAAAAGAGCAGAACTGTTCTTTGTCAAATTTATGCCAAACAACATCAACACCTTTGCGACTTTTGATGTTTGATAAAAACGCCGACCCTAAAATACTAACAGCGTGGAGGGAGTGTGGAGTAGTTAACAAACGAGTTAACTTTATGCTTAAATTTATTGCTGTTTGTGCCACAGTTTAATGGAAGTGTAGCGCCGTAGAAATGGCAGAGGTAGTGTTCTAAATAAAGGACTAAGGAAAGGACTTTTTTTTTGTTTGTCGCTTATGTAACAGTTTGTAGTAGAGCTAATGGCGTTTCTATTGCGAACTCTTAATTGTGGTAATCGACATTGAATTGCCATCGACTTTAGCACCAACACAGTCACAAAACGTCTTTGGTATCTTCGTGGATTTTACCATTATTTGAAGTCGATCGAAATCTTCAACGAATGCTACATGAACTAGTTATGGGCTATAGCCAAGAATGTGCTATAGAGCCCAAAATTATGGCCATTGTGAAGGTGAAAAAAAAATGCAGACTCGAAACCAAGCCAGCTGAAACATTAATCTTGAATACTTTGGCGGTGTAACCAATCTGAGATGTGAAATTAGATATAAATTAAGGAATTTAGGAATTTAGAGGGTAAGACGTAATTTTAAAAAAGTCAGTTACAGGCACTCGTTGGAAAATTGGTTGTGTTAATTGCACATGTGCAACTCGGAAACCAAACAGTAGACCATGGTATGGTAATTCAAGTGTGCCCATGCACCAGTTAAAGCAAAGCAAAAAAAATTTCGTTAGCTTTACTTTAAAAAATTGTAATTTCAAATACTTTAAAAGTAGTGCCATCTTAAAAAAAGTAACAACATAGCAGTAGCAGAACCAAGCTTAGCCACACATTGCTGTTATGACCCAGCAAAAATTGTGGGGACTCGGCAGGTAAGTGTTAATGTACCCAATGTATAGTTCAGACCTAGCTAACATCATCTGATAACCACGCAGAATTATCTTGGCGATGTAACACTGCTTCACCTAGGTGATCAGAAACCGCCGCTATTGTGTTTTTACTTGAAAGATAACCAAGAAATTATCCATAAAATGGGCCACAATTAAAACTTCGGCTCGTTTCTTAGAAAAAAAAATAATAATGTCGTTTGTATTTCTTTAAAAATTTCTTTCCTGTATCGCTGTGGCCTTTTGAGGTTATCAAGCAATACCAGAGCAAAAAGATAAAACATAGACAATAACGTGATGGCAACAAGCATGAAAGAGATAAATGTAGGCAGCACCATCAGCTGTTCTGATGCTGTTCGAAGCTTAACACCGGTTGTGAAAGAAAGCTTTCATTTCAGCTGCTCCTCGGTTGTCAGCTGCTCTTTTGTATTGACGTAGACTGAACTAACGGTATTAGGTGTTATAAAAAAACATCCGGATTCTTTTTTCTTTGCCAAAATATCAAAGTTGCCATATCAATACAATTTTAGGGGTGAACCACAAAATAATGGGTTTAAAGTTAAAATTTGATATTTTTTCAAGACGCTGCTATTCTTTTTCACACAGCTATATATAAATTATTATTATTATTATTATTATTATTATTATTATTATTATTATTATTATTATTATTATTATAATTATTATTATTATTATTATTATTATTATTATTATTATTATTATTATTATTATTATTATTATTATTATTATTATTATTATTATTATTATTATTATTATTATTATTATTATTATTATTATTATTATTATTATTATTATTATTATTATTATTATTATTATTATTATTATTATTATTATTATTATTATTATTATTATTATTATTATTATTATTATTATTATTATTATTATTATTATTATTATTATTATTATTATTATTATTATTATTATTATTATTATTATTATTATAATTATTATTATTATTATTATTATTATTATTATTATTATTATTATTATTATTATTATTATTATTATTATTATTATTATTATTATTATTATTATTATTATTATTATTATTATTATTATTATTATTATTATTATTATTATTATTATTATTATTATTATTATTATTATTATTATTATTATTATTATTATTATTATTATTATTATTATTATTATTATTATTATTATTATTATTATTATTATTATTATTATTATTATTATTATTATTATTATTATTATTATTATTATTATTATTATTATTATTATTATTATTATTATTATTATTATTATTATTATTATTATTATTATTATTATTATTATTATTATTATTTATTATTATTATTATTATTATTATTATTATTATTATTATTATTATTATTATTATTATTATTATTATTATTATTATTATTATTATTATTATTATTATTATTATTATTATTAGTTATTATTATTATTATTATTATTATTATTATTATTATTATTATTATTATTATTATTATTAGTATTATTATTATTATTATTATTATTATTATTATTATTATTATTATTATTATTATTATTATTATTATTATTATTATTATTATTATTATTATTATTATTATTATTATTATTATTATTATTATTATTATTATTATTATTATTATTTAAATATATATATAAATAATTCAACAAATTTTTTGAAATCGACTTATCACTATTATAGGCACAACCTAATAGTACAACAGTGGTAAGCTATAATGGCATAGATGTGCACAATATGGTTGAAATGTTAAAAAGTTGTGTATTTAGAAGTTGAAGTTGCAAGAACAAAATCCAAGCGCTCGCAATAGCCCTAGCGTCGACCACACCATTGCGCTTATTCTCTACTGACAGCATTTTGCCATGTCTCGGATTTCCTAAGGTCTTATAGAGCGACCTACGAATAATCGATAATTAATTTATTTCTGCTCTTATCAAATAAATTTGTGTTGTCCTCACGCATGTGGAAAATAACACAAAAATAAAATACAAAAAAAAAACCTGAGAGAATTTGTAATGAAAGTTTCGAGCTCAAATCCAGATTAGCCAACTATTAGCAAATGCTGCCTAACAGTGCTGGATTGCATGGTAAGCTAACTTGATCAAATCGAAATGTATACAAAAGGCGTAGGAAGACAACACTGACTTTAACGCAATTTGCTGCTCGACAAGACCTAATTTGATTTCGCAATTTCGTGGTTATAATAGTTGGCAAGTTGCAAAGCTTTTGATTTATAATTAAACAATCAAAACGGAAGCTAAACCAAAAAGCGGGGAAACGCAACACAGCCACACTGACGGCCAGAGCCCGCACAATTATAGGCGCATCTGTTTGTAAATCATTATCTGCTATTAAGCGCAGACAAGCGCAAACAATTACAAATAATTATCTTTTGTTTTCAAAATTTCATAATAAGCAAATGCACACACACACACACATATATATATACATATATATACATATGAGAGACAGCGAGACAGAGAAACAGAAGCTATGTAAATATGCAAATCGTGAATTTCATTCAGGCTTGCTGCAAAACAGCTCAACCGCAGCATTTAACAACAAAAACAGCTGAAAAAGCGCAGAACAAACTGAAAACAAGCCATAAAACAATTCATGCGCATACAGCGACAACGACAGCCTCCACATATATTCACACATACACACACACACATAGATACACAGACTCACTTCATTGACATGGATTGGAATATAGTTTTTATCGTTGTTATGAAACGCTAAAATCAAAATAATTATTAAGCACGCAAATCTATATGTTTTCTATATAAAAGGAGCAACAACAAAAACAACAACATTTATATATTCCAAATAAAAAGCTAAACAAAACAAAAGAGAAATAACAAAAAATCATTCACACGCACAGAGTACAGCGTAGAAAGGCGCGCGCGCGTACCACGCCATTAAAATTTTATTGAAAAGTTAATCCGACACTCAACACTGGCATTAATTACGCATATTGTTCGAGCATCGTGCCCGCACATACGCACCTAAGAACGAGGCTGCGCGCTCATCGCATTGCATCGCATCGCATCCTTACGCCAGAGCACTGCTTGTTGGGGGGTGCTTGGGGTAGATTACGATTACGCCACACGAGTAGACAATGAAATGTGACAGACACACACACACACATACACACACACACACACACACACACACACACACGCACACACACATACTCATACATAAATACCCAGCGTGGCACATTTTTGCTTTCGGCGGACTGCAATACTTTTCCAGCCGTAGTCGACATTCATTTTCGCCATCTTCATTAAGCGCACCATTCACTGCTAGAAGACACTTTTAGCTAGCCTCTTCACTCATTCACTTACTCACTCAGTCACCCACTCATTCACCCACTCAGTCACTCACTCAGTCACTCACTCACTCATACATTCATTCATTTGTTTGTTTGCTCATTGCAACTGAAGTGGCCTCTTAAAAATGGGTAAAATTGCATATAAAGCAACCACTCTCAGAACACTGCTTTGCTCTATGGCTATGGCAAATGGCACATGACGCCATCCATATATTTCAATATAAGACCATCATTATTTACCTAATAAGCATACCAATCTATATATATAAAATAGATGTATATCTGTCTGTATGTCCGCTATAGACGCCTAAACCGCTGGATCGATTTTGATGAAATTTTCAGGGAAACTCTAGAATAGCCTGTC
This sequence comes from Cacoxenus indagator, assembly GCA_035041755.1. NCBI lineage: Eukaryota > Metazoa > Arthropoda > Insecta > Diptera > Drosophilidae > Cacoxenus > Cacoxenus indagator. Next base: position 609,264 of record JAWNKX010000197.1, on the reverse strand, counting down.
GAGTAATCCTGTAATTTGGTGAGTTAGTTTACCGAAAAAGTCTGAAAAAAAAATGTATTGTATCAATATTGTTGCATCAGTTTTCCTTTGAAAAGTATGTCAAAAAGTCTGTCAAAGAAAAATAATAAAAAAAGTTAAACTCAAATCGAAAGTTTCGTGCGCAACATTCGCCATTTACTGAACAGTTATTTTTAATTTTTTTTTATGCAACGGAGCGGGTTTGGTGATAAGAAAACTGATGATAAATATGGTTCATGCGACGATACTCAAAGAAAAAGCCAAAGATGACGAAGTTCTCATTCCCATAACTTTAATAAAGCACATTGTTTGCTAACACACAATTGAAATACTTGACTTTTCTACTTTTATTCAATTTTTCTTTTCTTTGCTAATACGGGAAAGGGCAGAACAACGTTTGGCGGGCTACGCTAATATATATATAAAATCGTTAATCCTCTGCCCACTAAATATTTAAGTAATAGTACAGATCTAGAGGTCAGTTGAACATGCCGAAATCAGCTTGGAATGTAATAAGATATTTGGCCTTAGGAAATTTATATATAAATAGTCCAAGTCATTTGCTTTACCATCATTTTACGCCTAAGCAATATAACCGATTTCAATAAAAAAATATACAACACGACGGGTTTTTATTTGCAGATGTGCATAATGTACTATATAATAACAACTCTAAATAAAATTGACTCTAATGCTACCAATTTTAAATGTGAACCTCACGCGTCTTCTATTCATTCTTTTCCACGATATATACTTGGCAAATGTCAGAATTCACATTTCAAGAAAAAATCGTCCGGTTAATTACCTTGAAACTCTCGACCATGACAGTGATCACAACGCAATTCAGATGATTATGAAGAAAAATGATCAATCTCAAGCCTTTACCATTCTTGAGGAAAATTACTTTGTAAAATACAATAGAAGAAGAACTAATTAAAAATGAGTTATGAAATTTCAACACCGAATACACGAAGCCTTAGTAGTGAAGAGATTAATTTCCACCTAGACAAACGAAATAGAATAATTTTAGATTCTATTGTGCTAACCGTGCCCAAATTTTCAGAGAAGGAGAATATTAAAAAATACAATTAAATCAAACCAACCAATTTAACAAAATTTCAACAAAAAAAAGCAGGAGATCTGAGCTTATTAAAAGTACCATTTGAAGAGGAAGACATTTTAAATCCAGGGGAAATATCAACGGAAGTAGTTGAAACAGATAGAGCGTCTTTTAGTTTCATTATATATAAATATATATATATATATATATATTGATGTTAAATAGCTTAAATGGGTACCACACAAATCTTGTCTCCGTATTAATATATAGATAAAAACACAAAGAGTATTCATTGGATTCATACATTCAAGAATACATACTTTTTGACAAATCATAGTGAGATAAAGAGAAATTCGATTTGTTTGTTAGCCAACCTAATTAATACAGTCAGCTGTCACAATTAAGTTAAGCTTTAGTACTGTGTAAAGTTCATCGTATGGTACTTAACTTTTTTATATTGTCGCCATAGTGGTAGCTATAATATCATTTGAGAGTCGCAGAAAATAAATTAAATTTTTCATGCCGTATCGATTTATTATCTTATACTCAAAATCATCAATCGCTTGAAATTTCTCATCGCTTCTCAAGTCGCAAAGTTCGTTTCTATAAATATTCTGCTACGCGTTCACTCATCGCAGTTTCTGATTCAAGAAAAAGTTGTTCATCTTTTGGTCGTTTGAAAGCTTGAACCTAAACGAACCGAACCTATCTCAAATGTATCTGTTGCCAAAATAAATTCTCGGTCATATAAGAATCTGTGTGTGTGTATAATTTAGCGTTCATAAATTATTTCGATACCCTTCACTTAGTTAATAGTAAGTATTATAATTTTTTCATTAAATTAGTAACATAATGAAGGAGTTAACGCAGATACTATAAAAAGCCGCTTTAGCGCAATAAGAGAAGTTTATTTAACCAACCCACTGGTGCAATAGGCATGCTATTCTTCCTAGAGATTGAAGTGGATCATAGCACTCGAAGGTGGTGTGGACTACACATCCGGTGGAAGGACTGAAACTGTAGAGCCACTGCGAGGGACCGGGCGAGATGGCAGGCTCTTCTTCATCATCATCAGACTGACGAAGCACATATTTTTCAGCAATAGCTATACAGGGAGACTTAGAGCCTCAGCAACTGTGGCAGCAACTCGAGGCAACATATTCGCGTTCTTTAAAACGATTTCAAACAAACGTTTTTGACTTGTAACTCACTTAATTTTATTTTACAATCAAATCAGTTGCCATTGGTCAACATTATAAATCTATATAAAATATATATTTAAAAGCCATTGTATGTTTGTTTGTATGATCGCTATGAACACCGTAACCGCTGAACCGATTTTAATGAAATTTTCAGGGAAACTTTAGAATTGTTTGATGAGTGATGGTTAGTGGAAAAGCCAATCGAGAAAGTCGAAAAGTTGCATTCAATTACTATAGCAATTACTATAGCAATTGGTTATGTTTTATGAAATATAGTTTTGTACAGAATTGAAAAGGAAACGTATATAAAAGCGACTGCAAAACACGAAGAAGACAAGCGAATTAACACAAAAAGCAATAAACCATAAACAATAGTTTTGCCCTACTAAAAATCACTCCACTCATTTTGCCGTTTATCTATTTATTCTACACAAATCCCGAGCAATGCCGTGGCCCTTGCTGGTTATAAACAGAAAAAACCCACATAGATACTTATATAGTATACCGTTTTATTTCCTTAGTTTTTGTAGTAACATTTCAGTAGGGCCCAACTTGCTTTCTTACAAAACTTTGATGAATTTTCGAATCACTCACGTGTGAAGAGTATTACAATTTCGGCTTGCACGGTTATAGCAGCTATTCGTTTGTGATTTCACTGAAAGCCGAAGACAAATTGCTGACTGTAAAGACAGTTTGGCTGAGTTTGAAAAAACGTGTCAAGAGATGCGACTGCGAGTCAAAGGGCTGAACTGATTAATGTTTAATTGGGCGCAGTGCGCGTTGTATGCGTAGGCATTTCACAAATTTAAACAAATTAAACATTTATTCATTTGGTGGCTGCCTTTCATCCAGTCGCTCGCTCGCTCACCCACTTACTCACTCACTCGTTTATGCATTCATTCTTTTTGCATTTGGCATTCGTCAGCGTCAGAGTCCTCGTTAAGAAAAAAAATAAAAATTTAAAAAAAAAAGAATTCGAACCAAAGAAAGGGAAACGGAAAAAGTTGATAATGATTCGCGAGTGAACGTGAACCTTGACTTCATTCCTTCCAACCATTCGCAATGAAAGGCGCGGCTCGAGACCAAAGCTGCAAGGCCGGAAGAGGCCTTAACAACAGCAGCAGCAACAGCAGCAGCAGCAGCAGCAGCGGAATTCTTTTGCTTCATGTTGAAGTCGCTTGGCTTATACAAAGTCGCATTCACTGCTGCTCGCTATGTGCACTTTGCTTTGCACTTGGCCGACTGACTGTTCACGTTATTCACCGCTCCCGCTCTCATGCACCATAGGCTAGCATAGCTCTTGCTACCTTTGTTTGTGTACATATTTTTCGTGTCATTTATTTTTGTGCTGGTGATGCATTCGTCGAGTGGAGCGTGTAAGTAGCCTCAGGCAGTGACATTTCTTCATCAGCTCAGCCTCATTCTGAGCCGCCGCAGCTACTGACTCATATCTTCCCGCAATATGTAAAGGTGCAGTAAAAGCGTGCGGTGTGCACGTATGTGTGTTAGGTATTGTCGGTGTAGGTCGAGAAGAGCAAAGCGACTTTTTTTTTGTTTTAATTTTTTTTGTTTTTTTTTGTTTTAGTTGGTTGGCATTTTGCTAAAGCTCAGCGTCGCAGCTGCGTCGCTCAACTTAGCGCTGCAGCGCGGTGCAAAAACAATGGCCGCCAACATTTTATTTGTGTCATTTTTGTTTCATATTCATCTTTTATATTCTATTATTTACTTTGCTGCTTTTCTCTCTCTCTCTCTCTCTCTCTCTCTCTGTATGTGTGTGTGTGTGCAAGATCCACATTGTTTGCGCTTTTCGCATTTGTTTTGCCATTATTATTCATTATTATTTGTCATATTTGCATGAGCCCCGGCCGCTTTTACTACTTTCTACGCTTCATGCCTCACCTAACCACACCTCATCATCGTCAACATCATCATGATCTTCATTTGTCCAACATGTTTTGTTTTAGGAATTCCCTCTGGTTTTTTCTGCTCGTGCCTTTTTACTTTGTATATTGCTGTATATGTATGTGCACGTAACTGTGTGTGTGTGTCTGTTTTGGAATCCAAATGTATATGTGTGTGTGTTTTGTTATAAAATATTTTTTAATAATGACCACAACATGTCAAGAGAAATCTTCAGCATTGTAACGACGAGCTGCATTGTCATCGTCAACCGCTAAAATGGCGGCTGTATACGGGCTGACTGTAGCTGTCAGTTTGCGGCTAAGAGTGTGGCATGCGGCCAGCTTAGAGAGCCAACTTGGAGTGCACACGAGTAGCCTTCAAATGCTTGCCTTCTTTGCTTTCTTTGGCTTGTTAATTGTGCAGATTTTGTTGTATTGTACGACTAACAACACAAAATGCAAACTCAACTCGAGCAGCGTTTGCACAATGTAAATTGCTTAAACAGCAACCGCCCTAGCACACACATGCGCTGGCTCAACCGCAAATTTAGTGGTGCTTAAATTTCGTCGGTCTTCAATTATCATATGTAGAAGTTGTAAAATAAGCCATTAAAATATTTCCTTCAAATCTCTCTAACTAATAATTATCTGTTCTTTTATTGCAGCGCCGATGAAGGCTTTGACGGCACCTACGCCACAAATGTGGTCGTTCGTAATAATGGCTCCTGTCTCTACGTGCCACCCGGCATATTTAAGTCTACTTGCAAAATCGACATAACCTGGTTTCCATTCGATGATCAGCGCTGCGAAATGAAATTCGGCTCATGGACTTACGATGGATTTCAAGTGAGTAGCTCAGTGTAGGCTTTCGATTTATAAAATTACATATGCTTACGAGTACGAGGGGCACCCGCGGCCGACACAATGGACCGTCACCTAGAAAGAATATTTTTTTCTTTTTTTTTAAGTGATAAAAACTTTCTCATCTGTAGTGCCCTCTTGGCGACCCCTAGGTCACACTGGCTATTAAGCAAAATAAGCTCACTGTACAAATAATTATCTCTATATGGATATACGGCTTAGAGATCAGGCAAAATCCCAGAAGAAAAGAGTGCAAGTCTCGGAAAACAAGACTCTGCGATTACGTCATAAACTTAACCCTGCACAGAAACCTGGACACAGCAGTTGTCGAGGAACAGATCGCCCTACAAGCTAGTCGATAGCACGACCGATTACTGGCACACTCGAATCACTTAGCCAAACCCCTGACTAAAGTCTCACTCATTAGCGTCTCAAACCTAACACTAATACATTAATGATAGCAAAGCGAGCGCAAACAGAAAAAATTGATCTCTCCCCACGTTGTGTATGAAACGAAAATGGAACCACAACAATAACATGGCTTCACAAAAGCGATGGCACAGAAGAGTGAGGTTCACAAACCACTCTATTCTCACATGCTACTGCGCTCACAACATCAATAACATCTGTTTTGTTATTGTAGTTGTAACGCGGTTATGTTTAACACATTTTCTAAGCTAAACCACAGGGTTTCGCGTAAAAATGGTCAACAAATCAAAAACTGGTTTCTAATGCTGGAAATGGAATTTTTCAATAATACTGGTTTGCCTGCTGAAATGAGTAGGCTTGATAAAGATGTAAATAAAATGTGCTTTGCTTTCAAGCTCCAGACATTATCAAATATGCGTTGCTGTTGATGGGAGAGCTCTCTGAGCACGCTTTTGGGTGCAGGAACAAGGACATAAAAATCTTGCGAGTTCAGCACACGCGAATAACGTCACGCATTTCAACAAATACGGATTTGTTTAATTGATTACTTGATGTTCTGATCCTTTTATAACGGGACAGCGAAAATTAGCATACAAAAAAAGGCACATTTATTATCAACGGTTCATGACTTTAGTATTCCTTAACGGAATGCTTCTGTCATAAATCCAATTTTGTTGTTGCAATAGCTGTGCAGCTACTGCTTTGATATTTGCCCGTCTGTGTAGGTTATGAAAAACCGCAATACCAATTTGGCTTTGTGTAAAATATTCATCGCTTTCATAATATGATCCCATCATTTCATTATTTTCTGGCCAATCCATGCAGTTGTCTATATGTTGGCGTATTAACTTAATTGTAACATTATCTATGCTACGAATATTGGCTGCATCATACAGTTTTCGGTTCGAAATTGATTTAGAGTAGAGTTGCTATAATGATATCTATAGAGAGAGGCATATGCTCTTATATATATATATGATATTTGCCTCACGCACAATCAAATTCGACCAAAATCCGCCTTGCACGTCAGGTGCAGAAAATAATATTAATTGAATAAATGCCCGGAACTTTCAAAATAAAGACTTCTTGCCGATAGGGCTAAAACACATTTTCATTCACAAAAGTCAGAAAATTAATAATATAATAAATCCTAATTATATCCCTAGCACACCCTCTTGTTCTAAGTCTACGCTGAATGTGTGTTCGAGAAATGCTTCTGCTATAATATTTACTTGTTAATTGAGCCTATTTTCACTACAATAATTTACAGCTTCCTTTTAAGCTACAATAGTGATTAATAGCCGTTGGGCGGGCCAATGATTATACGAAGTATACGAGCATAGTTGGCTTAGGGGGCGAAGGGGCTCAACAACAGTCTACTTTCCACGCCCTGCATTGCCGATACAAGCATATGCCTAATAGCCAACGACAACTTCACGGTCTTATTATTGATAAGCGGGGTAGTTGGAGCATTGTTAGCTGTACTATGGTACAATGGTAGTATGAGATGCAAATGTTTTATAATACGAAAAAAAGTAGAATTTCCATTTCCATTTTCATACAACTCTAAGCGAGCATACTTTTCTCACTACCATATTCAGGCCAACGTCACAGCCTAATATTTTATTATTTCGTGATCGCAATCATAATCAGCCGTCTATTCTTTGAAATGTCCATTTAATTAAATCCATTACTTAAAATAAAATAAAAACAAAAACAATAAAATTTTAAATGAAAATAAAAACGCGCAAAAAAAGGGAAAAATTAAAAAGGAAAATGAAAAATGAAAAATGAAGGGCCATCGACAACGCAATTGCCTTCATTTTATATGCAAATAACGTTTGGAAATCGCATTTTGCTAATTGCATCGCGAATGTTTCAATTAAACTTTAATAACGGTACTTTTCAGTTAAAATTATTGCACGCTTACATACAAGGTTGTGCCCAAAAGTAGTCGACCTAATTTAGATGCATATTATTTTTAGCTAATTTTTCCTTTCCACTGTTAAGTTAAGTGAAAACTCGATGATATTAGGATTACCGGATTTAGCGAGAGAACGAGATGGAAAAATAACGGGAGAAAATAATGAGAAACAGAGTTAAGCGGTGCTGTGTTCGTAGTTGTGGACAAGAAGTGTATGCGGCAAACGTAAATACAACAACAACAAAAAAACAACAAAACAATGCCAACAAAATCAAGAACACTAATTGACGCTGTATTTCAAAGGAATATTGATAAATTCCAAGCCAAAGAGAACTTCGCTCTTAAAAAATGCTCGGAGAGGGAATACCAAACCCAGATAGATAGAGTATGCATTCAAAGAGTATGAAATATATGACTGAGTTCTCTCTGCTATTTATATGTATTTAATACTTATTGGCATGCGTCAGTCCTGCACCACATACTAGAGAGGGCAAAACAACTTTTGCGGTTTTGCTAGTTAAATAATAAAATGTGAAAAAAATTTTTAACTTGGTACCACTATTTCCTTTCTCCATTACGCGCACTCTACGCAGTCTTGCACTCACTCAATAATACTTGCTCGCAGTTGAAGGTTTCACTTCTACCAGGTGTGTACTGCACAATGTGTTTTTTTTTTTACAGCCGCCAACAGCTGACACTACATCTATGTTCAGTTCGACTACTGCTGGAAACAACATCGTACAAAGTATATGTAGTACGGCTCATGGAAGTGGTGTATAAGGGTACAGCTTGAATTGGCAGAATGCATTGAATTTTTGTTAAATTTCCCTAAGTCAAAGGAAGGCCAAGAGAAAGAAGCTTCCTCCAACGAAACTCTGTAGATTTTCAATAAAACGTAAGCCGATGAAGTGAAATGCTTTACGCTTTGCAATGCCTCGACGTATATACGCTTGTGGCCTGAGTGGATTTTTCAATTTTCGCAGTAAGCGCAGAAGGCCAACCAACTTACTTTGACCAACCATTGGAAACAGCATCCTAACGCGCCAAACCATGCCAGACCAGACCACGCATCACAAAAGCTTTTTAATATTAAATGGACAGTTTGCGTTAGAGAACGACGCAATATAGCAAGAAGTTGCATACGCGTATATTGTATTTTTAAGCATGCATATACCATATAATTAGAAACTTCAATAGAAGTGCACATCATAGCCAAATGAGTTATGCATGCCACAAAACCACATTCTAATTAGAAAAAGTTCGTTACGCTTATTTGCGTTGGTTTTGGCTTTAGTTTGGTTTGGTTTGGTTTGCTTTGGTTTGGTTTGGTTTGGTTTGGTTTGGTTCGTTGTAGTGCAGTTTGGCTTGACTTAACACTTATTTTGTAATAGTTCAAAAAGGCCGTATGACCAAGAGGCCATGGAAGGCAAGTACACAGTCAAGTAGGCAGGCAAATCTAGACGCAGCCCACTGTAACCAAAATTCAGTTTTAAGCTTCGAGAAATGAAAGGAAGCAAAAGAATTTCACAATTTACAAGCCATGCAAAGTTGCCTTGGCAAAAGAGCAAAGCCGAGCCGAACCGAGCCAAACTGAGCTGAACTGAGCTGAGCTGAGCTGAGCTGAGCTGAGGCTGCAGCTACTGTTGAGGTAACGCTCCACTTCATATTCTCTGTGTGGCAAAGATTTTTTGGCACTGAAAAGTTGACACGTAAAATATTAGAAAAATGTTGTTTTGCAACTTCATCACAAACACACACACACACACATAGAAGCGCGTAGCGCGTGCACGCATACATTGACGCAACTTCAAACCGCAACTCAAACACACACACTCGCACACACACAGAAACACATTCGCCTTACTGATG